>OZ005740.1:34064871-34523166 GCA_963930735.1 Dioctria linearis | reverse complement strand
CTCCAAGTATCCTATCTAAATGTTGAAATCGAGCTCTGAGTTTTTCTGACATTGCCAATGACGATAGAAATTCATTTGCCCGCGGTTTTAGCAAATTGAAGTTAATGAAAAATCACCTCCGATCTACAATGAGGGTCAAGAAAGATTGTCGAATGTGGCTGTTTTGTAAACCGAAAAAGATATGACAAGCATTCCGAATTTCGGGAATATTATGAACTAGTTCACAGCTAAAAATGATAGAAAAGTCTATAAAATCTTGCAAACATTTCTATCAAACTGATTCCCCCAATGTTTTTAAATGTATACGTTACTCGAAAAAAAGGTGAATATCAACAAATTTTATGTGCAATAAATATTACTTACTGTTCTTCTCATGATCAATTGTTGCTCAACTTTGTTCAGTTGTTCAGCTGATGGACGACGTCAGGATAGCTAAAGTTAAATAAGATTATGTTGAGAATTTTATAGATCAGGGACATAAATTTATACATTTGCCTCAGGCACCAAAACGACTTGTTATGGCCCGGCGTGAACGAACTGAGGAAAGAAGTGAGCTTACACATAGGTATTCGAAAGCTTTGAAAGCCTTGTTGAGCCCTTTTAATAAAAAACTTGTTTTTCGAAATAAAAACGATATGATGCTAAAAGTAACACCAAATGCCTTATAAAAAAATGAAACCTTTTGAAGCAACGAGAATGCCAAATTTTCTATATATAATTCTATCTTGACAACACCCAGAAGCTATCTAGGCCCCGCGTCCTGTCTGAGTGATTTTAACTCATAGCTCTCCAGAGTAGGTACGTGTTAAATACATGTGGTTGCGATTAAATCAGATACGACCAGCCCAACGACCAACGGCCCATCGGGCTAGCGCCCGATCACCCTTATCCAGCTCTGGCCCTTTTCTTTTCCTCTCCTAGCCTCGCTTCAAAAGTTAGAGCGCATCCATTCATTGCTAAAACTAAGAAATGAGGTGATAATTATTATCGACGTCGATTATGTGCGAGGAGGCAGACAAAAGGTACTCATTCCTAAGAATATAGTTCGAGGCTCTTTTTTATTTCTTCATGGTGCTATAGATAACAATTATTTCAATGAAGAAACGGCAAAGATACTACCCACCCATGTTATAGCAATTCTGCTATATAAGAAGAAGAAAAACTACTAAAAATCAGATAAATGTTATTAAATTGAAGCCTACAGTTAAACACAATGTATAAATCATCATCTTAAACACAACAAATTACCACCCATCCCCCTCTCCTACATCTGTCAAGAACATTTTTTTTTCTTACTCTCGACATCTCCTATCACCATTTGCATTAGTGTAAAATTTATCGAGATCACTCTGTATTTCGCCAAGTGTTCTGCCCAATGAGAACACTCAAAAAAAATATTAATAATAATGTGGACTGTAAATAATAACGCCGGGGAATATTTTATAGTCAGTGGTTTATTGGACGCACGTATGTACAAAATTACAACTAGAACTAAAATTAACAGAATTAAATTTCACGACACTTAAGAACTAAACTTCAATTTATTTAATAAAGTCGCTTACTCACTAAACAATAATAATTTTAATTTCAATACAATACTGTCCAAGCTGAAACAACTTTGACCAATGGCATTATATATGTATATATATATATATAAACATATTAATCAATATGAACTATAATATATGATTAATCAAAAAATGTACTCACCAGTGTAATACTATGGAATCGACTTTATGGCGTTGGTAATTAAATAGTTAGTGATTATCTTGTTCTAGTCGTTCCCCGGAACAAGAAACTTTACTTCAGTCGAGACCCAAAGCAAAGTTGTATTAGTCGTGTTTATTCTAGTCGGTACCCAGAATAAATATCTTTATCTCAGTCGAGACCCAAGATAAAGGTTTGAGATTAGTGAGTGTTATTCTAGTCGCTACCCAGTATAACTATCTTTATCTCAGTCGCTACCCAAGATAAAGGTATTGAGTTAGTACAATCTATTCCAGTCGAGACCCAGAATATGTATCTTTATCTCAGTCGTTACCCAAGATAAAGTTAATTTGTTACTAATTATATGTTATTACACTAGCCAAGTCGAATTGCAAATGATGCGCAATCTATGAAAGCTGGATACTAAAAGAAAAAGATTCAAGTTGGCCTGCGACTTAAATTGCCTCCGAATTGCGCACGGCTCCAACAAATTATTTTACATTGCGCATAGTAACCAAAGTACGTTGACCTTAGCAGCTGTGCCTAGGTAGCAACAGAAAAGTCCGTTGACCTTAGCAGCTGTGCGTAGGTCAGAAGAGTACATTGACCCTAGCAGCTGTGCAAAGCAACTGGAATTTTGAGCATTTTTTGTTGCCGTTCCTAATTTTGCCTATCTAAAGTTATTAGGATTATAATTATACAATAAGATACCTATTACAATATTGCTAATTTGCTTTTTTAAAGATTCATTTAAATGTACAGATTACTTAATCTAATTCCATTTGACTCGCGCACTGTTATCGAAGACAAGTTACTTTCCTCTTATTGGATTGTGTCGCGGATTTGTTTATGTGGAATGTAGTTGTTTGTTATCTCCACTAAAAACTGCCTTATCGATATGCTTGTAGGTAGGAATACATCGTTTCGTTCCCAACGTATTTTCAATGATTGATAAAAACTTGGAATTAGAAACTTTTAAACTATTTTACTTCCAAGTGGCTATTTAATGTTGGTTTGAACACCAAGTGTTTCTTTAAACGAGTCAAGCATGAAAGTGGAATGCCAACTTTCATCAACCCAGCATGAATAGACATAAGAGATTTCTTAAACGATGCATTATGATACTCTGAACATATTTTATTAACAATGTTTATTTCAGCTTAGCGATCTAATATAGCTTGAACGACTGCAGAAATATAAGCGAATTGCAGTAATTGGAGTGTATGTGACCCAACTGCATGAATATGGGTTTCCGGTAGCAACAAAATTGTTATATATAGTATATATTTTTTTATAAACCTGAATTTTGTACAGTTTTTGCTTAACCTACTCTGAACTACACCAAACTCTTAAATTGTTCCAAATCTTTCGCTATATTTTTATTTTGAACAAAACATAACTGGTCTCCAAAATAAAGATCAACGAAATTTGAAAAATTCGCCAAATAATAAATCCCTACACACAAAATCCCCAAACTTAATGCACAAAATCTCAAAATTACGAAGCACAAAATTTCCAATAGTCTTAAATTCTCAAACTCAAAATTTGCAGCGCATAAAATCCATAAAGCACAAACTCGTCAAATACTAAAAATGAAGGCTAATTAAAAATCTTCATTTGTCTTTCTAAAGAATTAGCATTAAAACTGAAAATATTTACTTCTATAAAACAAACAAAAACTAAAACTCAAATGGGACAAAAAAAAACGTGCATTGAAAAACCAACTAAAAACTTAAAAAAACTGAAATAAATAAAAGTGACGCCACGATCACGTCGTTGCTTTCGGTTTCGCCAAGTGTAGTAAACTATTTCAAAATTTTTGGGAAAATATGTAATTTTATACAAAATTTAACACTATATACTTTTTATTTATTTTTCATGTGAAAATATAATGCTGTCATTTGAAAAAAAAAAATTCCTATTTATAATAATCAAAATGAATGAGAATAAGACGAGAAAAAACCATGAAAAATCACGTTTCTTGTAATGGGGCCCCCTTTAATATTTAATTTTATTTTATTTTTATTATTTGTTGTTATAGCGGCAAAAGAAATACAGCCTCTGTGAAAATTTCAACTGTCTACCTATTACGGTTCATGAAACACAACAAAAGAAAGACAGCGAAGTCTAAGTAATAGGGTTGCCGTTGTTACCTTTTGGGTACGGAACCCTAAAAAGGCGAATGCCTATTTTAGGCCAGACACCTCCAGACATGAGAGATGTCTTAAACGATGTATTGTGATATTCTGAACACATTTTATTAACAATGTTTATTTCTATCTGGCGGGGGAATGCTGTGGGAGGTGGGTCAAAGTTTGATCTAGTAAAATTTGGAAAATCTAGTATAGAAACGAATTCTTTAGGTCCTGAAAAGAAGTTTGAGTACCCACATACTCGGAGGCTTAAATAGCTATTTATAACCATCCCAATACTTACTTTTTTAGTATTTACCTCTTTTTTATTCGAGCTGAGGTACTAGATTTTTTGCATCTTAGATCGGCTCTAACTGAGTAGGTTTATGGCCGAACGGAAAATGGGTTTCACTGTTCGCCTCAGCTCAATACCAGCTACAATTCGTAGAATAAAAAATTTTCTCTATATTTTTTTATGGTAGGTGGTAGGAATCGCCCCGCAGAAGGAGGGTGGTTGTAAATTGAATTGAAGATCTCGCCATGGTGGTCTATTTTTTCTCGATTCAGAAATCTTTCTCGGGTCGTTTTTGAAGCCAGAAAAACCATTTTCATGGACTTTGGTCACATACACCCCAGCTACTACAGTTCGCATATATTTTTGAAGTTCTTTATTCCATGGCCATTAGTGCTCTGTTCTGAAAATTTTTCTCATAGGAAGTCATTTTCCACGACACACCAATTCCGCATAATCAGAGAAGTAGAAAAGTCCACTTTTTCACCCAAGAAAGTCGGTAAGCTACATATGTTCGGAGTATCACAATGAATCGTTTAAGATATCTCTGATGTCTGGAAGTACCGGAGCTAAAGTTGTAGTAGTAGTAGTAGATGTATTTAAGTATGATTAATAAAAATGATTAAAGGCCCTAATCATGCGTGCTGTCTCTCTTGGGAATTTCGTACTTGGGGATTTTAAGTTCGAGTTTCTAGTGTGGGAATTTAATGCTTGGGGATTTTATACCTGGAAGCTTTGTACCTGGGTACGTTAATTTCGGATTTCGAGTTTGGGAATTTAATGCTTGGGGATTTTGTACCTTAGGAATTTTGTACTTGGGGACTTTAAGTTCGGGTTTCGAGTTTGGAAATTTTTTGCTTGGGCATTTTTAGTCGGATTCTTATTGTGGAAATTTATGCTTGGGGATTTTTTACTTGGAAATTTTGTACCTGGGTACGTTAAATTCGGTTTTCGAGTTTGGAAATTTTATGTTTAGGGATTTTTAGTCGGATTTTGAGTTTGAGAATTTTATGGTTGGTGACTTTTAGTCGGGTTCTAAATGTGGGAATTTTATGCTTAAGGATTATGTATCTTAAGTATTTCGTACCTGTGGATTTTAAAATCTAGTTTTGAGTTTGGGAATTTAATGCTTTCGTATTTTATGATTTGGAATTTTATACTTGTTGACTTTAAGTACGGGTTTCGAGTTTGTGAATTTTATGATTGGGGATTTTTAGTCTGGTTTTGAGTTTGGGAAATTTTTGCTTAAAGATTTTGTGGCAGGGATTTTTTTTGTAAGGGCATTTTGCGTGCTTGAGGACTTTAATTTGTGCATTTTGTATTTCAATATACGCGAGTAACCAACCAACCCCGCCCTTTCACCCCTTGAACAAAATGTCTGAAATGAAGAGAATTTATATTTTAACAATTGTTTTTATTCAATTTAAATTTATAAATTGTAGAACAGATAAATTTAATGAACTCATTGAGTACCAGCAATTCATCTAACGAACCCTCATCTAATCAATTGCAAACTTAGAAAATACAAAACGCAAATAATATACGTAGCTCCTTAGGTCCTTTGAAATATTCAGATAAATTCAACAAACTCCTCCAAGATTGATCAGAAAATGGAACAATGAATATACGCTAAAAACAAGACCAGACTGTAAATATCGAAGGATAATATAATATTCTGTTAATAGAATAGAACTCCCGTGAGATTCTATCCTTCTTACATATCTATCTTGGTAATTGTCGTCTCCGAGCACTTTGGTATTGTGTCATTATTATTAGCACGTTCTCAAAGATACATACAAAGTCTTGCATATGTTATCACAATTTATCTGTGTCTGCTGTCAGATATCCTATATAATTTAAATGCAGTTCCAATTTTCTGCTCTCATTTGACTTCATTACTTATTCATTTGGTTGCGCGATGCACATGAAGTATATGTACTACATTGAGCTGGAAGTGAAACATTATGGGGATTAGATTGCAGCAACAACATGAGGGCCACGAATGCAAAGCAAAGTTTCGTTTTGTTCTCTGATATCCTGCGATTTAATGGTTTAGCAAAGCTAATGTGAGATTATGGTTTGGAATTATTTGACTCTCTTCTGGGATTGCAATCTTAAATTTATGCAGATCAGAGTTGTCCTCAAACAAAAGTTTTTGTACAATATTATTGCGGTCGGATGATGAGATGAAGAACGCCTGTTTTAAATATTCGCAAAGAAAATGTTTTTTAGAGTTAGAGACTCGTATCGCATCGCAGTAGATAAGTTCAACAAGAATATGTAGGTATGCATGTAGCTACCTGTATGGGATATAAATCAAGAATCTGTCATTGGCATGCTTTTATACTGCATAAAAATGTTTGTTATGTACTCATGTGTTTACCTGTTGATTTTTAAAATTGAGGGTATTCACATTTGAAATGTTTGCTATAAAGGATGTGAAGGACGATGCTTGAATTGGGGCTAAGTGTTTATCTATATGGATTTTACCATTTTCTGTCTTTATTTTGAAAGACGCAAGTTAAAGCGTTTCACCTAATTATTCATTTGTAATTTGTGTGGCACCTGGCTTTTTGCTTAAAGGTTTACAAAAAAAAATGTTAGTTTAGTTAAATTGTAAAAAAAGTGTAATTTTGCTACGATAATCATTGACGCTGAAAAGCGAAAAAGCGAAAGCCAAAGAAGTCGTGCTCAAAAGTATCCAATGTTCGATGCTCAGAATTGGTTGTGGATTCCCAGTGCCGGTAATAATAAAAATGACAGTCTAGCTCCTCAATCTTCGGAGACCGCTGAACTTAGTTTTAGACCTTTCAAGCCGCACGTTCACTTAGTTGATCTAGATCAAATGACATTGAAAATTGGACCGTGGTTGTTCCCGACCACATTCCGGTTGAACTTGTTTGTCCAAGTATTGTTCAACATTTGGATGCTTCAAAGATAGAGAAATTCGTTCCGTTCAGTTGCAGAGAAGAAAGTTTGTCGCATGGCAATCTTAGCGTATGTTTGCGCGCAACGAACTTTCATTCTTTTTTGTAATATTGCTATTGTTTACTTTCTAAGGTTGATGTACGTTAAGTGAATGAAAAATATTGGTATAATTTTTGGTTTTATTCAAAATTATTTAAACAAGGCTCCCAGGCTCTGTTAACCGCCTAGAGGCCCTGGGTCTTTATGTTCGGGCCTGCCGTTCGGGTAGAACTACAAAGAAACTGTGAGATAAACCCAAACCAAACCAAAGGAATAATCTCTTAGGACTAAACAAGCCAATCCTGGCTCGAGCTTCTGTTCACACTGGTTACACTTTTCTCAAGGATCACCTTCACAGGATGACGATTCTATATGCAGTGATTACGAAGAGGAATCTGAAAGAATGATTAACTTTCTTTGTCACTGTCCAGATCTCTCAGGAAAGCGTTACAGATTCCTTGGCACACATCTCCTGGACGAGCTGCATGAATCCGGTAAGGAGGACTGGAGGCCAATACTTAGCTTTGTAAGAGCGTCCGGTTGAGACATATTTGCAATTGCTCATAAGTCTGGTGGGTGAAGAATGCGCCTTGTTCCGGCCTACGTTCCAGAGATCCAGCCTCTTTTCAATCCATCCATTCATCTCCCCAACATAGCAATGCATCAAGATTTTATATTTTAAGTATAGGTTCGATTCCCGTCCGGGAAAAATAAATAATGTGTTCAGCTGGCATAAGCAAACATTGTTTATAAAAAAATATTAGAAATTTTGTCCGGTCCAGCATTCTTGTTACAGTCAAGTGTTTCCAATATATGAAGAACTTCTTGAGGTGGTAAAATAAATAAATACATGCCTTCCGAACTGTTACTAGAATCAGGTGCTGGCCCTGTTCCAATAATATCGCTAAAAACGTAAAAACGGATACAAAATGACTACAGAACATTTCATAAGATTCACTTGGCGAGGAGGAAGTATGACGAAGTTATACTAGCTCTTTCGGGTCAGTATTAGATCTTCACAAATCTTTACAATACGACCAAAAAACTTCTAGGCTCATCCCTTAGTGCAAATATTCCGTTTTATTTATGTACTCATTATAAAATTCTTTGAAAAGTTCTTCAGTAAACATTCAGTATCATTCCAGGTGGTTCAAACGTATTTTCAAGGATTCTTTCAGTATGCCACTTGGGTTATATAATTAAAAAAATTCCCTGCTCTCATTTTTTTTTTAACATTTGATCTTTTCTCTGGAATCTCTTACAAAATTACAGATAAAATTAAAAATTATAATGGGAAACTCGATTGCTTGAAAACAATTTGTTATTCAATTCAAATAACAATCAAGAAAATTCCGAAAATGAGTTCCATCCAGGCAGCTCCTGGGCTACAATATTCAACAGCACATAATTGGGGTGGTTACAATATTTCAATGGTTAAAATAAAATAAAAGGTGGCAGCTTTCAGTAAACACCCAACATGATTAGAGATTCGTGTTCAAATTGGCCAAATTGAAATGTGTCTACCCTCCCTAGTCCCTCTACCTATGCAGGATCTGCAAGTACACTTTCATCAACATTAAGATTCTATTAATCTCGAAAGCCATTAAAATTTGCTGAAGGCATAAACGCAACACAACTTTATCTTGTTCATATTGCGGAATAAATTTCGTTTTGGCACAGTGAAACGCGGTAAAAAAAAAGAGAGCAAAAAAAAAATTTACATGTTAATGCGAATTACTTCCGTTTCGTTAAGGGAATTTTATTAAAGCAAAGGAGATGTGCCCTCAGGTGATACGAGCAAACGTACGTATTGTTGCCGTGCAACTATGTATAGATAAGAAAGAAAACAATTGCGGAGTTCTCTTTGAGGTGATCATTTCTAGCTGTCTCTCCTTACTCATAATTAAATGGAAAATAATGTTGACATCCTTTATTACATTACGACTTGGGCTTTCTTTATTATTTAAGTAACCATGAAATGAATTTCTATGATAATGGAAACGCATGTCTTTGTAGTGTTTTCGTTTAGTATAATGAGCGAATTCGCAGATTCCTCTTTTTGTTCAAGATATTTTTCTTGTGGCGTGGTGGTACATTGATGAAAGAAAAATAAAGTGATATTGTGCGTTAATTTTATTTTGATGTATACAAAATAATTGAGTTTAAACCCCCACTCTGGCACGGTATTCATGGAACCTTTAAAATCATGGATAATTTTGGTGAGCTGAAATAGTAGATAATATACAGTTGACAATAATAAGCATATAAATGATATTTGAATTACTTGCGATAAATTATTGTATGTAAACTGAAAAAAAACATCAGTCCTAAAACTGACCCCTGCGATACTCCGCAATTCGTTAAAAGAAAGGAATCATTCCCCGAAATTGATCAAAGCCTTTATACACATCCTCTAAATATATTATGCTGAAAGTATTACTGCATCAATTTTGTTCTTCCATTTAGTTTTATTTATACTATTTAAAATCTCTCACCGTACTTACCTATAGAGCTCGACTCAAAAATTTTAGTTGTAACGATACGATACGAATGTTTTTATAACGCTGACGCTGACACTGTATGTTCATTTGATTCCTTGTCCTCGTAGATAATATTTTAACCAAATCCCCTACTTCTGAAATCGTTATTGCTGGCGATTTCAATGTCCATATAACATGCAGTGGCTCAGACATTCTTCAAACACAAGTCCAGTTGGGAGATATATTGAATTATTACGCGAATTATAGGCTCCGAATTGGATAGCTCCGCAGCTGTAGTTTACGTGAGGATCCCAATCGGAGCCTTAAAAGAGGAAATCATCAGGGACGTCTATCTAAAGGCAGGCCTCCGATAGACCAGCAGGGATACCTGTCGTATTGCGAGGCAATTGTGGCCTGCATATGACAGGAAAAGGACAAGGGAACTGCTTAATAGCAGCAGAGCATATACCAGGAATGTAGTAGGGGTCATGACGGGTCACTGGGCCATAGGGGACCATGCTAGAAGACTGGGAATAGCGGCGAACGATTTCTGCAGGAGTTGTAGGGACTCGGAGGAAATCGAATCCGTCAAACATGTGCCTTGCGAATGCCCCGCTCTGATGAATAAAAGAGGTAGGCTACTAGGTAGCTACTTCTTTTCAAGTCTGGGGAGCTTCCAAGCATAAAGTTCAGAGACATCCTGAGTTTTCTGAGTGAAGCAGGATGGATCTAGGTTAAAGGTCTTGGATATATCCTGAGTTTCCCATGGAAAGCAGGATAAATCCGCGGCTTGCAGGGTTATCCCATGAGGTCTAGGGGCACAATGGACCCGTTGGAGGTCTAAGTGAGGTTGGCTGGGTGTCTAGCGGCACCCCTCTTACCTAACCTAACCTATTTCGCGGGTGCTTTGTTAGTTGAAGGTTCAAGTCGTTTGCGTGATATAATTGAACATAGTGCTAATCTATTAGATCTATTTCTAACATTTCATCCTGACAAGTACACAACATCAGTGTCATCTCCTCTTGGCAGCTCGGATCATTGTCTCGTTTCGGCGCAATTCTCCATATCATCACTGAAACCCACCAGTTACCTTCGTAAAAAGCGTGTGGCACTATGATCAAGCTTATACGGTTTCATCCAATAAATTCATCGCAGATTCATTCCGCACAAATTTAAGAATATTAAACTTAACAATACATCTTGGTTTAACAATGAATGTTATATAGCCATATAAGCTAAAGGAGCTGCATTTCAGGCATATAAACTGTGGCATTCAGGGAAATTGAGACTGATCTATAGAGAGGCACGTAATACCTATAAGTCTGTTATTCAGCGAGCGAAGTTCTAATTCGACCAAAGCATTAGACAGAAAATCTTTACTATCCGAAAGGATAGTAAGAGCTTTTGGGCTCTTTTTAAAACATTCAAGAACAACTGCACTAGTTCTTCGGTACTGCCCCTAATTCACAACGGTAATCATTGGACAAAGCCAATTTGTTTGCAACTAAGTTTGCTGCGAATTCTTTCTTACCACCTTCTTCGCAAGCTCCTCCTTCTTCACCAACATGCAACTACAGCCAAAGACCGTTGCATTTTCGCACAAGAAATTTCACATGTCCTATTGGACAGGAGTCTTTCCTTTGGCATGGAAACTTGCATATTTTCAGCCAATACCCAAAACAGGACAGGCAAACGATCCCTCAAATTATAGACCAATTGCCCTTGCTACAATTCTTTCGAAGGTTTTTTAAATACTCATCAACACCCAATTAATGAAATATCTAGAAACTAATCACCTTATTAGCGATCGCCAATACGGCTTTCGTGCTGGCCGCTCTACTGGAGATTTACTAACATTCCTTACCGAGCGTTGGAATTAATGTCTCCATAATATTGGTGAATCTGAAATCATCGCATTAGATATCTCGAAGGCCTTTGATAGAGTCTGGCATCCTGCCCTTTTAGCAAAACTTCAGGCATTAGGCCTAGACCCTCTTTTCTTAAAATGGTTTGAAAGTTTTCTCTCCTGCCGTTCAATTCAAGTTATATTGAACGGCGTTACCTCGGACCGTTTTATAGTCCATTCCGATGTACCGCAAAGTTCTGTGCTCTCTCCTACTCTCTTCCTTATTCTGCTAGCTCTCACTTTCAATCCTATTCATAGTTTTGCAGATGGCAGCACCCTGATTTCGTGCGCTCGTGCGATTCATAGCTGATTCCCATGGGAATGACTCAGTTCACTAAACAATGACCTCACAAAAATACTCGCTTCAGGCCGAGCGAATCGGGTCTTGTTTAATGCTTCCCAAAACGCAATGATGTCTGTTATCACGCAAACGTACTGCAACACCCGCTCAACCCATTTTCGTCGATGGGGAATATATCTCGAACTCGCCATCCCTTAACATCTTAGGCATTGAAATACCCAACAATCTTAGTTGGTCTGATCACATTTTTGGTACTTCCTCAATCAGGCCTAGATTAGAATAGGCTGGGGCTGGGCAAAGTGCATTATCCGCGTTAGACAAAGTCCAATAGAAAATTGTGGACATGGACATGTTTATATCGGTTATATTTTGGAATTCACTTATGTAATTGTTCTTAAAATTACCAGGCGGGCATAGAAAATCAACATCATTGCCCATTGAGAAGTAAAAATTTTATTACTTTAAAACAGTCTTTTGTATACATGGCTACTCCTCCGCCGACACGATTCCTCCGATCATTTATACACAAATTGTATCCCGAGATTTTTACAAACGAAGAATTAATACTATCATGCAGCCAGGTTTCAGAAATTAGAATTGCATGCACTGAAGAACCATTAAAGATAAACCGAAGTTTATCCATTTTATTTTTAATACTTCTGGCAATCAGCACATAAATATTTATATAGCCATTCTATTTCAGCATCCTCGACATTTACATCTCTCCTATAATCGGACTAATACCAAGGAATTATAGGGAAACCTCAAAGGTTCGGAGTTTTTCGCATCAAGAAGTCATAGGCCAGCATTATATTTCCGGAGCATCCATTGGAATAAGATTTCAGTGAAGCTGTCATAGAAATTGTGTACTTTCAGATAGTTCACTGGATCTTGGCAGTTATTTTTCGCTCCAATACTGGTCTCCAGATCATTAGATTGTTTGCCTACATATACTCGTATTACCTTATTAATTGGCAAACAATTTCTGATGATTAATTCCATAAAAAGCTAGTAAAGTTCTACTGAAAAATCAACATTAATTCTTTCATTTGGGAAGCAAATAAAAGAAACCAAATTGAAAATGTTTGTATTTAATTATAACGCGTTAATATCGATATTAACCTTATTTAGGGCGTTTATATTGATTAAAATAAAAATTCATAATAATTGGATATTTGTATATAGAAGCGATCCTGATGAAATTATTCGTATTCTCTGATTAATCAACATCTCTATAGGTAAATTCTACAAATAAATAATTCTGAGTAAATTAATTTCATGCAATTAACAGCAATCTCTCTGCTTTGAAATTGTTGTAGGAATATTTTATTATCGTCTGCAAATAAGTGCAGGACTCATATTTTTCGTGAATAAATTACACTCAATGAAAAATATGTATGCAGTGACATGCATGCACTTTGTACACAATCCATGTGCTCATTTTATTTTATTTGTTTAGTAAATTCTGTTTTTCATGCAATTGTAATTAAAGATACCTAGGTACATACCTATACTTAACCAGTATACACTAAGGCAGTTAAATAACATATTTAACCCTATTCCTCCCAGGTGACCTTACTTAATGATAACCGAACACGATATGACCATAAAAGGATGACTCAGGTACATAGTGAGCCATGAGTATATCATGTGGGGCACTAATTAGCACTTAAAAATGACGCCTCCTGGATACCATTCATTATTCATAGCCTCGTGATAAAAATCTCCCTGGGAAATGCAATTCGGAGGTATGTCAGGACATCTAAATTAAATCCAACCGGTGATTCTTAAAAATTTAAATAGATCATATCCTTGACCCTCTTCGAAGTTAAGCGACTATCAAAGAATAAGTTTTGTACTTTGTTTCCAATATCTGTAGCCTTTTGAGGTTGGAAAAATTAAAAAACGATCTGCATTTTTGGCTATGAGTATTAAAAGAAGCTCCCATTATGTTCGCTTGATACATTTTCATTGCGCAAATCACGACCAACACACAGCACACAAATGCGTACATGTGGTATGTTACTGGGAAATCTTGTTACTGGGAAATCCCATCCGGTCCCAGTTAACAACTTAGGACATCCCTCGGAGTGACGAATGTCCGGGGTTGACATATCTCTGGTAGATCCCATACTTTTCCCACAGAATTTCCTATGGTTGTGTACTTAGGCACAGTTAACGCATTCAATAATGTCAAATATCCGATGCAAGCATACCTAGGATGTCTTACGGATCTCGTAGTTTGTTTTCAGGATGATTCCCTGCACATCCTGAAAACAAACTACGAGATATCCGAAAGATCTGATCTGATGGTAGTTTTCTTAGATTTTTTAGTATAGTAGAATTTTTTTTAAAGAGTTGGAAGGTATATGATTGAGATGTATGCACTTACACAAAACATAAATCCAAAATTTGTAACACGTGCAAATGGAATTGCTTCGTCAAAATCACTAAAAAATCACGTTCTCAAGAAATATTTTGTTGTTCTGTTTTTGTTCTCCCTAAACAACACACGGATGCACACCAAGCAACAAATTATTGCCTAATTTATAATTACATCCGCAAAAAGTTACTGGTTTGTGGTCAGGAGGAATCATCGGACCATATTTTTTTGAAAACGCAAATGAAAATGCGATTACGGTCAATGGAAATCGCTACAGCGAGATTATTCGAAGCTTTTTGTGGCGGGAAATTGATAACTTGGACGTAAAGAATATGTGGTTTCAACAGGACGGTGCCACTTGCCACACAGCAAGAGAAACAATGGATCTTTTGAAGGAAAAGTTCGAAGATCGCATTATTTCTCGTAGAGGAGGAGTGAATTGGCCACCAAGATCGTGCGATTTGACACCGATGGATTATTTTTTGTGGGGTTTTTTGAAATCGAAAGTATACAGCAATAATTCCACAACAATTCAAGAGCTTAAAAACAACATTATCGAGCAGATTTCAACCATTGACAACAGTTTATTGAACAACGTGATTCTGAATTTTGGTAATAGATTGGGAGCCTGCCGAGCCAGTAGGGGGGGGGGGGGGCCACTTGACCGACATAATTTTTCATTATTAACCGGAACCTATTTGTGATAAATAAAAATAAAAATATATTTAATATTTAAAAAAAAAGTCTTTTTTTATTAAAATTAAAATGATACCTCAATTTTGAACACCCTTTACTTAAACATGGTTCATAATATGAAAACAGCAAAACTACTATAAGTCCCGCCTAAGCAATTTGTCAGCCAATTAATTAAATTTTTCTACGACCCAGAACTGGAACTCAGTAAAGAGTTAAGTTTTCCCTATAGGTATAGAGGCCAACTAGTCGTGATATTGTAACTGAGTCAAGCACGTTAATGGCAGCTTGACTGTTGATAAAAAATACAACATTTTATTTCGGTCTCAAATTTGACCTTGGTAACAGATATAACATCAGAATCGCCCATATGGTGAACTGAAAAGTAACATGGACCATTGGCATATTCAAATCCTTCAAATCTGCTGGATGTCATTGTTTCTTTACAGTTCTATTACATCAGAACTTTGCAGATATAGTCCAACTACTATTCAAAATCCTTGGAGCCAATTATGCTCCTGCTTACGTGGAAGATATAAGGCAGGAAAAAGGTCTAGCTCCTTAACAAAATCATTTTCCCACCTATCAGCCTCCCATATCTTCTCCATGGAGAAAAACCTGACTTATACATTAATTGAAAGACAATTTTACCGAAATTACTTCTTCATGTTAAATAATTGCTTTAATAGGTTGACAGTTCGTCTAGAGGTACTCCACAGGGAGGAGTACCTTCATCTCGATTGTGGTTATTGGTGGTTAATGGTATTCTCATCTCTTTATAAAGGGAGGGTATAAAAGTGGTAGCATTTGATGATGACTTCGTCATCTTGGTCTCGAGAAAATTCCAACCTACAATCAGTGCACTAACTCAAAGAGTAAAGAAAAATCTGCTTGATTGGGCTATAAGTTGCGGTCTAGTGCTTAACCCTGCAAAAACCGAGCTAGTCCTTTTTATACACGGAGGCGAAATATTGCGACTTTCGCACCCCCAAAATTGGGTAACATTACTCTTGATTTTAAAACTGAAGCCAAATACTTAGGAATCCTAATACTTGACTCCAAATTAAACTAGAGGATAATGTGAATGAGCACGTCAAGAATGCGGCAATTTCACTTTAAGACTTTTCGTAAAAGATAGGTATTACACCCTCTTATCGTGCACTGGATGGATGTACACCGATATCGTAGGATCTATTCTCACATATGAAATCGTGGTGTAGTGGAATGCTTTAGAGAAAGCGACACATCTGAAAAGTCTTACTAAAATACAGAGAGCTGCCTATTTAGGCATTACAGGTGCTCTTCGAACAACACCAACAAGATCAATGGAGATGATGCTCCCGCTCTTGCCTCTCGGTTTCCATGGAAAATGTATAGCTGCAAATGCACTAAGGCTTAAAAAGTCAGGCTGCTGGATAACAGCAGACCTTGATCACAGCAGAATACTGAAGATCTATCCTCGAGACTGTATACGGAGGGCTATGGATTACATTGTTCCGAAACTAAACTTTGATAAAGCGTTCTCAACTAGCATTCCTAGCAGAGAGGATGGTCATCGCGAGGCAAATGCCTCTGATATATGTTTTTAAAGGCGGTTCGAGAATGGATGTGGGAGTAGGATCTGGGGTGTACTCATTACTCCCTCAAATACAGGTATCTTACCGCCTACTGGACTACAGCAGTATGTTACAGGTGGAGGTTCTGACCATTTGCAAAGCAGCAAGGCTGCAGCTTACAACTCATGAAGTATCTGGCGATCGAGTCATCAGGATTTATATTGACAGCCAGCTGCAATCAAAGGAATGGAGTCGAGCACCATTAGATTACGCGTAGTCCAACGGAATCACTGTGAGCTCGCGAAACTGGGCGCTAACCACTGACTTATTCTCTACTAGGTGCCGGGTCACAGTGACCTAGAAACGAGGCAGCTGACGCTCTGGCCAGAAAGGGTTCTGCTATGAATATATGTCTAGTGGAGGAATCCATATGGCGGCCTGTAGAGAAGAGGATTCTAGATGTGCATGTCTGGAAACTGGAAAATCGCAGATTAAAAGATCTGACCTCATACGCGATTTCAAGACAGCTTTGGCCGAAGACTAGTCCTGTTAAGACTGAATCTCTGCGGAAGAGGAACCGGAGTGATGCGCCTAATCTTACTGCAGTTATCACGGGACACTGCCTCTTTGTCAAACATGCATAGGGCATGCAAGCTTCATACAATGACATCTGCAAAGGCCGTATGGAAGTGGATGAGGTGAAAGGAATTCAGCACCTGCTGAGAACTGGGCGAATTAACAGACAGAGAGTTCGGGGACCTGGTAATATTCATTAACTCTTGTAGTTGGTTTCAACACAACCCCTAGATATTAGGTATCTTTTCCAGGCATGGTCCTAATAAAGTGGCATCACTAGACTATAAATATTCTAAGTGTGGTTGGTCGTACATGCTTTTACGACGGCCGCCATTTTAATATAACCTAAACTAACCCAGTTTGATAAGTTAATCAAAACTGGCATTCGTACATTGATCAAAGGCCTTGAAAAATCTGTAGAAGGAAAAGAGATGGGTTTAATGACCATGCAAAAGGCCCCTCCTATTTAACATTTTCATTCCCCATATCAATTAAAACCGTACTTACTATGGTTATACGGAACTCCTGAGGGGTGCATAGGTGACACCAGACTAATGAGAATGTTGACGGCCGATTGGCCCATAGCTATAACCATTCTACGAGTCAAACGATTGCTGTCGTAGCTGTCAAGCTCCTGAGGAAATCGAATCAGTTCGGTATGTACCTACTAAGCGAACATCCTGTTCTAGCGATTTAAAGAGGATGGGTACTTGGTAGCTTCTTCTTCTCGAAACTGGCGTTACTTACATGTATCCTAACTGAGTTTTCTTAGAGAATAAAGGTGGATCTAGGGTTATTACTAGAAAGATATACTCCAAGAAATCTATGGGGCACAATGAAATCGTTAGTGATTTAAATTATGCAGGCCAAGCTTTGGTTATACATACATATATGTATGTAGTTGCAAAAGACAGAAGATATTAGATAACCGCGTCGTTTGGAAATTTGTATAAATAAGCGCTTGTGCCGTATTCCAAAAACGCATTGAATAGGGGTTGATAAGGGGTTCTTCCTGTTTTATTTTCCACTGCATTAAAACACAACCCCATTAAACCAGGAGATTGCGATTTATTGGTCACCAAGCTACCTCGGATACAGCAACCGTAATTTTTATTCCAGTGTGTAATTATAACCGAGTTGTTTGACGGATGCTTATTTAAACTAATGTAGTTTTCGTTTGACTCTCAGCTTCGATCTGAATTCGCAATCAATGCATTCAAAGTGTTCGTTTGATCCAAAAACTTCCAAAATCAGAGTTCCGATCTAGATCCGACACAGTTCACCTCAGGTTGGAACTGATTATTTTCTCGGGTTCAATTCAGATTCACCTGCACTCATAAAAAAGCTATTTGTCCATCTTTTAAAATATATCATTCCGACATATTTGGCAAAGCACTCCTAATAAACTTAAACATCATATAGATGATTTTTAAACATAAATTTCATTTCTTAAACAGCCAATCAGTGTTGCGTTCCAAAATGGTCAATTGATTCTGACATGTCTACACAAATACAAGTAAATCAATCGGATCAACTCTAAAAGCGTTTATTTAAATGGAATCGGAAAGAGTTCCAACCTAAAGTTCAAACGAAAACGACATAAATATGTGGCTGATAAGTTGTCAATTCCGTGCTCGACTTTCAATGTTTTCAGTGTATCATTGTGTGTTCCATTGATTTCTGTACACGTCAATCAATGGAAAACGAGTTCAATCCAAGCCTTCGAGAAATATTTCTAAGACATGAAACAGAATCCCTCACTACCACATGAGAGCCCCAACGGAGTCCTAATATTATAAGATATTTGCAGTGTTCTTACGTAAAACTGACAAAAGTTTGATTTGAATAGCTCTTCCGCCCCAAACTACTATTCATACAGGAAAATGGTGTTCTGATAATCTTGAGCTTGCTTTCTTATCTTCTGAACCATAATAAAATTGTCATACCTTTCCTATCAAAATTATTTAAAAAAATGTATCTTAATATAATGACTACAATTCCTCAAGTAAGTAATAATTGCATATGTGAATGTCCTGTGGTCCGATGAATTTGAATCAATCTGCCTACAGATTCAGACTATGGCCGCACATACACTATTGCAATTGCTACCTAGCTGAGAATTATTGAGCGTAAATTGGTAAGTTTACTTCGTAATCAAAACTATTTTAAAATTTTATTAAGTAAGGTATGTAGTAAGTGTAGCCGTTGGGAAGGTAAGAAGCTAAGCTTAAAATTACTGGAAGACTATTTTCCTGTATGGAGAGTAGTTCAGGCTCCATAGCATATATAAAGTCAATGTTTGGCACTTTTCCATAAGTATCAATATAGAACATTTTAGAAAATGGACTCCCAACGCACACATATAGATTACTGTTTCATGGCTTGGGAAGTATTCTCGAGGGTTTTGCTGCAGAACATACTAGAAAAAAATTTAATTGAATTGGTTTCAAAGGGGAATGCCCACTTAATCATACAACTTTGGCTCCTACACCTCCAGACATGAGAAATGTCTTAAACGATGCATTACGATACTTTGAACACATTCTATTAGCAATGTTTTTAGTTTATTTCAATTAAGCGGAGGAATTCTTTAGGGATCGGATGTACCTTGAGCGAATTTCTTGGATGACATAAAAGTATGCTTTTCTACTTCTCGTGATTGCTGTAATGGGCATGGAAAAAAGAACTTCAAAAATACACGCATGGGGTGTATGTCACCCAATTGCATGAAAATTTTCTTTCCGGGGTCAAAAACGTCCCGATAAAGTTTTCTAAATCGGGAAAAACGTACACCATCTAATGGTACTCGGCGAGTCTTTTCGTTTCATATGCAACATGCATCTACCTGCGCCCCCCGCCGGAAGTGCCTACCCCCACCCTAAAAGAATGCAGAGATCTTTTTAAGCCTCCGAGGTTAGAAGTGGTGGTACTCAAACTTCTTCTCAGGACCTAAGGAATTCTATTCTGTACTAGATTTCCCAAAATGTACTAGATTAAATTTTGACACCCCGTTGAAGACTTTTCTCATGTCTGGATGTGTCGGACCTAAAATGGTCATTCCCCTTTATTTGTAGCACTAAGAATATTTTTGGATCCTATCAGCTTCCGTTGCTTCCGCAGAAAGGAGCTGTAGCATTTTAATAGATCGATAACATCTCAAGAGAGTTTACATTTACACGGATTATAAATGCTTCATATAAATTCTGACATTGCTCGGAGAATGGACTTTTCAACGATTATAAAAGAATTATCAGAAAACAAAGCTCGAAAGGCGTTTTAAAAGTAATTTAATTCATTTCACTCCTCACTCAGTCCAGTCTGTTCTGCCCAATGAGAACACTCAAAAGAAAATATCAATAAGGATGTGGACTGTAAATAATAACGCCGGGGAATATTTTATAGTCAGTGGTTTATTGAACGCACGTAAAACTTAAATACAAAATTACAACTATAAATAAAATTAACCGAATTCAATTTCACGACGCTTAAGAACTAAACTTCCAAAGAGTTTAAAAAAAAGGTCACTTATTCACTACACAATAATAATTCTATTCTCAGTATAACACTGTCAAAGTTGATACAACTTTGACCAATGGCAATTATATATGTACGTATAACTCAAAAATGTACTCACCAGTATAAAACTATGGAATCGACTTTATGGCGTTGATAATTAAATAATTAGTGATTATCTTGTTCTAGTCGTTCCCCGGAACAAGATACTTTACTTCAGTCGAGACCCAAAGCAAAGGTGTAATTTGGTTAGTAGAATTCTTGTTCTAGTCGTTCCCCGGAACAAGATACTTTACTTCAGTCGAGACCCAAGGCAAAGTTGTATTAGTAGTGTATATTCTAGTCGGTACCCAGAATAAATATCTTTTCTCAGTCGATACCCAAGATAAAGTTAATTTGTTAATAATTCTATTTTATTACCACTAGCCAAGTCGATTTCCAAACGATGCGCAAACTATGAAAGCTGGATACGAAGAAGAGAAAGATTTAAGTTGGCCTGCGACTTATATTGTCTCTGAATTGCACACAACAAATTATTTTACTTTGCGCGTAGCAACCAAAGTACACTGACCTTAGCGGCTGCGCAGGTAGCAACAGAAAAATCCGTTGACCTTAGCAGCTGTGCATAGATCAGAAGAGTACATTGACCCTAGCAGCTGTGCAAAGCAATTGGTATTTTGAGCATTTTTTTTGCCGTTCCTAATTTTGCCAATCTAAAGTTATTAGGATTATAATTATACAATTAGATACCTATTACAATATTGCTAATTTGCTATTTTAAAGATTCATTTAAATGTACAGATTACTTAATCTAATTCCATTTGACTCGCGCACTGTTATCGAAGACAAGTTACTTTCCTCTTATTGGATTATGTCGCGGATTTGTTTATGTGGAATGTAGCCATGAGGTGTTGATTGTTATCTCCACTAAAAACTGCCTTATCGATATGCTTGTAGGTAGGTATGCATCGTTTCGTTCCCAACCTATTTTCAATGATTAGAAAAACTTGGAATTAGAAACTTTTAAACTATTTTACTTCCAGGTGGCTATTTAATGTTGGTTTGAACAAGTCACTATTTTGAAAAATTATACTGCAAATAAGGTTTAAGATTTCATTTAACCCTGGAATGCTACCCGTGAGTAAATTTTACTCACTTTCTGCTTGAAGGCTGCACTGCTCTTTACGACATATGACCACAGCGTCCCCACTTCTTAAGTGCTTTGCCTGAAGCGTGGTTGTTAGTTTAAGGGAGGGAGAGCCTTCCCAGCAGGTCAGCCCACTCATTCCTCATGCTCCTCATTGGCAGGCAACCCAAAATTGTAGTATAAAATCTATTAAAAACAAAAAAAAATTTACAAGGTGTACAAAATATGATTCTTTATTTCTAATTATCCTTACTTTATTAATTAAAATTTCTTTATATAAATTTTAAATTATTCTTGCGGGAATGCTATTCTTTCATTTTTCTGTTATTGTATTCCGCTAAAATACTTCAGTACTTTTGTTTATAATTTATTGGTGTGTGAGTAATATTTACTCAGGGGTACCAATAAGCGAATATTGAAACGGGTTAGTATTCCAGGGTTAATTAAAATTCATAAAAGTTTACAAAAAACCATTTCTATGTTTTTTTTATTTAGCTGACATATTTATATGAGCCCCAATTTTGTGGTTGGCCCGATTCCAATGTAAGCTCTCGCAGACCCTGCGTTCGACCGTAAAGTTGTCTATGCTTTACATGGCATTATCGAAATCAAAGAAATCAATATCAGGAACAAAGAGAACCGCTGCTGAATGATAGAATCTTTACAAGAAATGTGGTTTACCATAAAATTTTTGAACAGTAATATATTAAAAGATGTGTTCTAAGAACGGAGAACTTTAGCTATTTTTAATATATTTTTAGTTCATTGTATTAAAAAAAACAAAACAAAATCTACTATAAATACAAAACACTCCAATAATTATGGAAGACAAATTTTCAAAGGGGGGCGATGCCGATCTAATGCCATTTTACGGAGATATCTTATCTTTCGTCCTTTTTTTTCTCCAAGTGGTTTTATAAATAACGTAATTTTTGAAAGTAACCATAATCAAAGTGGATTAATGAAAGACGATCTATGTGCTTGTATTAAAATTGGCTTCAGCTTAGTTATCCGTTTAAAAGAACATCAAACTTTATTAAGCTTTTCCAGGAAGGGTATATATAAAAGCTCTCCGACTACGACCAAACACGAATTATTCAATTAAGAAGAATTTCATTATCCAATCAAATCAGCCAACCTCCTTCGTCAGCCACCCACCCACAGAATAAATAAAGCTGAAATCTAGTTTGAATGTTAAATAGAACTTTAATATTTTTCTACTGAAACTAAAACCATTTCTATATCAGGCACACAGAGCTAATTTATATCATCATCCTTTCCTTAAAAAAAAAAGAAAAATCTAGAAAAAACAACAAGTAAATCGTCGTCTTGCGTTCTTCTTATATCACTGCCACTCTCTAAGTGCTGCTAGTTCACTCAATTAAAAACAATTTCACTCTTCAGCAAACTTACAGAAAAATGAAAAGAATCATGATATTAAGTAGAAACGCTTTCCTAGTAGTTTTCATTCTCTCGTCTCTGCCGCCCAAGACGAATGTTTTGGAGTTTTATTGGAAACGATAATTTACAGAATTTTTTTTTATCCTCGAATTGTAAGATAACAAGAGAAAAATGCAAATTTGCTAGTGTCGACTGAGACAATATGCAAATTATAAATGGGCAATCGTTAGACTAGTACACATACTAGTAGCTACATAAACTGAATACAAAAACCCACACACACACACTACTATATATAATCAAAAGGGATGCGACTACGAAAATTCCTCAGCTGCTGTGGTGAAGTTAGAAAAAGTCAAAATGAGCGTCTTATAAAAATTAATGATCGGAAAGAAGGCCGCGTCTAATTTTGGATTTTCTCATGAAATTGAAATTTTCCAACGATTAGATATCAAGAATTAAGTAGTTTTTCAACTGAGATTTTCCTTTAATATTAAATCTTTTGGGCTTAGTTTGTCAAATCCAGAAATTATTTTAATTAGACAATGAGACAAGGATGTTTTGCAAAAGTAGATTGAGCCTCTTCATGGAATCTATGCGGCTAATTATTTGAATAGAGACAACCGATTCAGAAATTATTTTACCTAATTTCTTGTGTTTTCGACTTCGGTCGGAGAATAAAACTTAATATCCGAAATGAAAGGGCATACGATTACACATAAATACATTCATGTATAATAAAGTGAGCGCTGGTGATTTTTTTTTTTATATTATTAAGCTAATGAGTATGGAACATGAGAAGAGTGGCGGAGGGGCTGATGTATGTCGCCCTTAAAATTTCGCAGATTGTATGACGTAGGAAAGACATAAGTTGGTAGACTATTCCACATTCGCATATTTCAGAATATTACTGTACGGCCGAAAGTAATTTGAATGGTAAAAGGATGTGCGCAGGATTGTAGATTGGGTGCAGGAATCTTTCTACAAGGGATCAAAGTAGATATTTCATCAGTACATTGACCATGAATGCAGAGCAGGGGTGGATACAGTTAAGCGCGATCGGGGCAATCGCCCCACCTAGAGCTCTAATTAATGAAAATTTATACTCTAATCCAGCGTTTCTCAACCTGTATGCCATGGCACACCAATGTGCCGCGCGAGATTGTTAAATGTGCCGCGTAATTTCTCGTATAATATCAAAAATTCTCGTATACTAGGTTTATCGCGAAGTTAATAAGAAAAAGAGGCTAAATTAAAACAAGACAATTTAGTAACAATTTTATTTTACTTTTTTATAAAAAAAAATTATGGATATCTTTCAGAAATATATATTTGAAACTATTTTTAATACTATTTTTTTAATTCAAATTTAGTATAGTCTTGTCTAAGGGTCACTGTTCCAGAAATAAAAGATATTTAGATAATTTAATACAGAATCTAAGTCTAGGATTATCTGGCACCTGCAGTAGCAGGTTTATTCGGCTATTGCAGAGTCAACGTGATGCGACTGATCATTTCGGTGGTATGTTTGAATACCGAAAGCAGCAATCTTTTTTAATTGTGTTTTGTATATATTGAGCTGAACAAGTTACCTACTCACTGACCTCATTGATGTGACCACGATGCGTTTTATGTACTTTTCTTACATATATTTTACTGCTCTTTCTTCGTAGTGTAGCAACCAAAGTTAACCTAAAGACAAGTTAGGAAGCAGGCGAGATTTCCGAGTGTCTTACATTTAAAATGTACACGGCAAGGAAAGGAAGAAAGAAAGAAAAAAAATCGAAAAAAAATAACTCCCTTTAAAACTTTTATGAATAAAGATAAAAAATGTGAAAGCGCAAATTGCATGCAACGAAACAGAATGGCAAGTGTTTCATTTTCGTAAATAGTGTCGATTTCGATGGGACTTCAGCACTGACATATATAATATGGACTGACTACGTAATGGCAATGCACTGCAAAAAGTGGGCTCACTTTTATATTGTTGACTCTTTCGGTCTAAGCACCAAGTACCAACTGAGGAGAACTGTAAACAATAGATAAATAAATGGGTCCGTCGAAATAAATGTTTTTAAATTAATTATTTAGGGTTATTACTGATTAAATTGTTTTACAAAAGGCAATATATTCATAAGATATGAAGCAGAAGTTGGAAACGTTTTATTATAATCACTTTTCGAGCTGCGCGCTTATTTTTTCAACTTCCCGCCAATGATTTTTTCAATGTTGGAACCGGCGTAAGAACTTTTATTGACACAAGCAATTGAGCCCACATGAAATAGAAAGTTAAGCAGTCCATATTATATATGTCAGTGGACTTCAGTTAGTTCTACCAAGCCGAATGGCATGGGAAGTGGAAAAAATTGTTTTTAACTGTTTTTTTCTTGCAGAAATAGTTTTGATTGTCATTTTGTCCCTCTTCCTCTGGTACAAGTTTGTGCATGCTGTACGTTCTGTTTCTTAAACTCTAGATTTACATAGGAACCTTTGCATTAGAAATTGACTAGTGTGTTAGTTAGAACTGTTGAACGAGAAAGTATAGTCTCTTTATAGAAGCATCCTACTCGCTTGACAGTTTTGACAGAGCTGGGCTACTGTATGAATATACTGTGCTTCAGTGCCACACCAGTATTGCACTTTTTCCAGCAGTGCAACACTGAAAATGTTCGATGGGACATTTTTTATAACAGAAGTGCAATACGAGGTTTGCACTGACTTTCCCTACTTGGCACTGGATATTTTGTCGGTGTTACAAGTACATATTCAAGTTGAATTGTCATCTGCTCTGTCAAAGTGTACTGTCGCGATTATTTGTGAAATTTTGGAGTTAAATGAATTAAACAAAATTTATTTGGGTAATTGGCATGAAGTTAAGAAGAAATATGTTTCTATATATATCAATAAAGAGCATTTATTACGTTTGACAGTTCCGTGTATATAATACGTGTGTCCACAAGTACAAGGAATATGACAGCAATATGTTCGATGAACTTCAGTGCTCCCAGTTCTCCGCTGCCAGAAAAATTTCAACACTGAAATGGTCCCATCGAAATCGACATAAATGAGAAGGGACGGAGTTTGCACGTCTTACTCTCATAATATGCTCCCGCGCTTTTGTGAAAACCGGTTTTCATGAAATATTGACAATATTTGGTCACATGTTGTTGCTGTTATCCTATGATATTTGAACAGCAAGTGTTTCCGTTTACATTTGTTTTGCAATGAAGAGATTAAGTGGGAGAACTCATGCTGGATTCTCTGATATTTTCGGGAATAATGAGAATTTTATTTGAGATGAATTTTGCATCCCCTTTTAGCATCTGGTCCAAAGCGAAATTTATCTTTATCTTAAAAATGAGAGGTAGTGTGACCTGATGTACATTATTAGGAATAGGTTGAAAGGATTTTGAGGGATTTAATAAGATTTTTTCGTTCGGGTAATCCTACGTTCTCTCGATTTTTGATTTTAACTCGTTGTCTTATACCGATTTCCATTGATCACGTTTTCTAGCAGAAGTGTTACACTTGCTAGAAATGGTGTACGTCAAAACGCCTGTGGTGCTACACTCGAAAAATCGGGGGTGTTACACCGGAATACGCACACATCTATCTGAGAAATGTCACAACTGAATGTCATTGATCATCACATTTCAATCTTCGATACTACTCTACCAAATTCATCCGCAATCACGCCAAAATCTTTTAAATTACAATTTTCATAATTTTTACGATATTCGTGATGTTATTGTTTCAGAAAATTTCAATCTGACAAATTACACGGATATGAGCTACTATACAGTCTCATCGCGTCAAAACTTGTTCCATTGAACTCGTTTTTCATTGATTGACGTCACTTATCTTATACCGATTTCCATTGATCACGTTTTCTGGCAGAAGTGTTACACTTTTCTTGCAGCGTTACAGCAAAATCGTTCCATTGACCTGCACTGCTAGAAAAAGTGTACGTCAAATGACCCTGGTGCTATACTCGAAAAATCGGCGGTGTTACACCGAAAAACGCACACATCTAAATGAGAAATATCACAATTGAATGTCGTTAAGCATAACATATCAATCTTCAACTATTATACCACCAAATTCAACCGCAATCACCCCAAAATCTTTTAAATTACAATTTTTACGCTATGCGTAATGTTATTTTTCGCAGAGAATTTCAATCAATCAAATTACACGGATATGAGCTACTAATCCATTCTTATCGCGTTGAAAGTTGTTCCATTGAACTCGTTTTGCATTGATTGACGTGCACTTTTCTTAAACTATCAATGGAAATCGACATTAGTTGTTCGGTTAGGGTGAAATTCTGGCAACATCTTCAATGACAAAAGCCCTTGATACTCCCTTTCCAATGTTATTGTTTCAACGATCACTGTGACTTCGAGGTAGTGGCTGATATTTTCAAAGGTGATCGTGCCCTTTAATTGATTCAGTATTGATAAGTAGGCGTAGAATTGCGACGTTTTAGTAGACTTGGGATGCAGGTTAAATTACTAATATCTAAGATGTGTTTTGGTTACAAATGGTTAGATAACTATAATGCATAAAAAATATGAATATAATATAGAAAATTATAAAAGCAATAAATAACAAGTGAAAAAGCTAGAATTGGTCTAAGACCAATTTTTATGATACCCTAGATGAATGCACGTATGAAATTTCGTATGGTCACCCATTTGCGCAATTTTGATTTTTTGCATTGGTTTTTCGCATATATTTCTAGAACGGCTCGTCGGACAGAAAAAATGATTATAACCAATTTTATAGGATTTCTTATTCTGAAGCAGTTTTTGGTACAATAAAAATGTCTAGGACTGATCGTTTTCAAAGTATATGTAAAAAACCAAAATTATTATATGGCAACACCAAGAAGGGGTTGCCCGATTTAGCCCATTTTTAAAATTTTATTTGCTATTAGTATGAAAACACAGTGTACCATGTCGACGTGTTCTCAGGTAGTGTCCAAATATATCGTGGAAAACGGAATTTTTGTATGGCAACCTGACGAAGGAGTTGCCCGATTTGTCTCATTTTCGAAATTAATTTTCCTTTTTTTAATGTACAAAATTTCAGCTTTCTAAGTGAACGCGTTCTCGAGTTATCGTGCGCACGGACGGACGGACGGACATGTAAAAATCAAAATAACTTTTAATATTATGCGTGGGTGTCCAATTCATTTTGCTCTACCATCATTATTTCGAGGTGTTACAAACGGAATGACAAACTTAGTATACCCCTATAGATTTCATACAGGGTATAAAAATCACTATTTATATTCTCACTGATAGTATTAACTTATACACTACGTTGCGAAGTTATAGACGCACCATACAATAGTGCGATAACCTATCTCTGTAGGAAGAAAGAGAGCTATGAAGTGATAGCAAAACACATCTGCCTTGTGGTTATCGCTGACACCAAGACAAGATTTGCCGTTCGAATGGTAGGTACTTATGCAGTAATTGGAGAAAATTGTGGAAATGTACCAAATGAGTGTTACATTTTTATAGATGCACATAACTTTATTTTACATATTTAAGAATAATTAGGCTGCACAAAAATTAATAAATAATTTTTATTAATAATCAGTAGCTCCACCTTTGTTTGCCACGATGTTCAGACTTCTTTTTGGCATTGATTCCACGAAGGACCTAAGCATTCTGGAATCAAGGTTAGCACATCAGCTCAAACGGTATATCTAAGCTCACTGATGATGTTAAATTGCTCGGTTTTTAATAAACTGTAAGAACTAAGCATTCCACATCGGTCTTGTATCAGAAGAATGGATCGGCCAGCCGAGAAGGTTGATATTGTGCTCCAAGAACGAGCTTTTATGGCGTCTTATGCTAATCGGAGTGTTATCCTGTTGTTAAATTAATTGATCGAAGAGAGAGAAGAACTCCTTCCATATCTTGCGCACTATTCTGCAAGATATGGAAGGAGTTCTTGTCTGAGGCCTTCCCGGTACTTCAGGGTATTCATACGATAGGAAGAAAAGGCCAATTCTATAGTTCCATGATGTGTAAAAATATCATAATTGAAAATTCCGAAGCTCTTTTCGCAGATTTCTCCAATATCTGGACAGTTTGGACCATTAAGGTTAAATTTTTGGTCATCTGAATAGATTATCTAAAAGTTAAATTACGGTCCAAATGGTCTATGGGGATCCTGGAAGGATCTATGGAAAGTGCCCCGGTATTTGCAAATATGAAGCACTATCCATATCAAGGTTCAAGTTTTCAAACGAAACACCCTATATTTGTATGTAGGTGTATAGGCAAAAACATTTAAACGAAAACATATCTTTATACAATAAATAACCTTTTTTCCGTAACACTGGTAGGGTTCTTTACATAAATTCACTACCCAATTTAAGAAATCTCCAAATCTTAAGTCTTAAGACAATTCTTTCTTATATATCCTACAATAAGATTCGTTTTTACAGATTTATTTATACGATTAAGATTATTTAAAATTTAAGCATTTTATTATTTATAAAGAAAAAAAAACTGCTTACCAATTGATAAATCGCATACCTAGAAATAAAAAAAAAACTTTTAGAAAATCAAAAACTATAGCTGGAGTGAAAGGTCCTGAAATTATATATCTGATTACAAAACTGTATCTTGTTTATACGTTAGCAACACCCACGCTAAACTGTACTGAGACCCTTCCTAGCTTATGGAAATTAAATTTTCTTAATCTTTTGTAATTAGATGTGTATCCTTTGTGTGTGATAAGTTGCATGTAAATTTTCCAACCGCCGACATTTACATTTAATACAGAAAAGGTTTGTGGAATAAATTCATTATGTCGCGTCAGTCTTTATAGGAAATTCCATTGGCAAATTAATCGTTTGAGAAGAAAGGATACCTAGATAAGCTTAAGAATGAATGTAAGGATTCCGAAGGACACATGCTCAGAAGTTTCCTATGTCAAATATTACAAATTCGATTTTAAGCTTTAGAATTTATAGTCATTCATGGTGAAATGTTTAGTTAAAGAAAAATAAATTTAGGATCTTTAGATTAATTTTTATTTTTATTTTTCTTATATGAAGCGAATATCCAGATTGATGAAGATCTCATTTATGACTACATCGATGAACAACATAATGAAAATGTAATAGATGAAAAATTCACCTTACGGTAATTCACAAAGTAAGTGAAAAGACTGATCTGTCTTTCTTTGATGTGTGACACGTTCGTCGTATCATGCAAAACGAATAAGAGGCGGATAATGAGTGAAATCACCGAAAAGGATGGTTTTAGCACGGAGAATCACAGTTTATGTATAGTCTTAGTTTGTATTGAAAGTTTGGCAGTGCAGTCCAGATATGGAAAACTATTTTTATTATTTGAATTTTTAAAGAAAATCATCTCCTTTATCTTACGTTTTATCGTCACTTTCTTTTACTACATAGGACGGACATAAATGAAAACATGAATGCAGGAAAGCTTATTTCACTAAAGAGGGCTGCATACTTTGTAATCAGTGAAAACACTGATTCATACGTAATGCAGATAGTAATCATTATGGCTACTGCCCTATGACATCGCAATGTAGCTTCCGGCGTATTAATGATGACATATCAATTAGCAACTATTGATGACCTGGATCACCGGTGTAATATTGGATGTTTATTTCTCTTTTATTACTACTTCTATGGTTATTGCTCTGACGGAATCTCTAGACTGATCCCTTGAAGAATTCTTCCCCACACGAGCTGTAACCTGAGCTCACCCTCACACCCTTAAAGTCAAATTAGTCCGTACAGTGAAATTCCTCGAAATCTTCAGAAGCAGAACAGTACGAATCTGGAACAATTTGCCATCCTCTGGTTTCCCCTTCAGCTATGAAATACAAGCATTCGAGCGTATTCCACACCGTGGCCTCCTTGCCTCAACCCAATAATTCTCAATTCCTCACCCCTTCTTCCTTGGCAATGACGTCATAGGGTATCCCTTGAGCTTTGACAACATTATAAAAGACCGATAGTGTAACAGTTTGCGCTTAATGACTTTTTACACAAAGTGTCTGAAATTTTTAGTCACTTCATGAAGTGCAACAAGCCTTTGCGCCGATAGTGTAATATTAACCGATATAGCCGAATACTAGGAGAGGGAGAGGAGCGGTGAAGGGGGAGGTCGCGCCAGATCTACGAGACACCCATACACACACACACACACACACACACACACACTCGCAAGACTCGAAAGAAAAACTAGCATAATTTCTTCCGTGTATCTCCCAAGCGGTTGACATCAACCCCCCCCCCCCCCACCCCCCACCATAGAGACATACAATTTTTTATTTGTTTCAGTGAGTACTATCCTATTGGGACGAAAACTATCGCTTCTGAAAGCAGCACGATTTAACCGCTTCTCTAGCCATCATTTGGCAGCTCTTTAGAAGCATATTCACTGATCTCAAAGGCTCAAATAAGTAATTCAAGTGCTTCTAGAGCCATCGCTTGAGGGAGAATATGGGCTTACTTAATCGACTTCATAAGATTTAACACCACAAATAATCATGAGCAAACATAAGCGCCTTACTATTGTTCTCTGTCTGGAAGGCCTTTTATTAGATTAAGGAAGAAGCACTGCGATGATTATCCAAAAAGTTCATTAAAGCTTCTTCGGTCATCATTTAGACTTTTAGAGCGTTCATAGAGCGCTTCTTGAGAACAGCATTGAAGCGCTTGCCTCTGCGGACATGCTTATGTTAAAAAGCAGTGAACCACGATAGAAAGCGCTACGAGTTTCCAGAGAAGCTCTTTTTTTCCCAATGGGATCACCTTCTGCTCTATGGACTACCTGGAAAAACTCTGTATATAAAATATACAATTTTATTAAATTACCAAACGTGAAAAAAAGTTTATATGGCAATACTAGATTTATTGAAAATTAATCTCAAAGTCAGGAGTTCGGGCGAACGATACTTACCAAAATTGTAAATTAAAAAAATGTATATTTCCAATGATAGCCTTTAGGACTATAAAATAAAAGAAAAGCTATTCTTATTTATCTTGCGTATATTTCGAAAGTTACTGTGTAACTCCAACTTTGATAATTCTACAATTTAATAAATTATGAACGATAAAAAAAATCTATCACGCCATACTCGTCCTACTTAGACAAATCCATTTTTACCACAATAATTGTGATTTATAGGTTTATTTGCCGTTACTATCATGCATACAAACATATATGTATATACCTATGTCACTGCAAACAAGATTAACCAAGTCAAGTACAGCATAGATCCCATAATGTCGACCACACATAGTTAGAGGTTGAAAATAGAAATAATAAAAATAGCCCCATTCGAAGTGTGTCACATGTGGTAGGAATGTTGAAATTCGCCTTATATATAATCTTAAATCTAATAAAAAGGTCTCCAACTCAATATCCGGTACGACATCGACGTGACTTTCATCTCAGTTGATAATATCTTCAGTATAAATATCGGAAATCAACCATGGATTTCTGGAAGCATTCAGGAAGGAGTGGAGACTTTGATTTCTTTTCTTCAGACTGAATTCCACCTCAAAAGAATTTAATTTTGCAGACAAATTCACATTAAAACCTGTTGCGCTCCTTTATTCAGTAGAGTTCTTTCTTTTGAAATTTTGAATACTGTTTTATACGGGCGAATTCTTTTTCCATCGTAATATATTCAAACAGCATAAACGGATTTCTCTAGAGAGTTATATTTGTAGTTTGTAGTACGGGTAAACACATAAGAAACATTGATACTAGATGTAGGTAGGTGTTGTCAAATCATTATAGAATTGCAGAATGTACACAAATTATTAACCCATAGCTGGGGAAGATTGAATAAACGAAAAGGACTTGAACAGGAGAAAAAGTTAAAATTGCTAGATGGAAATTGGCAGTGGAAAATGAACGTTAAATAAAGTGGAAACCTAAGGTTGTATATGGCAACATCAAGAACGGGTTACCCGATGTAGTTCATTTTTGAGATTTTTTTTACTATTTTTATGAAAACGGTGTGTACAAAGTTTCAGCTCTCTGCGTTCTCAGGCAGTGTCCAAATATATAGTGAAAACCCAAAGTTTTGTATGGCAACACCAAGAAACGGTGACCCGATTTAATCAATTATCGAATTTTATTTGCGATTCTTATGAAAACTCCGTGTACTAAAATTAAGCTCTCCACGCCGTCGCATCCTTAGGCAGTCTCGAAATATATAGTGAAAACCAAAAGTTTTGTATGGCAACACCAAGAAACGGTTACCCGATTTAATCAATTATCAAATTATATTGCGATTCTTATGAAAAGCCGTGTACTAAAATTGCGCTCTCCACGCCGTCGCATCCTTAGGCAGTCTCGAAATATATAGTGAAAACCAAAAGTTTTGTATGGCAACACCAAGAAACGGTTACCCGATTTAATCAATTATCGAATTATATTTGCGATTCTTATGAAAACGCCGTGTACTAAAATTGAGCTCTCCACGCCGTCGCATCCTTAGGCAGTCTCGAAATATATAGTGAAAACCAAAAGTTTTGTATGGCAACACCAAGAAACGGTTACCCGATTTAATCAATTATCGAATTATATTGCGATTCTTATGAAAACTTCGTGTACTAAAATTAAGCTCTCCACGCCGTCGCATCCTTAGGCAGTCTCGAAATATATAGTGAAAACCAAAAGTTTTGTATGGCAACACCAAGAAACGGTTACCCGATTTAATCAATTATCAAATTATATTGCGATTCTTATGAAAAGCCGTGTACTAAAATTGCGCTCTCCACGCCGTCGCATCCTTAGGCAGTCTCGAAATATATAGTGAAAACCAAAAGTTTTGTATGGCAACACCAAGAAACGGTTACCCGATTTAATCAATTATCGAATTATATTTGCGATTCCTATGAAAACGCCGAGTACTAAAATTGAGCTCTCCACGCCGTCGCATCCTTAGGCAGTCTCGAAATATATAGTGAAAACCAAAAGTTTTGTATGGCAACACCAAGAAGAGGTTGTCCGATTTAGTACATTTTTGAAATTAAATTCTTATTCTTTTTAAAAAGCCCGTGCAGAAAATTTCAGCACTCGAAGTGAACGCGTTCTCCAGGTATCGTGCGGACGGACGGACGGACAGGCAGACGGAGAGACAGACAGGCAGGCAAACATACAAAAATCAAAATTACTTATATAATAATTTCAGCTCTGTATATTGACGAATTCTCAGGCAGTGCCCATAATAGAAAAAAAATGCATTTGGAAACTCTACGAACGAGTTGCCCGATCCCAATTGATCGCATTTTCGAACTTAAATATACTTTTTTGTTAAAAATCCGTGTGTAAAATTTCAGGATTCTAAGTAAACGCGTTCTTGAATTATCATGAGGACGGACATGCAAAAATCAATATAACTTTTAATATTATGCGTGGGTTTTCAACTCATTACTAGCATTATCTCTGTGCTTTACAAACAGAATGGCAAACTTAGTATACCTCATGATTTCATCTAGGGTATAAAAATAAGGAGATTTATTACAGATACACTTCGATTGTGCGTTTTCTTAGTAAGCTTATTGCATGCATCAATATATTTTACTGAGGGTCTTACTTGAATCTTTCTACCAGTCTACCGGTAGATTTATCCATACCAATCTCATTTCCTCTCCAAGAGGTCTCAGCAAGTTATTGGTGATGGGATTGCATCTTCGCTCATGCCTTTGTCCTGTGATGTTCCGCAGGGCTCAATATCAGGACCTCTCCTGTTTAGGCTTTTCATTAATGAACTTAGTTATACATCTAATCCTGTTTTTACGCGGTATATATGTTCCGGAGAATGTCGTGTAAAAAAAGACACACAGTAATGGGAAAATACATATTAGATTGGTTCAACAACCTCAAAAGCCCTACAAAAAATCATTCTTATCACCCCTAATATTCGGTCAAAATTAGTTGCTAAAGCAAAATGTACCCCATCACTTTCAACTATTAGGTGATGTTTGAGAGGAAGTGAGGAACATGGACGTGTTGTTTGTAAATTACCACTTTTAACTAAAATAAACCAAAAGAAATGGATGCAGTTCTACGAAGGGCATGCACTTCTATCAGAACATTTTTGGTATAGAATATTATGGATGGATGAGTCCATTATAACGATGAGATACAGTCATGGCCAAATGCATGTGTGGAGAAGAAAAGGTGAGTCACTATCTTACAAGTGCACAAAACCAACATTAAAATGCTCCGCGAGAGGTATAATGGTGTGGGGCTGTTTGTTTGCATATATATGGTATCTGGCAAATAGTTTTGTTGGAAGGCAAAATAAATTCAAATATATATTTGATTTACTCATAGATGTAACTGTGCCAGAAGGTAAACGTTTAATAGGGGACGACTTCATTCTACCGCAGGACAATGCACCCATCCATAATGCTAAAATTGTAAAAAAATATCTTTCTAATGAGAAAATATAAGTTTCAAATTGGCTTCCACAAAGTCCGGGCCTGTCACGCACCGAGAACCTCTGGGCTTGGTTGAAGGTGAAAATAAGCAAAAAAGGACCAAAGGATATCGTCCACTTAAAGGAATGCGTCAAAGAAATCTGGTCTACCATTTCTCCTGAAGAGTGTAGGAAGTATGCACTTTCTGTGCCTGGAAGAATTGCGAGAATATCACAAAATAACGGTGGTCATTGTGAAAGCTAAACTTCCGTTTACTTATACTTTTGACTGCTTGATTGAACTTTTTATTTGCAAAATATTATTGGAGTGTTTCTATTTTATTAATTTTAATCGCACCTGTAACTATAAGATTCAAAATTCTTCTTCAACAACTTTAGTTAACTCATCACGATTGGGATGATCTCCCTCTCTAGTTAGGTTTATTAAAGGTGCTATTATATGTGTATTCGAACTTCAAAAAAATTAAAAAAACGTTTGTTTGGAAGTATAAAGCGCATTTTATTTTTCTAAAGAGCAGTGTTTACTTACTTTTGACAGCCACTGTATGTTACTCAAATTCTAATCATAGATGGCAGCACATGAAAATTAAAACTGTCAAAACTGATATCCAGATTCACTCGGTTTCGTAGGGGACGACAATTTTTCTAAATTTCTTCGTAAACGACACCTTTGAGCATACTATGTGTAGGAAAACATTGTCTACAATTATTTTAATAAATTTATAAATATCATCGGTATAGTCATAGTGGTCTTATTATATACATATGTATAAGTAAGAACTATTCCGCTGCTCTAATTGCGCACGAAGGCTAGCTTAAATGGGGATTCAGGGTTGGGAAAATTTCTTCGATTCTTTCTTCGAAATTCCTATTAATTTTAAACGGTGGGCGCCACGTACAAATAGCGGGTACTCGGCCACAGTATATCGCGTACAAAACACGGTTTCGATTTATGTTTCCTTTAATTTAAATTAAATAATATCTTTATCTTTACTTAGAGCTAGATTGTACTGAACGAACCATTTTATTTTCTTCTTTCCTGCAGATTACTGCTCAAAACTGAACTTTTCCTTCTCATTTTTTCGTTTTAATTAAATATATCTAATGAGACCGGCAAAACACATGAACCAACCTTTATTTATATTGCTTTCATTTACAGTGTCCCATTTCTCTACATATGATACAATAAAGTCCGATGTGTGGCTTCTCACAAGGAAACGAGCATGAGAAGGATGTCCGTCTTATGCTTTTGTTATTGTTTTATTTATTATTTATTTTTATTTTTTAATTAGTTCTAAAATAGCTAAAACATCAGTGCTCAGTCCAACATTTGACACAGCTTCCACATTAAGTACACGGCGTATGCCGTTATGTGTTCAATGTCTGCTCTCGAGATATCTTCGACATCCTTTCATGATAATAATGGCACAGAATACATTATTTCAAAAGTAAAAAGAGGACACCACTACATTATCTTTTTTTTTAATGTTTCATAGAAGACACTTATATTCACCTCTTTTGAGGCTATTAATATGTCGCGCGAAAAGAAAAAAGAAAAAAAACATAACCTAACTTTTTTGTAGTTTTCCGTTGCTATTTGTAACGCAAGGACTTGAAAATTTGTGCACAAACACGGTACATATACATTTGCACACGTATATAGTTAGATTTTATAATTCCTTATCCGACTTGGGGCTAACGTAAGGCCAATGAGAGCAAGACTGGAAGCTGACGTAAGGTGAATCTGTAGAGCAAGCGGCCTCTCAGGCACAGACTGTCCCTATAATGAAAGTCCGAACGTACTCTAATATCAAGTCGACCTTATGTCGTCTTAATGGTAGCTACCTAAGGAATAACCACGCTATTGTGGTATCAAGTCGAACCTATCTCGTCCTGATGGTTGCTACAGGATGTGTTGCCTACAGGGTTTGCTTCTGTTAGTCCTGACCAAGTCAACCCTATGTCGATAGTGGAGCTGTATTGTGAGCCCACTATCGCCGCAGCTGATCGACTACCTTTTGGGTGAAGGTCAGAGAAAAGGTGGACTCAGAAAGGAGGTTTATATTGTAGATCATTAAATAAATATTGTCTCTTCTGTTCTCTTGGCGATTGTTCTTTATTCAAAGTTACTATAGTTCGGTAACCTGATTATCTTCCTTTTTGTATAAATCTTCTTAAAAAGCAGCTTGATTTGTAATTTGGGTAAAATTGGTAAGATGGCGAAAGCTAAAATGCTCTCATGTATCGTTGATCTTATTGTATGTAATGACATTATGCGTGAGTGTGTGGGGGCGGGGAGTATTCGAATATTTGGATACTGTTGTCATTCAAGAGATTTCGAGTTTCGAAAATTCTCCTAATTCATTTTTTTGCTAAATAATAGACTCCTTTTTTCGGTCGACTGTGGAAATATTTACAACAAGATTCGAGTGTACTTCAGAGGTAAATAAAGTTTCGGCCTTGGGGTCCATCTTGAATAATTCGATTTCAATTTCGAAGCCCAGTAAAGATCTGAAGCTTATGTTTATTAAAAGGACCTCAAAAACACACCTCTACACACTTTTCGTATAAACTATTTATATAGATATATTAGGTGTGCACCTTGCAAGGTTGAAAGGCAATGTTTGGGGGTGGAGAGAAACAAAAATCTCTCGTTTAATTTTAAGTAAAAAATGTTTTGAATTTTCTTTTTTATATGACGGAAGATGGGTAAATTTTCGAAATTTTTTTCCATTTTGTGTAAAATAAAATGAAATTTATTCAAATATAGTAACAAAAATAGAAGACTTAAATTATGTTAAAATAAAATAATAACAGTGATGCATTTTATTTTATATTTAAATTTCCCATTAAATACATTAATTGGGGTACAGTTTGTTCCTAGACCAAGGTCTTTATTGTTAGTAAAGAGTTCGATCAACGTTATGATAGGTATAAAAACCTTCATGAAAATGGTTGTTCAGAAAGAGAAAAATTAAGTGACAATAGTCAGATGTCAAAAATGCTCAGTGCGGACCACAAGAATTAAAGCAAATGACAGCAGCAAGGCATTTCATTTAGATAAATCAAACATCATGTTGAAGAATACGAGTTGGCAGGTTAATTTCAAACGTCACATATGACAATCCCTAACTGAATTTAAGACTAGATATTTGCCATTATCATAAGAATTGATATTAACAGTCAGGCAGCAATCAAACTGCTGACTTCTTATACATACAAGCAATTTATGTGTTTAATATATAATATAATAAAATAACTCACTTCTGGATCTCAGGTAAAGATGTCGTTAGTTGTAGACAAGTCCTTCAAAGCATAATTATCAAAGTTCAAAGATATTTCAAATGTAATCTAGATCAGCTTCTAACATACACAGCAACATTGTAACAACCCTTTATAGGTGTCGTCCTGAGGGTTACTGGGAGCTCTGGAATAATCCAAAGTTTAAATGATTGGAAAGGCGTAGTTACAAAAATAAAATGTTTCTTTTATTCTACAAATTTTATCATATACAATTTAATGCTTCGTATTTCTAATAATATCTTGATGTTTTTATGCATTCCTGCCGAACAGAGAAAGAGATTCAGGTGTCGGTCAGAGGGATTCAATCTTTTAAAAGCGATTATTAGAATTTGCACACTGGGAAACAGAACTGCAATCATACGGCAGCACAGATGGAGGAAAACGTGATATGGGAACCTAGGTGCGGCCATACGGCGCGGCAGCTATTCGAAAAGGTCAGGTTGGAAGGTATCTGGGGGAAAGTTATCAAGATAACCTTACTCGGTTGGAGTCCGAAAACAGACTGCCGAGTTCAGGCCTTGTACATAAACTTATATACCCTCGGAAAGCTTCTCTCAAGGCTTTGTTGAGCAGCGGGATATTGGTAATTGAAAACTTATGAGAAATCAAGGTTTAGTATTGTAAAGTGAGGGCTGTATTCATTTTTACAAGAAAGTCAGATAAAACTAGATATTTACTTATCAACAAATCAAATGGTTCGTTAAAAGACCACCCTCAACTTACGAAATATTTGTTATATTATAACTCATCAAATATTATAGCTCATTCTGTATGAGAAGGCTTCAAACATGTCTCCGGTATGGAGATATTTAATATGGACTGATTCCTTATATATAGGGCAATGCCAGATTCCCAAATAGTAATAACACCAGATCAAGCATACAAGTAAACTTCAGAAATATTGAACTTTTCGACTCAGCGATCAGAGAGGTTTCTTCAGTACGGTTATCTTTGATCCCCTACGATAGAAGTTGTAAAGTGTGACCTTCTTCATTGAAATTGAATTTCTATGGTAGGAGATCAAAGATAACCATAGTGATGAGACCTTTTTGATCGCTGGTCGAACTGTTCAACTTTCTGCACTTCAATACAATATACAAATTTATTTAAAAAAAAAAAATTTCAATGTAATTCAGTCCTTTAGACGATCAATTTTATACATAGTGAACTTATAACAGGCTTTTAGAGTTCGAAGAATGTATGCTTCTGGTAGACTGATTTGGCCAGGATGACAAGACAAGTGGCAAAATTCTCAGAGTTCCAAGAAACGTGAAAAGCAATAAAAGAGTTGGATGAATGTTGTTAAAAAAAACCATGGAATTGTTAATGACAAAATGCTTATCGGACAAAATGGATCCAATAAATCCACAATCCTGCAATCCTTTGGAAACTAAGAAAATTATTATGTTGATTTTAGTTTAAAAGATGCTCACAAAATTAGATGAGAAAAGAGAGCTTTGGTAGATATCATTCTTTCAGATCAACCAGTAAATAAAATCAAATTCCATGTCTTATATAAAATTTAAAATTCGTTCAGCTGTAATATTACAAATCAAAGATTTTTCACCCAAAAGGGACGCATACATACATCACATGCATAATGGAGAAAATATGTTTTCACTTCAATACACAAATAACATGCAAAAATGTCAATTCGTATAATATGCTCACCATTCAAGTGAAAGAAACTCTTAAATTTCACCGATCATAACGTGTGCATATCTAAGGAAAAAACGAACTTCAATATTTTAGGAAGGTACATAATATACCTATTTCCTTAGCCTCGTAAAGATTACATATCTCCCCATATACGAAGAGCATCAGTACGCTTGCTTCCTTTCGAGAATTGTGAATACGTCAAAGGCAAAGTTCGTATTTTATGCAATAAATCTCTTCTCCGAAAATGATTTATAAAAATTATGGGGAAAACTGTGTGCTAGAACCTATTTAAACATTGTACACATAATAAGGTCTGCTGTTCGGCAAAGGACAATGAGATAAGCTTTAATATAGCGTGGGATGGATGATAAGAAAATATAGAATAACCCTCCATCACAGTTGAAATCGCTTTGAACTTATCAAAACGGGAAACATCATCGCAGGGTGGACCAACAAGATATAAAACCTTCCGTTTTTCTGCTATCAAGATACGTTGACTTCTATTACCCAGGGTCCCGTGAATTATTTTCTGTCATCTATTTTGGACTTATACTTTCGCATTTCCTGTAAGTTCATTAAGGAGTGGACTTCTTCAATGAACATGGTTGTCCTTCAGATAGAAAAAAAGGGAAAAAAATGAATAAAAAAAAACGAGAAAATTTTGACATTCAATTGTTGTTCAAATGAAAGGATCAAAGTTTTCGAAAAGTAAAAACCTTTTGTTATCCCAATGAAGCTATAAAATCAGTTTGATGATAAAATGTGGATGATGGACTCTCCTCTGACAGTAACGAAAACGGATTGGGCTAAGTACTTTTGGTGGGATTCATGATAGGGATCTTGTTGAGGAGGGCATGTTCATTCACCGGATATTGGTATACTCCACCAAAAGGAGAATCTCATTTGAATAATTGATTATTAAATTTTCTGATTCCTGTCCAAAAGACCAGATAACTTTGAAAGTAAAGTGCGGGCTTCTTTTGCTTTCAGCTTTTGGGTTTGTTCAAACGAAATTAAATGAAAATGATAAAAAATATTTCAGCCTACTTAAATTATGTAGAAACAAGAATCGAAGTTGTTTAAAACTCTCAAGAGAAGTTTTAGACTTGTTAAAATTGTTCATTTATAGAGATTTGTATGTAAAGTACTCGTACTTATAATACCTGATAACAGTTCTATTAGTTGCTCTTTTGAAAAGATAATATTTTATTTTTTAAGAAAATGCATAAAACACTTATAGGTATGTGCTTGAACTACCTTTAGCTCTAACGCGCAGTGATCTGCTAAGGGACAGGTCTTAAATAAAAATGAATCTCATTTTGTAGGAATTTTTTTATATCAATTTAATCAGGTACACTGTTTAGGTCTGAGACGTAATATAAACAATTGCATAAACCATATAAGAATTAAATTCAGATCTGAGATATTACAAGTATAATAATAGCTATAAAGTGGATAAGAACACCCCGATATGCTTTGCGGCCTAGAACGCAGCCAAGGATATCTCTCAACGTGAGGCGACAATCACAACAATAGGAACTGCTTGATGGTCCAGAGCCCAGCCAAGAATACCTCTCAATACGAGGCAGGAGAGAGAGAGCGAGAGAGAGACAGAGAGACAGAGAGGGAGGAAAAGGTCATTGCTTGGTGGTCCCAATCCCAGCTAAGAATGCTTCTCACCGCAAGGCGACAATCACAATATCAATAAGAAATATTTGGCGGCCCAGAGCCCAGTCAAGAATTCCTCTCACCGCGTGGCAGGAGAGAGAGAAAGAGAGGAGAAAGGTGAGGACTTAGCGGAGACCAAAGACTTGATAAGAATGCCTCCCAACGCGAGGCGACATTCACAACAACAATAAAAAATGCTTAGTGGGCCAGCCAACAATGCCTCTCAACGCGAGGCGACAGCCTCAACAATAATAGGAAGTCCTTGACGGTCATGATCCCAGCCAAGTAAACCTCTCCAAATCCCAGCTAAGGATGCCTCTCAACACGAGGCGACAATCACAATAACAATAGGAAGTGCTTGGAGGTCCAGCGTCCAAACAGGAATACCGTTCAACGCAAGGCAGGAAAATATCGGGAAGGTACTATGAGAAGATCGATCGAAGTCGAAGTGCTACTAGTGCATTGTATCCTTGTTGGCTGTTGCCCTCTTTATTTGGCAACTTTTCGTTACGTTGGTTTCTATTTTAGGACTGTTGCAGTACGTCAGCCATAGCTTTTGATCTTCACACATGAATGTGTCGCTCAGGAAAGAGGAATACTGGCTTAGTTAAATTAGTCTGTAATTTAAGAAAAATATGTTAATTTTTCCCATGGTTTGAATTGGTTTGTGGAGCCACTCTTGTTCCGGACCGTACATTAGATGGATTGCAAAAACAGCTATAATCGTTGTAATTAGATTTCAGTTAAAACACTTTAATTTGAGATATTTTGCTGACCACACCCGGCATATTAGCTAGGTAGGCTTTTAAATTTTGTAAACAAATAAAAAACAAATTGTATAGAACCAAAGGAAAAGTCATAAAAACTTTAACAAAAATGTGAAAAATTTGTTAAAAAATTTATAAGTAAAATTTTGGAAAAACTGCAGCAGTTGCAGATAACAATGAATAAGGCGTTTCGTCTCAGCATAAACCAATACTCTTCAGTAGGGCTAGTTTATGCCTGCCGTAGACTCCGAAAAATGCTAAGCAGGCTTCATATATAATCTCAGGTAAAATTCCGAGTATGAATCATATGGGGCGAAATACTAAGTCAGTTACTTTAGAGCTTAGCTAATTAAGACCTTAAGTAGCAACAGACAAGTTAAACAAAAGAAAAGGCATAAAAACTTTTACAAAAATGATAACAATGCTCAGAATTTTAACTGGGATTGCATTTGAGGACTACGTAGCATTTTCCTTCTGGCGTCTACGGCAGACAGGAACTAGCCGTACTGAAGATCATTGGTTCCTGCTGGTACGAAACGCCTTATTCATTGCTAAATTATACAGAGTTTTATGTTATTCTGAAAACTGAAGAGTCGTTTTCAAAAGATAATTTTGTTTTTAATGAAAGGTTTCGAAGTTGTTTTTTGTTTAATAACCGGAACAAAACCAAAATCAAGTCAATTACAACAAAAACAAGTAAATTACAACAAAGACAAGAGTTTGACTTGCCAGCGGCATCACCGATGCCGCTTTTTCATGAAATCTAAATAAATTGTTATTCATAGAATCTTATCTAGCTAACTTTCCCTTATATGCTTGCTACAAACACTAGAAATTGTATCTAGGCGAGAAAAATACAAGACTTTCAGCTATTGGCACGGAGCACTCAATTGAGACTTCTTGAGCATGTGATCCGAGGATAAAAATTTCAGTAATCTGTCTCTCAGCTATCTTCATACTAACTAGCAAGCCAACATAGGGTCGGCTTGATCATTTAATAATCCTAGCTAAATCAGTTGAACAACCTCAAACCGTGCTACACACGCAATTGTCAGCTATTAGCTCAAAGCTAATCATCTGCATCTACCACAAGGTACTATTCGAACTAGTACCATGCAACCTCACGTTGTACTAGTTAACCAGTCTACCATGGAGTTTAAGTTCACACTAAAGATATCAATTTTAAGCAAATAAGTCTACAGAAAGTTGTCCTATGAAATAAATTCAGATTCAGATTCGCAGATTGAGAATTGAGTGGGAGACACTCTTTTACAAAGAGGACATCTTAAAAAAACAAATTTCAATGAAAAATCATAGGTTTCGTATCAGCAGGAAGCGTATACTCATCAGTGCGGCCTTGGCGTAAATGGCAGTTCTGATGAGTATACGGTTTTACTGATACAAAACGCCTGCTTTTGCATAGAAATTTCTTTTTTAAAGATCTTTCATTTATAAACGAATTTTTTTCCACTCAAAGTTTACTTTAAATTGGAAATGTTTTTTTTTTTACCTCTTTATTTTATGTCGCTAAGATAGTATGTATAAAAAATCTCTGGATAAGATTGAGGTAAAAGTTTTAATAGAGCGAACCAGCATGTGTTATTCAAGAAACCTCCTGGCTGTGCTGTTTTTTTAACTTTAACAACTCAATCATTGATTTTATTAATAACTAATCATGAGCAATGAATCAAACGGTATTCTATCCCAATCTGACAATATTGTAAATCTGCTATGTCCGGTCATTCTTCTTGATTCTGAATAAATTATGATCGCTTAGCATTTAAGCCCAGAGTTCATATTAGCTGCCCATATACACTATCACTCTGCTGAGCGGGTATCGCAAGTCTCTTATATTAAGTCCTTTTCTTTTTATTAGTTTATTTGTTAATAAGTAGATGACAAATTGAGTGGGACAAAAGAAAAATCTTTAAAAAATAAATTTCTATGATAAATCATAGGTTTCGTATCAGCTGGCGTGCAGCCTTGGCGTACCTATACGGCAGGCAGGAAGGAAGCCGTTCTGATGAGTATACGGTTCTACTGATACAAAACGCCTGCTTTTGCATAGAACTTTCTTTTTTAAAGATCTTTCATTTATAAACGAATTTTTTTTCACTCAAAGTTTACTTTAAATTGGAAATGTTTTTTTTTATTAGTTTATTTGTTAATAAGTAGATGACGTCATCAACTTCCTACTTTAATATACTATCAACTTCACTTCAACTATGTTTCATTCACTGCCTTTCATAAACAAAGTTAGTACCTACCCTTAGGTATTATTCTAAACCGTTGGAAGCTTGTTAACAATACGACACAGAGGAATTAATGCAAGGCTCTCAGCGAGTATTTTACCTACGAATATTTTTCCTACAACAACACATCTCCTGTATATGCAAAAATTCAACAAAACCAACATTGAAAACAGTGCGCACTTTAGGTTCTGATATTTAAAGCAATCTGATTGTATACCTACATACTAGGATGAATCAAAAAGTTCCCAAAATATCTAATTAAAAAAAAATCTGTAATTTTTTCGTTTATTTTTTTATTATTATTTTTCTAAATGGAGAAACTTTTGCATGCGATGGTGTTCGTTTTTATGAATAGTGTAAAAACAACGTGCCTTCAGTTAAACAGCTTTAGTATGTGTATGTGTGTATTTTAAAATTTATCCTTAATTTAGAAAATAATAGAAGAAGCTCTCACACGGCCAGATCTGAGTTAAACAAAAATTTCCGAGAGAAATTCCCTCAAAATGTCTCGAACTTATTCTGAAGAATATGCTGGGGGCAGAGTGTCGGAGTGGAGCATTTTACTGCTGCAATTGTGCTCCAAAAAATCGCTCCGGACTTGAATGACAATTTTTCTTAAGTGCTCCGCTCCGGAGTTGATAGTTTATGCATGTGTGCATATGTATATATATTTCAAGCTTACTGTTATTAATATTATTCGGTGAAATTTAATCTGTGTTTTCTTTTTCACTCATTCCAATCCGTCCTTTACTCCACTCCGAAATTTGCTTTACTCCGGTATCTGCTCCACTCCATCTTGAGCTGTTCCAGAGAACACCAAAATCAGTTCTGCTCCGGACTTAATATGTACATCTATTCCATTGTGTAGCTTCGCTACAATTACTGCTGCAGTCAATTGCACCGGATATTAATCTGCACCGGAATCAGCTCCGATGTACTCCGAACCAGTTGTAATTGCTCCTCTTCGACATCCTGGCTATTGGTGCATTATCGTCGCAGATGAAAAAAAAATCATTTGGGAAGTTTTCCGGACAGTTTTTATTTTTCTTTACCAAAATCGCTTTCAATTTCTGTAATACTTCAACATAATATTAGATGCCGTGATAGTCTTCTAAAAACTCTACCACCAGGATCACTACTTTGTAATCTCAGAAAACAATTGTCATCACTTAGCGGATAAATCTTTCAAAATTGATTTTTTTTATAGCCTCGATGATTTCCTTGATAACAAATGGTTCAATTTCTGGGTTTTACTAATAAACGCATCAGGTTTCATCCCCGTAACAAAATTATGAGGAAAAATCTTTCTGAGGTTTTTCTAATTATATTCAAAAAGGCAAGAGCAGCATCAATTCAATGTATACCAAGTGTTTGTTTTTTTTTTGAATGCTTTTTGTATCCAACGCATAGAAAAATTCAATAGACTAAGATGTGAGAATTGTTTGAGACGATCCTGCCAACAGTCTCGGCTCTTTCTAAACACTTCTTTTAGTACTATAAGATCTAAGAAACCATTATTAAATTCGATGAAGCTTCTATAGAATATTCTTCTCTTATTCAATATAATCAGTCTAGAGCTACCATGAAGAGTCTTTAGGAATTCCTACAAAAACTCTGAATTCTATCACAAAATCTTATTACTTTTCATCCTCTTTCTGTCTGTAGACCCCATCATATGACCGATTAAGATTTTATTTTATTTTATTTTCACAATACAAGTAGCAGCAACATTTTCTTAAATCAATTAAAAATTGTCTGCACAACAAAAATGCACCGATAAAATGCAATTTAAAATTTCATGGAAACCAATAAACTCAAAAGAACTTCAGATGAAACTTTATTAAAAATTCAATGCAAGCAGCAAGGGACAGCACACGCTACTCCTTAGTCCTCTTATGATAAAATGAATCTATCGATTTTGCAATATACATATATACAACATCCATACGTATGTATGTATACACATGCATGTATGCATATAAGAAGGAAAAAGCATCTTAAATTCAAGATATCTTGACTTTTGACATCATCTTCATGGTTGCGGGCAATCAATACTCAATTTAAGTGGATTCTATTACCGGAGGAGAAAGTGAGGTACAAAATTAATTGATTGATGAGCGAAATCCCAATGAAAAGCCTTCACTCTGTAATTTAAGTGTTTACCGAAAATTCCTTCGAGACAAATTAAATTTCTGATATGGGCCTTATCTATCAACTAGAAGTCTTTTCCTTGAAATTCACGCGAGATTCCTTTATAATTGAAATTCATGTAAAAAAAAAAGAAAGGACAAAAATTTATATTTCTAGAGTACTTTCCGTAAAGTGGTGTCTAAGATTTGTTATCATCTTAAAATATTTTAGTAAATCTTGTATGATTTAAGTAATATCTACTTCCTGAGGGATGGATATATATCGATCAGCTCTATCAAACCAAATTCGCATCTTTAACTGATGTGCCATAGGGTAACCACCTAGCACTGTTTTTTTTTTCTTCTAAACTATAAGATATTTTCCCACACACTAAAATTCATACCTAATCTGATTGGCTAAGAAATGGTCGCAGATGACTTTATCAAGCTGATTTGTTCATTTTATTCTCTTGGAGTGAAGAAACTTTGTCTTTTTTTTTGCTTGACATTGACCATTGTAACAAATGCAAGCATAGGAGAGCTTGGGCCTTAAATACACTTAAGCTTAAATTATACATGATAAGTCAAGATAGTTATAGATTGTACTATTCAAAAAGGCGCAGAAACGTGTAAAGATAGTTTTCTTAACTTGAAATATGAAATTAGAGCATTAGATATATGTAAGTGACAGATGTTTCTTTACAATGGTACATAAAGAGGTAATTAGATATTTTTTTCCAAAGGCAGAGAGCAAGGGATCCCAAACATAGAGGCCGAGGTGGCCCATCGTGCTAGCCTGCTAATGCCCTCTTACCAAAACCTTCATGTCCTCTAAATGAAACTCATCAGGTTTAGGTGAGATAGGGTTTACAGCTCATCCACAGATATGAAAGCAGACCCAAGCATATCCAGAATGTGCTCGGTTATCTCAGGATCTCCTTCAATGTAGGCTAGGTTGTTAGATGAGCGAACTGTGGCCGGCGATTATGCGAACTACGGTTCTCCGTTGTTTTCTTCCGAGCCCCAAGAAAAAGCCAGAGAACCTTTTATTAGACCCATCACGAAAAGTTTTGTACACCAGTTAGTAGATAATCAGGTTTGCGCATAGCAGCTTATGCTTCATACGAACATCCCATTTGATGAGAAACCTGATCACCGAGGCGGTAACGGCTACAGCGGGTTGAAGGTCAGCCCTTTCATTCCCCATAATCTCCATGTGCGGAGGAACCCACTGCAGGGACACCTATTTTTGGATGCACAGCTGATCCTAAGACGTCCTGCAATCCCCCATTTACTTAGATGTTATCAAGGACTATATTCATTGCCATTGAGATGCTGAAGACTTCCGACAGTGGTGTACCTTCCAAGTGAGTACTCCAACCCAATATCAGGTTCAAGAAAGTAAATACCAGCACCGGCTCCCGCATTAGTGAGGGATCCGTCGATAAAATTTTTTAGAGCGAACCTGAGAAGGCTCGATAAAGCACTTCCCTTAGCACACAATTCCCTTTCAAGTAAACCCACAAACAAGCTAGCCCCAAAACGAATTACTGGTACCATCCCATCAAGCTGCATTAGAGCCAGACAGTTTTCCCTGCCAGACCACATGCCAAATTGGAACAACCAGTCGAGTCGTCCTCTAACACCCCTACGACCGCAATCTACACACAGCACTTTTGGTATATGCCTGAATGACCAGATTTAGGGGTGGCATATTTAGTAAGACCTCAAGAGCAGCAGTTGGCCGTGGATCGCCTGTAATTCCCAGGCAAGCAAGCTCTTGTAGTCTCGCCAGCTTCCGGATCGCAGTCGTTAATTGAGTCCTCTGCCACCATACACAAGAGGCATATGTAAGTATGGGTCTTACAATCGAGGTGTACATCCAGTGCACAATACCCGACTTCATGCCCCATGTTCAGCCAAAAGTTCTCCTGGATTGAGCAAAAACACACATAGCCGCGTTTTTTTTCTCTACATGTGGTTTCCACGTCACCTTCGATTCAAAGTAGACTCCGAAGTATTTGACATCGGAAAACGGTTCCAGCGTGTATCTAAAGAGCTTTGGAACAACAGAGTGGCCGCCAATCTCTCCTTGAAAAGAGCACCAAGCTATTAACTACAGGGTTTACTACCATATCATGATGGATGTACCAATCCTCAACAGTATTAAGGCCTCGTTAGATTTGAACTCAGGTCTTGATGAAATCAGCTCAATTACTGCGATCAAGTGAGATATTCATTGTAATATTATTCAAAACAGAGCATATAAGATGTGTACTGATACCAGCTTCATCAATGCATATTAAACTCATAACTATCAGAAAGTGTCTATCTAAAGTAGATAGTATCAAAATCTAATAGAGTCCATTTCCTTAGATAGAGTATCTCCATTTCTGACTAACTATCGGGGCGTCACGAACATTAGTATTCTCAGCCAAACTGAATATATTTTCTTCATATGTACTGTAAAGAATGGAATGAATTTTTCATATATCTTAAGAGTTGTAAGAAATTGTTCTGCCCATCGAATCTAGCCCTCATCTGCAAGTCCAATATCAATTCCATTTATGGTTATAGGCAGGCTAGGCTGCATAACTTTATTGTGCTCCATGTCATATTATATGCAGTTGAAAGGACAAGAAAAATTTTCAATGAAATAATAACATTTTCAAGTTCATGTATATTTTATGCCTATTTCCGTTGACATGGTATTGATTAATTATCTTTACTGGCTTCTTTATAAATTTATTCTTTATTGCTATCGCTAACCATACACCTGAATACGGAGTATAGAATGTTTTTGATGTTACCATCTACTTATTTTCAGCCTACAACCCGCGAAATCGATATTTCGACAATTTTAAGGCTCTTGCCATTATCCTTAATGCCTTAACTCCTTTTTCGGGCTATTATTACATATTCTAGGACATCCTCTAAAAAACGAACGTTAATATTTAACAAAATATCCAAAAACACACCCAAATCTAAAATTTCTACTCTCTAACTACAAATTATGGTGTTGGCCTTACTTTAAACCATCTTTATAAGTTTTCGAAGATTCAATTTTCGAAACAGGCAATATTGCATTTGGATTTCTGTTCACGTATCCTCAGGGAAAAAACTAAGTAGACAAGTCCAATTAAGTCTATGGAAATATAGACAATTTCATGAGAACTTAGCGGACTTTTCTTCAAAGAGAAAAATATATTTCCGGAAGTTTCTAACGAAACCGGATATACACTACAGGAAACCGATAAAAGCTTATTATTGCGCTGAGAATGAAAACGGGAGGAGGGAAAGTAGGAAAATCTTGACGACACGAAAGAATTCAGAAGTGAAAATTTTAAAGTGGTTGTTCCATTTTATGTGGTGTTGCCATTACTATTTTGTGGTAACTATTACCAACTACTGCTGTATACGTAGATACCATTAAAATTGAGCGAGGGGAAGGAAATTTTTTCGCATTAAATTTTATCCTTTTTATCACCGTGTGAAGTGTTGTTTTTTGCTGCAGCAGTGTAGACTATCATACTCGTAGTAAGAAAATTGCTAAAGGAATAATAAGCCGAGGAGTTTTGTAACTTGAGATGCGATAGATAGAGCTAGTCATTGAATTTTATGTACGGAGACTCTCTCTGTCAACATTATCAAGCTTCTGCATAGGAGGAGTCTTTTTCCATGCTTATAGAAATCTTGTAGATGTTCATTCCAGTTTTGTCATAATATATTCAGTGATTTCCGATCAAAAAGTCAAAAAGGCGCCGAATTTTATTGTAGTCTCTTATGGGGGGAAGGGGAAAGTAGATGTTTTTGAGATATACCAGTTTAATGGTGATAGATATCTTTCTAAATTAGAAGAAACTGAGCTCAAGTGCGTTGAGTTAATTTTGTTGCAAAATCTGTAATTATTGGGAGGGGGTGAATTATAATATACACCCCTTGCTTTTCAACAGAAAGGACGTCACTGGAGCTAAACCAAATTATGCAGAGTAAGATTTACGGTTTGTAACCCACCCCCAGCCCAGAGCTCGGCTAAATATCATTTGATTTGCAAAATTCCTTTTGCTAATTTTTTTAATTTTTTCATTATTTCATGCAAAATTAAAATTTTCTTCAATTTTAAAATTTGTTGGATGAATTTTTGTTCAACGAGAATAACGAGCAGTGAAATTTCGAGATATGGCGCAAAACACCTTCAATAAATTTTAAATACGATTTTTAGATATTTTCTGATACAAAAATTTATAAAATGTCATTTCCCAAAAACTACATTTTTTGGGTTGTGACACTCTCGTTGGCGATGTGCGATATCTTCAAAGTCAATAGAACTTATCTAGAAATGTGTACTAAATAGAAAGAAACTGAAAGATTACTACAATTCTTTCCTAAATAATCCAAAAATTTATGTGGCCAAGAGCTTTTGATGATATCAATTATTTGATCAGAACTTTGACACGCTGGAAATTGGAAATAATAGAGAAAATTAATGGACTGAGTTTGATTTTGAAATTTCAATATGTAAATTTATTGAGAAAAACCAAGCTGAAACTTAAATATGGTTGAAATAACACACATACATAGTAAAGACGTAAAATAAAAATGAAAATTAAGAAGAAATTTAAAAAGTGCTATAGGTCCCCAGTAGAAAAAAAAACAATACATTTCCGCCAGTATGCGCTCCCTTACAGGTTACTTTTGGTATACGATGACTTTAAAAATTCATATCTCAGTAAAATATATTAAAAATACTTTTAAAATAAATAACTTTCGTAAATTGCACTAAAATGCGAAAAATAATATTTTATATCTCGCTACACAAGAAAAGTTTCGTTGCAAAATAAAAAATGAGGGCAACTCAGATAAAATCTTAAAAGCTTGGGCATCCATAACTACATATATAATCACAATTATCTAACTGCAACTTATGACCAAGATGTTTACATTTAATCTGAGCTCTAGCGTTTTTTATATTTTTTAATCAAACTTTTCTTGTGTATAGCACTGAGAAAGAAAAAATTATTTTTTACTTTTTAGTGCAATTTATTTTAAAAGTTTTATTTTATTTTCTACTTTTTAGTCATAAGTTCTATACACTCTCTCCACTTTTCGATCTTGACTCTCTACTCTCCAATCTCGAATCTCGCCTCTCGAATCACGATTTAAGTTAACTTTTCTTTTTTACCTTTTTTACTTTTTCTTAACTTTTTCTACATTTTCTTCTTTAACTTTTTTTACCTTTTTAATTCTTTATCTTGTTTTTTAATTTTTTTACCTATTTTTACTTTTTTGATTTTATTTCTAGCTTCTTTAAAGTTAATAACTTTTTTAACTTCTTTCTACCTTTTAGCTTTTCTAACTTTTTTTTTAACTTTTTTAAGTCAACTCTCCTATCTCAAATCTCGAATCTCGACTCACCAATCTCACATATCGACTCATATCATACACGGCCCATATTGCACAACCCCAAGGAGGGTAGCTACTACCACCACCCCAAAACCCACCAAAACGTAAGAAAATTTTAAGCCATTGAAAAGCTCTCCGTTCACTTATTCTAAATAAAAACAAACCCTATGTAAATCCATCCACGTTTACTACCCTAAAACTCTTTGATCACAAACGGCGCTTAGGCGCTCAGACAAAATTCTTTAGTCAGGGGTTTGTGAATTGATAAAAGTTATTTAATAAAAACGAAGCCGAGCATCATCGCAAATTTTCGTACGTAGATAGATAAGGCTTCTAGGTTCAAAATAAAAAAAAGTGCTAGATGTTCTCAAGAGTAAATAATACTATTTATCTGGAAAAAATACTTGGCTTGGCTTAATATCATAAAAACAACAAATGGTTGCTCCGTTCTCGAAATATGATTTTTTGAAAATTTCATTCCATTGTAAGATCACGAAATTTCTAGCCGTCTATCGGAAAGGTTGGGCGGGTTAGAGAAAACAAAAAAATATGGCGAACTATATTGGTATTCCATACAAACTGTGAAAGTTTCATCCAAATCGGAGATGGTCGGCTTCCAAGGTGTGGAATGGCTGTATGAACATAAGTAAATTACTGGCAGAAATTTAATTTAGAAAATCTCTAATTCGGAAATTCCATAATTTCCGAATAAACAAGCTTTCTGAGTTAAACAATTCCGAATTATAGGACTTTATATATATTTTGGGCGCATAATTCATTTCTAGGTAAAGACGGAATATCCTTAAAACAAAAACTATCAATGCTACGTTCCTTTTCTTAGACCAACGAGTCTAAATGGGAAAATTATAATCATCTATAGGAAAAGTAATGTAAGAGAAAAGCAGCTGTGAACGCTTTATCAAAACCCTTAACAACCTCCAAACTAGTATTGGAGTATAAAACTACGCTGAATTTGCTATCTCGTAATAACAGGGTACTCGATCTTTGGGCAGGAACGAAAAAGCGAACGAGCTTGTTCGGCTTGATGCAACTGTGGGGTAAACCCAGCTAAAACTTAGCTTTTGGAACTAAACAAGCCAATCCTGAGAACCTTGGTGTCAATTCTTACTGGGCACTCTTTTCTCATAGGTTACCTTTACAGGATGAGACTTGTTGATGAAAATGTTACAGCTTTCTAGGCTCCGACCTCCTGAACGAAGTGCATGAAGCTGGCAAGGGTGGTTGGGGGCAATATTGCGCTTTATAAGAGCGTCCGGTGAGGGAAAACAATTGCCTTCTTATACCCCACGTTCCAGGGACCGCTTTGGGTCTCAACCTATTTTCAACCATCCATCCATCCAAGGCAATAGTAAACAGTCAATAAAAAATAATGACTGGCTCACAAAAAATGGGTCTGGTAGAAAATAAAAAAATAAAAAGAAACCCAAAAGCAAATTCCCGAAATATGTTTATCCACAGAAAAATCCTTTTGCCCATTTTAGGTCAGACATCAACAGACATGAGAGATATCTTAAACGATGCATTATGATACTCAGATTATATTTTGTTAACAATTTTTATTTCAATTAACTGGGGGAAGGCTTTGGGTTCAAAGTTTTATCTAGTACATTTTGGAAAATCTAGTACAGAATCGAATTCCTTAGGTCCTTAGCCACCCCCATACTCACTTTTTTGTATTCGTACTGAGGCACTAGATTTTCGCACCTGAGATTGGTTCTAACTCAGTAGGGTTATGTCTGATCGGAAAACTGGTATAACTGTTCGCCTTAGCTCATTACCAATAAGAATTCGTAGGAAAAAGAATGTCTCCGCATACTTTGAGGGTGGAGGGTAGGAGCCCCCGGCAGGTGTCTCATTGAGTAGGTACTATCAGGTGGGGTACCTTTTTTCTCTATTCAGAAAACTTTCTCGGGACGTTTTTCCTACCGGAAAACCCAATTTAATGCACTTGGGTCAGTCACATACACCCCAGTTACTGCTTTTCACATATATTTTTGTAGTTCTTTCTTTCACGGCCATGAGTGCTCTCTGTGAGAACTTTTCTCATAGGACATCATTTTGAAAAGTAGAAAAGTCCAATTTTTCACATCCGATCGCCAAAGCCTTCCCCTGCTATATAGAAATAAGCATTATTAATGAAACATGTTCAGAGTACTACAATGCATCGTTTAAGACATCCTTCATGTCTCTTCATCTGTGCTTAAAGTTGTATCAAAAGTGGGCACTGCCCTTTATGCAAAATGGTTGCTTTCATGATTTTCGTTTTGTTTTTGGAAAATGTTTTTCAAATTTTTCTTTTCAGTTTTGTTTTTAAGGATTTTGGTAAACTCCAAAAAAAAATTAACATTTTTAAACAAAAAAAAAGAAAATAACTGTTAAAAGAAAAGAAAACAATCTTATTCCCAATGACTCTTTCATAGCTGGCAACTACTTAACGCAATCATCGTAATTTTTCCATTTATTGACGTATTTTTTTTGGTTTTGAGAAATTTCTCTAATTTTATGATTTTACCTTTTTTCTCTTGTGGCCCTTTCAGATAAAGCAACTTTGCGAAAACGTGTTCTTTATAAAAAAAAAAAAGAAAATAAACAATTCACGTAATATGCAAAAATTTTGTGTAAGAAATTATTCGTTTGAGGAAATCCACATTTTTTTCTTTAATACTTGTGGACCAGAAAATCTTGCAATCCAAACATTGAATGAATTAATTTAAGAATATATTCGTTTTCCTAAAAAATATCTGGAAACAAATGCATTCCCGTAAATAATTTGTATATAAATACGAGAGAAATATAAATTTACAGAGCTTTAACTAATCAGAACCTACTTAAAAAAGTATTTATACAAATAAATATCGTGAGAACAGCGGCAGATGATACAAACCATTGTAAATCATTTTTTACAATTTCACTTATATTTGTTCGAAGCTCTTCATGTTGTAGGTAAGTATAGAATCGAAAGATTATTTATAGGAGCGTAATCTGATGTAACAATCATTCGACCGTCAAATTTATTCCAATGAGAGTTAAGCAGTAACAATTTTGCCTTATACGAATTACTCCTCGATTTACACGGTAGCTACGTTCCTGGAAAAATAGTGCAATATAAAACACGGTAATCAAGTAAATCGATTTAAAGAAAGTAAAGAAAAGTTGTGGATGATAGTGTTACGAGCGTGGCATTAGTTCGGTTTATAATACTAGAGATGGAACGGATATCCAGTAAGTATCAGGTATTCGGCCTAAATTATTTAGGTGGCCGGATACCGGATAGTATTTAATATTCGGCCTGGTACCGGATATTCAAAAAACTACGACAATTCATAAAATCAACTGCAATACATAAATATTCGTTAGGTAAAATAATACGACAGTAGTTTATCCCCCCATTCTACATAAGAGATAAGAGCTCTTATCCTCTTCACTGGGCTGTCAAATCACATTTTCAAGAGTTAAGAGATGGTAGTCGTCAGCTGATCTCTTAACTCTTGTGTAGATTTTTTTTAAAGAGATTTGGTATTCCAGCAAACGAAAATATCTGTCAAATATCTCTTAACATAAGAGCTCCTAACCGAGGTGTACGCTTAAATCTCTTATCGTGATAGTTGCAGAAATTGTTTTATTTAAAATACCAAAATTTTAGATAAAAATGTTGTAAAATAAGTACATATTTATATAATTCGTAATATGTAAAAAATGAAAAAATTATGAAAAAAATGAAAAAAATTTGAAAAAATGAAAAAATGAAAAAAAAAAGAAAAAAAAAACCTGAATAAATTACAAACGCAAAGGTTCATGAAAATTCTGCGAACTGCATGGTTAGACATGACAACACAGAACACGGAATTCACACGGAAATAAATGCAAGAAAAATTATAAAATAAGCTGGAATAAAACATAAAATCAAAATAAATATAAAGAAAGAATATATATGTATATAAAAAATTGAAAAAGGTAATAAGCCAAGCTGAATAATATTGAATCACTGAAGGCAATAATACATGAAAGAACAAGGACATTAATGGATGCAAAAAATGTTGCTGAACGCATGCTTAGACATTGCAGTATGACAAATTATATATCAAAAATACACGATAGAATTTAGCAGGAGATATAGATAAAACAAAATTAAGTAAAAAAGATTAAGAATAGGGCAACCGATAAAAAGAGAAAATAGAATTATCACAAGCAAGAATGACTTAGATGTAGGATCTGCAAATATCAGAAAATACATTCAAGTGGATTTACGGACCTTAGCACGCAATATGAATAATTAAACAGGTTCATATAATATCCTCACTATCAATTTAATATTTAATATCAGCCAGGCATAAGAACTGGAATAATGACTAGAATAATATATATCTATGTATATATGTAAGAATAATACATATTCTACACATATAAAAAAAAATTTCGTGCGTAAAACACAAACTAGGGGGTGACCATTCACTCAAAAAATTAGTTAAAAACCACTGATGACGCTCTGTGGCAGGAGCAGAAAACGTCATGGTATTACCAATAAAGCGCGTACACGACAGAATATGCAATATAATGTATTGCAAAAATAGGATATAATCGGCGGAGACATATTCGACTAATATGGTAAAAGCCCACTCAAGTTGGTGGCCACCATCGTTACATTTATCGGGACGTAACGAGGGTGACACCAACGCTACAAATAAATGAAAATAGTCAATTCGGCGTTATTAAGGAGCAGTCACGAATGCACACATATATATACGTGAAGCATATCTTGTATTTACAACAATTTAGCAATCAATAAAAGTCAATAAAAATACACACATATAATGGACCATTTTGGGTTTACCTAGATTTGCAGTTGTTCACAAGCTTAAAATAATTTTATATCCAATAAAGAGCATTCGTATAAATAAATAAATGAAAAAAATAATTTATTCAAATAAATTACAGGAATCTACATATAAAATTGAAAGAAAAATATACGCAAATAAATATTTACCTGAGAACACTTAGCTAATAACACAATAGTACACAAAATAAAAATAAAAACATAATACAGTACACTGCATGAAAACACTTCATTAGTAACACAATGTTGTATACCTAAATTGCCTGAAATATGTAATTTAAAAATAATTGTAATTGATAAAATTGATTTATTCATACATAGGTGTAAGCTAACCATGCTTAAAACATGGTTAGCTTATCTCCCTGCAAGGCGAAGAAATTGCCATCAGCAACTTCTTCAAATTCCTTTGCATAAAATCAAAATATTTTCCCACAAAACGACTTGGGAAAAATAAAAGTTTTAAGTTTCATCCCAAGTCGTTTCAACAGGAAAAAGCCCCACGACAAATCTTACCTTCAGTAAAATTTGTCGTAAATACGATATGTATGTACATATATACATACATAACATACATGAAACGATCAAGTCTTCACCGAAAAAAGCTCTTATCAGCAAATTGTCGCGAGCGGCATACATTGTGAACGCAACAATGTATGCACGATAGCAAGACGATGGTTTGATATTTATGAAAATATCAAATTTCATTTTCAATCATCGTCCGTCACGATAATTCTGGGCATGTTTAAATATGTTCAGCGGCAAACAATTTTCTCAGTATAGGAATGCTAAGCAATTTCCTATCCTGAACAAAAAAACTTGAGATTGAAAAATCTAAGTCTCGAGAGTTGATTTTGACCCGTCGGGTCGCGTCGTAAAGACAGTGAACTTAAGGTTTCGGTTCGGCGGTTTTGTTGGCAGTAAAAAGAAAAAGAAATAACCAGTGTGCAAAGAAGCCACTTGGGGTAAAGAAGAAGTTTGTGATCAAGAATAAGTGATCTCTTTGTGAAAGCTAGAATATGAAAGTGTAAAAAAAAAAGAAGTAGAGTTAAGAAAAGACTGTTCAATTGTGAGAATTTGGTTTTATTATAAACATAAAGGAGTTAGGATACGAGTTTTTAATTGAAAGCAAAAGGATTGGTCAATAAAGCAGAGAGCAGGAATTAACAAGGTAGGAGTTTACATATCATAAGTGAAGTGAACGGTGTCTCCTCAGAGAGTCCCTACCCGTGTTGGTTAAACGCTCTGAATATTTAAACTTAATAAAGAAACTTAATAAAAGAAGAACACAATACAACACACTAATCCACAAACACTTAGTCAATAACACAACATAACACACAGAAAATAGAAACAACATACAACACAAAAAATAGCAGATAACACCTAAATTATTAAAGACCTCCAAAATAGATCTATAAAACAAATGATAGAGGTTAGCAGAGCTCTGTTCGGGTATAACATTACCATGGGATACCAAATAATAAAGTAGATTCAGTTCCCGCACAAAGCTCACGGTAAAGAAACCCTTTAGCAACGTGCAGGGGTTCACTGGTTGATAAACTCCATCAGCTGATGGTGGAGAATAGTGCACCACCTTATCACACAGCGCTTGGCCAACCAATGGCACCTGCCATACGTAGGGTCGTAGATATGTACATCTATGAATATATGAGATGAGGGGCAACTGGCAAGACATCAAGCATTAATAATTTTTTTAATTTTTTCATTGTTTCAATTTTTCATAATTTTTTCAACTTTTCAATTCTTCATAATTTTTTCAATTTTCCATTTTTTCATTTTTTCATTTTTTCAATTTTTCATAATTTTTTCAATTTTTTTCATTTTTTCAATTTTTTTCATTTTTTTCAATTTTTCATGATTTTTTAATTTTTTCAATTTTTTCATTTTTTCATTTTTTCAATTTTTCATAATTTTTTCATTTTTTCAATTTTTTCACTTTTTCATAATTTTTTCATTTTTTCAATTTTTTGTATAAATAAAGTACAATTTTGTAAAATATAAAATAATTATACAATTTGAGCCATGCACAGAGAATGGTTCTGCACAATATGAGAGACGACCTGAATCACTTTGCTATTGCTATTTCTGAGACTGTATAGAATTTCAGAATGCTAAAATCTTTTGCGATCCCCTTGTACCACGCTGAATCCTGTATACTATATCATTAATTCTAGTTATCACTGAATACGGTCCCTCCCAGTATTATTGCAATTTTTGAGAACGTCCTTCACATAGTTTCGGGTTGTACAGCCAAACAAAATCACCTTCATTAAATCCTGCTGAATTAGCAACTACGTCTTTATCAGATCCGAATGAAGATCATGAGCCCATTCATCAAGTTTGTCGTTATTATTTGTTCCAGAACTGTGGCTGCCTCTTGATTCGGGATTGAATAAGTTTCGGGACATTTACTGAAGTAGTCAATAGCAACTAATATATAACGGTTACTCGAATCGGGTTCCACGTTGAAAATATGCCACGATTTTTTTCCATCAAATATTGGAGATTTCATTCTGCCTGCACCGGATATTACGACAACTCCTTCGTGCCGAGATTGTCGATCCTTATCCTTTCCAAATCTCCTTTAAATTTGTCAAGCTGCTCCGTTACTTTTTGTTAAACTTCCGCCTTTTCTTGCTCGGTTCCTTCAATTTACAAATTTTGCTCGTCTAACGAGTTTTTCAGGAAATTCTTCTGTTCCTGCAAACGAGTTTCTAAACAATTCTCCAGAGAACTCTTTTGTTCGTCCAAACGGATTTCCAGAGATTCGTTCTGCTCATCTAAATGGGATCCCAAGAAAATTGTTTTGTTCCTCAAGAGCATTCCTCAGCTGTAGAACTTAAGGCTCCAATTTACTTATTTAAGTACCTGAAAATTGTTCCATGATCATCACAGACTTTTCTTCAGCTTCAAGTTCTTGCGAGATGTCTTCCAAAATAAATGTCTCAGGGTTCGTTTCTTCCATTTCCATTTGATATGGCTTTCGTAAAGCATGATCAACAGACCATGAATACTCCCAGTCGCTATCTTCATGCAAGATATCCTTTTTGTAATGGGACTGGTAACTCCGTTCGGGCCTAGATCTTATTTGCAACGTCTAAAAAGAATTGTATCTAGCCTGTACAGGCAGTATAACCCTTAATAGGCGCTGTCAGAGGGCACCACGTGAAGGTTAAGATGTGCCCGTATTCAAGTCTGGATAGGCTTCGAGATTCACCATTTGGATCTTATATACGACCATGCATACTAACCATATAAGCACTACTAACATACATACTTGATTTCGATTATTCATCAACTATAACATCCCCTCACCACCTGCCCAAGAGGCTATGTCTGAGATTTTATTATTCTGACTGTCATGAGCATTTAAATTCTTTGCATGTTATTAAAGCCCTACTGCAATTTTTATTTCACTAAGGTATAATTATCTCGCCGTAAAAAGTGCCCATTCGTTCATATGGTATCTTTCACCCATACTACCTTACTGTTCGTACTCTCGTGGGGGATGCCAAAGCGATCTACAGTACAACAAAGCATCAAACAAATTTCTTCCATCAAGTTTTCATGCTTTCGTCTTATACAGCTTTCACCTTGGGCAACATTGAGCTTCACAGATTTTTTTCCTCCCCACCTTCGCCCATACAGTAAAATTTCGTAGTGTTTTTTTATCCCGCGAATGTGGAACAATCTACCATCTTCTGTCTTTCCTCCGGCATACAATCAGTTCCACCGCTCTCCTCACATTCCCTAATTCCTTTCCCTATCTCCTTCCTACCAGGAGCTCTTTATCTGCTCGCTCATATATTTTAATGTTGGTGTAGCAGTAGCTCATTGCCATCTTGCAGTTCTATCAGTTCTATGACTATGTTCTCAAATTATTTTAGGATGTGCTTTGCATCAACGGGTATCCCGTAAGCTTGGCTTAATAATATATAATAAAAAAAAAAGTATGTTAATTTGCGGCGGGGTCCATACATCTTTAGTTACGCCACTGAGTAGTAGTGAAACACATTCATCCTTAGGTTGAGATAAATTTAGTAAGCATGGGAGGTAGCAAGGTAGCTACTTACTTTACACTAGTGTGTGTTTAGTAAAATAATTTTACTATATTGAGTACAATTGTTATTACCTTTTTCCCGTTGACTGATTTTCTTGATATAAAGTCAAAAAGTCATTTTTACGCCTCACATGCCTTTTATTCTGTTATCGAGCATTACATAAAAATTAATTTCAATTCAGAGCCAATGATAAAAGCATTTAATTGAAAAAAATTTAAATTAACATTTCTCTGGGTGTCGATTATAAATAAAACAAAAATAAAAAAAACAAAACAGATAACCAAGCCAACCAGGTAGGTATGTACCTGTATAATTGAATTCAATTTATACCTGTGACACACAACAGAACCTCAATTCCCTGAATCCTTTATTTTACTGTTTTTATTGATTTCGATTGTGTGGAAAAAAATTTGAGTGATTTATGTATTTCATCTTTGGCAGGATATTTCCCCAATGAATGACAGCCCCTTGTCTCGATTATAATTCAATTGGACACCAAAAGTCAGGATGAATATATGTGGAATATGTGATGGGATTTTTTTTATCCCTTTTTTTTTTGTCACACCAGTATAAAAGTCGGAAAAGGTTTTCACTTAATTTAATAAATCATATGCGATGGCAGGACTAGTATAGAAACGCTAGAAATATTGAAAGCTAAAAAAAAACACCAGGGATTTATTTGAAGTGAATTATTGCATTACGATTATTTTACAATAATCTGGCGTAAAAATGAAATTTGTTTTCTTCTACGTCAAACTTGATTTAGTTTTGTGTGTTGTTTCTCTCTCTCTCTCTCTATTCAAAAGTAAAGTTTTTCCATTTAGATAAATATTTTTATACTCTTTTTTTATTATATTCAGTTTTATAGTTATCTAGATTCAGCATATTACATATATTGTTTTTTTTTAAAAAACCGTTTAATATTTAGAGAATTAGAACATTATTACGTGCTGCAACAGATAAGATGGAGCGACATCTATTAGATGCTTCGAGTAAAATGGCTAATTGAGTACGGACATAATCCTGCTTTCGAAGAATTGTGTTACTTGAAATAGAAAAGGAACTTCAGGTTCGCAAAATCGATGTTTCTAGAATGGAATTTTCGGGAACAATTTGTATGTGTGGCATAGAGTGGCAACTGGCATCCTTTTTTTCGCACATTGGTGTGCATATGGCCACCTCTGTATGGCTCAGAGTAGAGCAGAGTGGAGCTGCATGAAAATAGGTTCTATTCTATTTTTTCACGCTACCATTTTCGAAAGCTTACAAACTGAAATTTCAAACTACTAGCATGTAGATGGCATGGAAAAAGCTCCATACTTCTTTTCATCGTAACTAAGATGTTTTAATGTTATTCCTGATTTAGTATTTTTCATGAATGCTAATAAAAAGAAGAGGAGTTTTTTACAAACTCAATGATTTAAAGCCAAAAAATTGCGTTAATTTTTAGCTAGTTTCATAGCTATCCGTTGGTACCAACAGGTGTTTCCTTTTTCGAATTTATTGTTCTGCTAAAGACAGTTGTTTGCTTGTTTGTTGACTTGGCGTTGCTATGGCGATTTGTTAGGTTAATTTCAAAGTTCGAATTTCACTCTGCGCTGAATTGTGAATACCGCCTTTTTGGACTCAAACCTCACTCTATTCCACTCTGCATTGTGAATTCGGCAGTATAGTATAAATTCAGATCTTGTTATTGCCAGGAGCGAGTCTTGTCTCAGACAATGAAATGAACGTAGTAAACTATTTGGATTGCGATAATTTGACGTACAGTACTAGCGACAATTAAAGTACATAGACTTGATTATGTAAATTAATTTTTAATAAACTTATGTCTGTGGCAAGACAAAAGTGCTTTTGAAATATTTGAATTTTGTTTAACGATGATTTCCAGGGATACTTTGAATTTTCAGTTCATCAAATATCATCTCCGCTAATATAGGTTCAGGTTTCTAATGCGGAACAAAACTGAATATTAATTGTGTTTTACCGATCCATTTCAATCTTTTAAGATATTTTGTTTTTGTGCAAGACTAAAAAGGAATTTTGATTAGTTTCTGACAATTTTCAATGGTTTAAAAAGTTTAAATAGTCACTTTGATTTAAAATTGTCCTCATGAAAATTTTATTTGATTGTATGTTTTCATCTTAGATTGAACGCTACTCTTGCTGTATAAAGAATTCCCTAATTGTGATCCTGTTAATTTTACACTCTAGAGCATTTTCTAAAAAAACTTGGAATGATTTACTATTTACTATAACCATCTTGTAATAGAACAGACTCTATCTAGGCACCCCCCCCCCTCCCCCCCCCCCCTCCCCCCCACCCTCCAACGTTCGGAAAAACCAAACATGTGAAAATTATGTGCTAATTATGTGCCAAACTGATAACTTTTGTGCTTCAAAATTTAATAGTTTTTTGAAATATTCAACGTGCGGAGTGCAAAACTATGCCAAGCTGAACTTTGGTCCTAGTATTAACTGTGCCAGTAAAGTTTTCATAAATCCTTTGTGAATAAAATTTTTTTGGTAGCATTTTTACTAAGACAACGCAGCAGATGAAGTAGTCAGCCTATTTACTCCATTTTCGTTGCTTAAAACCCCCATTAAAATTTCGAATATAACATTTGCAATTAGGCAGACAATTAGCTTAAAATTAGCAGATAAATATTGAGTGAATAAAAACTATTTGGACAGCATTTTCTCAAGTTCCCTATCAACTGGCATCATTACTTTCTCTCCGACAATGGTGAAAACTTGCACAAAAAATCGAGGAAAATTTATGTAAAACGCTTTTCCGAAGTTTTTCCGACCAAGGAAGCGTTTGAGCGTTTTGCAACCTGAAACCCAGAAAAGCTTGAAAATCATCGGAAAATTTTTAATCGATATGATTAGTGATAAATCTGTTTCAGGAAAAATGCAGAATTTTCCAATTTTTCTGGAAAATTTTCCGGAATTTTCCGACTTTTCCGGAAAATTTTCCGACAAAAAGTTTTGTTTTCGGATCGGCACCAAACATGACTTAAAATGTAGGTAATGGTAAGCTGAACAAAAACTTCCAGGCAACCACGGTGCTGACTGCAATCATCTCATCGTAACTGCCTTCAAAATTTCAAATTTTTCGAAACATCGGTAACCCGTAGTCCGAGTTATCGAAACTGTTCGGATTGTGTTCGAAGTACGGTCAGTCGATTGGAAACTCTCGAGTCGTATGGACGCAAAAAACTTTCACTGTGAATATTCAAAAATAAAGAAATTCTAAAATGGATCGAAAAGAAACACCAACGCAACGTGAGCGACGTTTAAATAAATACAAGAAAAGCAATCAGAAAAGAAAAATTGCTGAAACTCCTGAGCAAAAAGAGGAACGCTTGAAAAAGCAACGAGAAGTTTATAAACAAAAAAGTTCTGTAAATAAAAAATAATTTTTACTCGAATAAATTTTTTGAAAAACTTGTAAATCAGGGTCTTTTCAGTCGTCATGAAATTGTTTTAAAATATCTCCATGCAGCACGTAATAACAATTTAGTTAACGTGAAAAAGGCAGAAAATAAAATAAGTAATTAACGAGTTTTCAAACAAAACTGAGGTCAAGCCGCATGAAAAAGTAGAAAAGAAACTTTTATTCACACACAGAGGTGGACTCAGATTTTTTGATTGGGACATTTCTCTTGAATATTCTTTCTCTTCATGAATCAAATCACTTATTACCTCTGATTGATCATACTGAAATATATCGGTGATTGTCAGCGAATAAAATCTGAGTCCACCTCTGTGTGTGAAGAAAAGTTTATTTTCTACTTTTTCATGCGGCTTGTCCTCAGTTTTGTTTGAAAACTCGTTTTTTTCTTATTTTATTTTAATTTTTTTCATTTTTTTGTGTTAATTATATTAATTTTTTAAATAATTTTTTCATTAAATCATTTTATCAAAAACCGAACGATCTGGCTAAAACCGGTGGCGATAATCCATATACTGATCCTTATCCAAAATTTGCCCTACCAAAATGTTACTTTAGGGAGGAACTACAAAAATGGGAAGACATAGGCAACTGGATTTCTTGTGGCTTAGCGTGTTTGATATGAAGTAAGCGAAGGAATTCTTCAGCCCTCTCTCCGCTCTAGCAAGGTTCACAAAGTAATTGGACTTAGTAGGGAAGGTTTTTTAAAGGACATCATGTTATTTTCGGAAGAAGATAGGCAAATCCAACAACGAACTGTGTCGGCTGTGAGAAGAGGAAGCATTTCAACTCGAGTTTCCTGTGCTTATAATTTAAGGTTGCTGGAGAAGCAATTATCACTTTAATAAAGGTTTGCAAGTTGACCTTCAAGGTAGTGATCGAGATCGTAAATGATTTAACCCAACCATAGACTCAACATAACATCAACATCATCAACTTTAAACAAATATTACTTGATACTACTCGGTCGGGTAGAGATAGTTGTTCATACAAAAGTCATATGTTCTTCAAGAATTTAAAGTGTTACTAATTTTTTCCACTTACTACTACTACTCTATACTAGCTAAAGTTGTAGTCAAAGAGTAGCGCCGAAATTGTAATATTTTTCTAAGTGAATCAAGAAGAAATATGGTAGCATCATTCAAACTACCAGCAGCTAAGTTAACAGGGACTGGAACGAGAAGAATATTTATATTACGTCATAGTTACTAAAAAGTTACTAAAATATGACCTTCAATAAAGATGGCCAATTTATAACTATATTAAAATCAATAATAAATAATTTCTGTGGTATTACGAACCAAAATGTTACCCCATTTCCAACCAAAGGTACATCAAATTTTCTCAGAAATGTTTATTTCCATTCCGACTTCAAAGTTCTGCCATCACACGACAAATATTGCAAAGATTTCATGCAGCTCTGGGAACTATTCTGTACTGCTGCTTTGTATAGTTAAAGTAATTATAGTGACCAATTTTGTAAGTCTAAAGATAACATTTTTATGAGTATTGAGCTGATTCTTTATGATTCTCAATTTGTTAAAAAGCCTTCTTCAGCCGAGACTTTACTTTATAACGTTAATGTTACGATTTTATATAGGGTGATTGTATAAGTTTCCTTAAGGGGAATATAAAATAAAGGAAAAAATTTTTCGTATCAAAGTTATTTTTCCTGCTGTTCACAAGAAATAATTGGAAAGCTTACCATCTTTTTTCCACGTGTTTATTCCTAGTTTCCATGTTTACGAGAAATTTGTAGATTTTATCTAAGTTCGGAGTTTTTTGATTTGTAACTTTTTTTATTATGACAATGTTTTGTAAACTGCCTCTAAGCGAAAAAACACATCCTTCATTTGCTTCGACAGGTCCAACATTTATGAAAACATTTCGTGGAACTGTATCCCTCTTAATCTAGTCTAAGGATCTTTTTTCTTTTTTTTCTTTTTTTTTAGAGAATGTGGGTCCAATATGTCTCATCGAAATGATGATTAACGAGCAGAAGAATTTTAGGAAAATCTTTTTTATTTTTACGATACCAAATCAAATTATTAAATACAAGAGTCGCCTGGAAAGCGGCAGGTTCCGCCTTCAAAAACTGGACGAGCCGGTTGTTTTTTCTCTAGTATTTCGTTTTTTTTTATATACATATATGTATCTATATTATTATATAGAGTCAAACTCAGGGGATAACTTTTCACTTTTACTTTTTTTTATATACAAATTATTATATTAAGCCAAGCTCAGGGGATACCCTATGATGCAAAGCACAGCATTAGAAAATATGAAGAGAGTGGTGGAGATGCCGATGAATGTCGCGCTTAAACTTTCGCAGATTGTATGCCAGAGGAAAGACAAAAGATGGTAAGCTGTTCCACATTCACACAGTGTGGAATAAAACAGCATCACAGAATCATAAAAATAAAAAGATTTTCTAAAAATTCTGCTATTATCTGACCGATTCTAAAAATTGTGAGTTCGGGTCCCGCATGGAACCAGATTAATAATGTTCGTTCTTACATTGCAACGACCCAGGTATCAGGATATCTAACAATGGGCTTACATGTGCTCTAAGTGCCCTCAATAATTTGTTTAACCCTGTCTGGCATAAACAAGGCAAAGATCAGCCTTAGCCTCGTGGTTTCGTCAAAATGGGGAGAGGCTGCATAGAGAAATCGCAGCCCGTGATACACTCGCGCGCACATCAGTTTTATCTGTACTTTCCATGTGAGATTGGAATCTATGAGGAGACCAAGATTTCTAACGGGCTTTGTTGAGAGAGGAATATTATGACCCATTAAGGTTATTGAGGTTATCTGTGATGTCAGATGTGAGCTTCTCTCCGGTCTAACGGCATACCCAATTGCTTGAGTTTTGGAAGGATTTAATTCCAGCTCATTTAGGGCAGCCCAGCACACGGCCCTATCCAGGCCCCCGTTAATATTTGAGACCATTTCCTGCAATTCATCCATCCGTGCACCTGCATAGATCTGTATATCGTCCGCGTAGATATGAACCTCGCTGACGTCGTTGATGAAAAGCGAAAAGAGCAGGACAGCAAGGATGGCGCTTTGTGGAACACCTTCTCTCACCAAACTCGGTGAGGAGTGATTCTCCCCAGACCTGACCATAAACATTCTTTCCGACAGGTAGCTGTTAATCAACTTGCAAGCAGTATGGGAGAAACCAAACTGGAATCTGAGCTTCGATACTATCTTATCATGTGGGACTGAGTCAAACGCTCTACTAAAATCCAGGAGCACATGAATGACAGAGAGACCCTCGTCGCACGTGCCTCGAATGTACGTCGTGTTGGTCGAATGAAGGCATCTAAATCCCGACTGCCTGTTGTTAAGGAGTCTACTTGTACTAATAAAATCGGTGATTTGGTCCTCAATGATAAATTTTATCACTTTAGATATTGCTGGTGGAATGGTGATCGGTCGCCATTTTGAAATGTTAGTTGGAGATGCAATTTTTGGAATCGGTGTTATCATGCCAACCTTTCATCTGCTTGGGAAGTGCGAGCAGATCAAACGCCTGTTAATCAGATGAGTAATTACTGGTAGGATATAGGGTAATATTTATGGGTGCATCTTTGTATCCAACAGCATTGGATTTAACGCGCAGGAAGGCATTCACAACATCCATCTCAGATATGTTACTGAGTTTGGGGTCCCATTTCTTGCTAGAGATGATTCAACTGAGGACTGAGGAGGCCCAGTAGGTTCCGCTATATCGCAGCAAACTCGTTTGGATTTAATTTTAGAAAGTTTTACACATTTTTGCAAAACAATACTTGCTTGAAGAATATTTTTCTTCAATTTTGTATTAGACTGGGCCCTTACTAGCCGCCCCCCCCCCCCCAACAACAAAACCTTAGCTACATCCATGCTAATATTTAATAAAAATCCAGGATATCTGTATGAAAAACTTCCATTTCTATCCTCAACCAGACATTTTCCTTCTTTCCTTCATTCTAATAATCAGAGAAAATAGGCTCTAGCAGAGATTTCCAAAAATATTTATTGAATTTGGAAGATCTCCGGGGCTGCGATATTTTACGTTTTAGTTTATCAATTCTTTCTTTCTTCTTAAATTTGGTATTATCATTTGTTTATATATACTTAACAGTTTTTCTTTCCTAATTAATTGTAATAATTTGTGCTATTATTTTTATTTTATTTTGTATAGATTAAGATTCAAATTGCCTTATTTATATAACCCAAAATGATTTTGAGTGCATATATAAGATGTTGTTATCTTTAGTACATTTATTAAATAAATTATAATTATTACACTTATTAATTTAAAATTTAATCAACCAAGAATCAATAGATCTATAAATTATAGTAACAGTGTTAATTTTGAAAGTAAATAAATTGTAAAACATTCTAAATAATCGAAAATAATAATATTAACACGGTTAACGCCATATGTTTCTCAATAATTAAGCCATACTCAATTTGATTTTAAATTACGTTTCATGAATAAAATTATAAACAAAATTTGGAAAACATCGGAATCGAAAATTTACAGTGTCTCCGGGATATGCAAAAGTTTTTTTTTCGTCCCGAAAACGTTCCAAATCCATGAACATTTTACAGTTGAACAATAAAATGATATCACATCGATTCATAGCTTTTGTGGATTTCATTCTTTTGATGAAGTTGCTGCTATTCGAAATCAATAATATTAATAAAATAAAATTAATGTTTTGAAACATACACCACGACATCGTTGCCAGATTATAGAAATGTTACGTCGTTAATATGATGGATTCTCCGGATATATAGCAAAAGCTAAAAAAAAATGTTATTTGTTTTTTCATCACACCACCTATTTTATTTTGGATGACAAGTCACAAGTCTTGTTTTTGACTGATCAACAAGTCCCAAATAGCGAAATTGAGTGACTTGAAAAACAAATGAAAAACTAGAACAAAGAAAAGAAATAAAAAAATGAAAAAAATTGAGAAAAATAGAAGAAAAAAATTTATTAAAAAGATTTGAAAACCAGATTGATTCGAACAGAATCGAACCTGTGTACGCCCACAGTGGGCTGACAAAAAAAGAAACAGGAAAAAGAAGAAGAAGCGTTTCGAGTTAGCAGAAAACCTTACACTCATCGGTACGGCTTGGTTTTCTGCCTGCTGTAGACGCTTGAAACAGATCAAATTGATCTCCTCTCATATAAACTCAGAATAAATTCTGGGTGTGAATTAGATGAGGCAAAAATGCTCCAATATTCCACCAAGGAGGAAGAAACAAAATTAGATTACTCTTTAAAATTTCTTACCGGGGCAAACTAATATTTGCTCAAAAAGGCTTTTTTTCAATTTTCCGGTAAATAGCAACAGATAAATAAACTGTTTGTTATTGATTTTTCATCACACACATCTTCCGTTTTCTTTTTTCTTTTTTCAGCCCACTGCGGCCGTACACAGATTCGATTCGTTTCGAATCAATCTGGTTTCCAAATTTTTTTAATAAAATTTTTTTTTCTATTTTTCTCAATTTTTTTGGATTTTTCATAATTTCATATCTTTTCTTTCAACACCAAGACTTGAAACTTGTCACCCAAAATCAAATGGGTTGTGTGATGAAAAAACAAAAAAACAATTTTTTTTTAGCTTTTGTTATATACCGGAGAAAAAATTGACTTCTTGAACAAATATAAGTTTGCCCCGGTAAAAAAATCTTTAAGAGTAATCTCTAATTTTTTTTAATGGGAACGTAAACACATTCACCTACACATGGTAAAACATCGCTTTCGCCTGTGCACGGACTATGGTGATAATAGGCCAGAGCATTTGCAACACTAATCCACGGGGCTTCCCCCCGTTTTCGAATTATTGTAAAAGTTGTAGGAAGGAAAAAAACGCAGCTTAGTTAGAACTTTTGAGTTAAAATGCTGCTAAGAGCAGCTTGTACAGGTCTATCAAAAGATAATGGATGGAGTTGACGAACATAACCGAAAATGGTAAAAAAATTGTGCAAGAAATACTTTTATCGATTCAAGATGATGGCTGCAGTAAAGACTTAAGATTTATATTCTGGTTTCTATAGAAATGAAATTTAATTCAAATTATATCTGATATCCTTAGCAACAGATTTACTTTCTGAAGGTGTATCAAATGTAGCAGTATAGGTTCATCGTTCATCATCAACCATTAATAATTAATTATTTTATGTTTTATTAACAAATGTTCTTAATTAATATTAATATGCCATGGTTTTATCAAATTGTATCAATACTAAAAGATTCATTGTCAATGAAGAGCATAAAGTCAAAAAAAAATTCTTGTCAAACGATTGCAGCCCACAAAGATTAGATTGTGTGATATCCTCGTTTTTTAACTCCAAATGTAGAAGTTGAATCTAATAAAAAAATATAAAGGAGCTCAAAAAACGTCATTTATTAAAAACAAATTAATACCGTCTCCTCTAATCGGGCATCCATTTTTATAAGTACAGAGTAAATGCCTATAATACTGCATGCTTCTAGCTGTTTCCGCTTAAGTATGTCTAAAGTCCACACCAAGCAATATATTTGAATCCAATAAGTAAAAACATATAACAAATAAGCAAAATTCGGTTTTTCCGAATCGTATTTCATTCGATAGTAGAAATAGAATCCAAGCGGTAAAATTTCACATAATGCATATGACAACCATAATAACATTCGAAATTGTGAAGAGTGATTTAATTCTTTTGAAATTCTCCCAAGATCTCTGTACAAATGTCTCAAGTTGTCCAATTGATCGCTGAAATCACAGCATCTTTGCATGTCATTCGTTTTCCTCTCTGCATTCATAATTGTAATATTATTTAAGATTCGATTCAATCGAAAATTTGCCATTCTCAAAAACCCAGCCAAAACGAGAATACCAATTGAGAAAATATTCATAATGACTGCATACGTAAAGTACATTAAGAGCCCAAACAATAATGGACTAAGAATATGAAAACTGACTCCAGTTTTTTCCACTTTCATCCAAATATTACGGCATATAATTAAAAATTGATACACTGATCCCAGTATTCTGCATATCAGAACTGAATACATTTCCTTGCTTAGGATTTCTCTCCTGTGCCAGATACAATTTTCCCAGAATAAATTTAAGAATTTATTGACAAGTTTTGTTATAGTTTTACGATTTTTGAATTGCCCTATCAAGGTAAGCACAGTGTTCACTAATAAGACTGAAATTCGTTGCACCGCCAAAAGTTTCACTAGAGATTTAAATTCAGCTGTTCTTTCAATATCATTTATTAGAATGTAAGCAACACACGGACCGACTATTAATGCACAAGCAGTGGCCAGAAAGCAACTTATCGTTGAAGCACGCGAGAATTCAGCAATAAACCAGAATTTTCGGCGCACAAATTTAAAAGTATACAAACAGAAAAATTTTCCGATGTAATAGTTAACAAGGATTATGATGAAAAGTATTTTATTAGGCATTTTTTACCAGCTGACGAGCAACACTATACTTGACTTGTATCCTTCCAAACTTTTGTTGGTTCAAAAATGAAATGAAGAAAAGAAAAATATTGACATTATTGCGTATGTTAATGAATTTGATTATAGATAACGTCATTCGTCAGAAGGGTGATGTTCTCATGAATAATTTAAATGCATGAAACCATTTTATGTGTGATTATCATCATCCAGCACACCAAAATTGATTAATTTCGCATATATGTATGTAATATGTACACTGAAAAAAAAAATTAGTTGCTTTACACCAAGCAAATAATATCAGTTGATTTTCAGCTTACGAATCATATTCGTTAAGAAAACTTATTGGCATTAGTTGATTTAGCTAATCTTGTTTAGTCATAACTTTTGTGAATTCAACAAATTGTTTAGTTAGTTTTGATAATCTTTCGGAATTTCGTATCCGAGCATCTTATGTTTTTTCAACTAATCATTTTGTTATATAATAAAATTCGAAAAAAATAGTAATATCAGCTAAAACAGTCGTTGTTTAATTTAGTCTTTAGAAGCACTTATTAGAACAATCGACTTTAATTAATTGATTGGTTGATTTTTCATATCGCATTATTTAAAATAACTACAACATTAATTTGAAGACATTAGCAAAGTATAAATTAGGATAAGTAGAGACAGAGGCGAACAAAATAGGAAATTTTTCGTATTTTTTAGACCGAAACAGGTAATCTCATATACTTTTGTCTTTTGTATGAATGGGGAAAAATACCTTGGCTATGCATTATTGTAGTGCAACTGAGACAACAAGTTAAAAACAAAAATCGAGAGAACGTAGGATTACATGAAAGACAAAATCTTATTGAATCCCTCAAAATGCAATCAAACTATTCATAATAATGTACATTGGGTAACCCTACCTCCATTTGGCAAGAAAAAGATAAATTTCGCAATGAACAACGCGCTAAAAGGAGATGTAAATTTCTGCCAAATAAAATTCCCCGAATCCAGCATGAGATTACCCCACTTAATCTCTTTCGAGCAAAACAAATGTAAACAGAAAAACGTGCTGTTCACATATCATGGGATTACACCAACAAACATTAGAATTCCTGCGAAAAACATTGGGACAATTTCAGAAAAACCTGTTTTCATAAAAACGCGGGAACATTTTATGAGCGTAAAATCGGAATACTCCGCCCATTCTCTCTTATTTACGAAAATAAATCATTTGCCATTCCATTTCGTTACATGCAATTTTTTGTCTTATTCGTAAAATGTTCAAAGAGGGTTTGATTTTTTTTTCTCTCTTCTTTCTTTCCTTTTCTCGCCGTGTACATTTAAATGGAAAACAATCGGAACACTCTTCTGTGTCCCTTCATTTAGTTATTTATTCTTTGACATTAGTAATCAACTAATCGAATTAGTTAAAATATGTAATGAAATTGGAAACTTCAATTAATTTTTTAGTTGATCATAATAATTAAATGCTATGAATTTAATTATTTTTGTAATTATTATTTTTATATTATTTTGTTATCTGCCCGCAACAGGGTGACAATATTTTTAATATAGAGGAAAAAAGGCGTTCTGTATTTGGCAAAAATTCTATGTGTACTCATTACTCAGACTGAGAGTTTCTGCCTACAGTAGACGCTGAAGAAAATATCATGCAAACCCCATTTATACACTCAGTATAAGTTCTAAGTGTGAATTATATGAGGCAAAAATTTCTGATTTGTTGATTCATCGAACGTAGAAGTCGAAATTACGAATTGGGTTTTAACATGTCCAAACCAAATTCAAATTGAAAAAAGATATCTCAAAGCAAAAGTTCAGATTTTTCGATTCAAAAAATGTATTCGTTTAATTTAATGGTTTTGTGCATAAGTTTCTAGAACGATGAAGCGACAGTAGAAATGATTATGATTAATTTTGCAGGTAATTTCTCAGTATAGGAGCAAATTGGCCCTAAACGTTTTCTCAGAACAGTTAAAATATTGTAAATTTTGTATGACAACACCCTTCAAGATTTCTTCTATTTATGAAATTATATTTATTATTTTTCCGACAATGCCATAGACGAACGGATTAGACGGACAAATGGACAGATATGCAAAAATCAAAATAACAATTATGCGTGGGTGTCCAATCCAATTTTCCTTTATCAGTGACATGCGTTACAACCTAAATGATAAACTCAGTATGACCTATGAGATTTCATCTAGGATATAAAAATAAATATTAATGATGTAGTAATTTAAAATTTAAAGTTATACGAAAATTATATTATTCATATCATCTAATGTAATTCGTTAATTTAGAAAATTGTGAGGTTACATCATATTAAAAAATCTATCAATTTATTTGTTGAATTTATTAATACAACAAATCATATTCTTACAAATAAACAAACAGTTTCGTTGTTTCTGCAAAAAAATTAATAATTTAATATGTTGATTTTACTAATATGTCTTCTGAAATATGATCAGTTAATTTATCATCAAATATTTGTTAACTGAGCTAATTGAATTCGAAGCTACAACTAAAGCAACTAATACCGTCGACAGACGACCAAAAATAATTTCCAATTAAATATATGGTGACAGACGATTTTGACATTAAATCAAATTTTGTTTGCAATATCCAAAGTATTAGTAGACAGCAACCAATTGCAATGATTTACTAGGTGATCTAACAGTTCTTGTAAATAGACGTATTTATAATAGTGCACGAAAATTTAAAGCAAATAAAAGACCTATGTTACTATTTGCAGCAGTGTGCGGCGATATTCGGTTATAAAAAGGAGAAGTTTTATCACCGTTTTCCTTTTCTTCAAAAAACTTGTTCTTAAACGATGCAATTTGTCATAAACGTCACGAACAGCTGCGTCTAAAAGCTGTAACTGTTAGTTTACAGAATCACTAATATGTGTTTTTAGTGGCGCTTTGGAGATAATCCTCAAAAACCAAACTCAATTATGTCAATGTCAAGGTGTGGCGATTATGTAATACTTTGTGGGATAATTAACAGCTCAGGGGTGACACACGACAGAGATTATCTTGTTGATGTAGGTATAAGGGCAAATCAACTAATTCCAATTAGAAATTGCAACTAATTAGCATTTCAATTTTATTAATCACTTAAATGTTTTTCCAAATCAATTTACAGGAATAACCAATGTACAATCAACTAATCGTGATTTGTCGTTTTAACTAATAATTTTTTTCAGTGTAGTAGGTAAATTGATTGAGGTCAGTTCCATATATTTCCCTTCCATTTCCACCGTCTTCCACCCTCTACAATTCTAGAAAATACTAATATACATAATGCTTTCGATAAAAAAGCGACAAAAAAACGATAATTTTCTGATGTATGGAATTTGAAGGAAACGTATTCATATGTTAGGTGGTACGCAAACTTATCGTTGAAAATATAATTCATATTAATTTTCGAAACGAAACTTTTAATCAAAAGGCTGCTATTTATCTATAAGTGCTCATAAGCAAAGGCATAAATGTTGAAAAAAAAATTTAAAATTAAAATGAATTGACTCCATTTACTTTCTGGAGAAAATATAAATCCAAACTCAATTCCTTACTTGACACTCGATGCTGCAGTAAAATTAACAATGTGAAAAAAACAAATTACTTTAAAAAAATTACTAAAATACAAAATACCCGAGTTCAAAGAATTCAATTTAATTAGCAAGTGTTTACAAAATCATAAACATGAAATGTGGTTGCGATTCACCACACTGAAAAGTTCGATATTTTTTCTGCATCTCAATATATTTTGTAAATTCATTGAGAAAAAAAATGTTTTTTTCCAAATAATTTCAGTCTAATAAAAACGAAAAATTTCTCACTGTGAAAATTCCGTCCTGAAAGTGACAACTAACATTTGAACTTCATTGTCATTTCCTAATTATCAAATTAACAGCATTTCTCATAATAAATTACTGAGAAAACTTTACATTTCCTGTCCGATGGTCCCACATATAAATAGTACAAGAAATTTTATTCTCTTAACAAATGGAGTTCCATAAAGAGATCCATTCTTGAGAGTCTGGACTCCTGTTACTCGAGAAAAATTTAAATCGTATTTAATGAATGCAGCAGGTTTATATTTAGACTATGAAAGTTTCATCACGTGTTCCATTTTAGGTTCATATTGCTCGGATACTTGCTGGACATATATTTGAAAGTAAAAAAAAAAAGAAGGTAGCGATCCCTCAAATTATCGACCAATTGACATCACTCCGATTCTTTCAAAAGTTCTTGAATCTATCATTAACTCCAAATTAATGAAGTATCTAGAAACCAATCAACTCAACATTATGTCTTCCGGAAGGGGCGCTCATATGGAGACTTGTATGGTTTTCTTACGGAGCATTGGGACCGTAGTATTCACAGTTTTGGTCAGTCCAAAATCGTTGCCCTAAATATTTCAATGGCCTCTAATAGAATCTGGCATCTTGCCTTTTAGCCAAACTTAAAGCGGTTGATCTCTTCCCTCCTCTTCTAATATGAATTATATGAATTGAAAGTTTTCTATCTAGTCGCCTAATTCGTACTGTATTAGCAGTCATTATATCTCAACCTCACCCTTTGAATGCCGGGATGCCGCAGGGGTCTATTATCTCTCCATCTTTCGTCTTAATTTTCATTAATGATCTGCTTTCCCTTACTTTCAATCTTATCCATAGCTTCGTAGATGATAACCAAATAACGAAAATTGGATGATTATATTATTAAATAAAGACCTTGATAATACTCCACATTCTACTCCCGTTTCTTTTGATGGAGCATTGATTTACGACGCACCGTCTTTATGCATTCTTGGCATCAATATGTATTTCCAGTAAGTTAAGTTGGAAAGATCGCATCACCTCTGTTGCCAAAGAAGCATCGAAATATCTTGGATTTCTGAAAAGGTGTAAGAAGTATTTCAGCCGATCCAATCTACCGCCTCTATAGGGAATTGAAAATAATTTTTTTTTTTAAGGATATTTAAAGAATAAAGCTTGCGTCCACTTCAACAGAAGTTTTAATGAGATTCAATTTCCTCCAAATCCCTATACACAATTGTTACACTGAAATTATATATTAGACGCCAACGGCCGTCCTTCGAGACATTTCTATCTAAATGTGTAATAATCATTTTTCAAGGTTAAAAATCACATGTTTTCTTTGATATTTATATATTTATTTAGGACTTAGCTTCAAGTTATCACGGTGAGATCCTTTTGTGGCGGCAGTACCTTCCGTCCTGATTTATGAGAAAGTTATGGATGAGATGCTCCAGGTTCTCCTTGCTAACATTGTTCAGCTCCTTATGATCTTTTTATTTGTAAAATGAAAACTGGTTGATTCTGGATATTTTTCCGATCTGTCACTGTTCCTTTAGCACTTTCTCGGATGAACTCCACACACCCACTGCCGGAAACTCCTCGTCCAACCTCTCTGTTCCTTCTTTTCATGCGCAGAAACCTCAACAACGATTCCCCGTATTTTAAACGAAAGCATGTTTTCCAGTTTGGGCTATGCTTACGCCACCAGTGAGTTTTAATTGGAAATTCATTTTATTTTAGTTGTAGTATGACGTTTTATTTTTCAAAAGTTCATTTTTTTCACTTATTATTTTTATTTTTTATTTATTATTTATACTTATATCTAGCGTTAGTTTATTGAGAACATAGTCACCTGCATCTCTAAGAGATCTTTAGGAAATTAGATTTGTAATTCAATCTTTGGAATTTAAGTATTACAGCACGCGGAATTGTTTGAATATAGTAATGTTGCTAAAGCGTACATTACAAATGTTCTGATGAAATATCTAGTCTGATCCTTTGTAGAATGTTTCCTGCATGTAATACCTGCACTGCATCCTTTTACACTTCAATTATTTCCAACCGTACAGTAAAATTCCAATATGCTTTTTTTATCCAGAACTGTGCGAATGTGGAACAATGTACCATCTTCTGTCTTTTCTCCGGCATACATCAGCAGCTCCGCCACTCTAATCACGATCCCTAATTCCTTTTCCTATCTCCCTCCTGCCGCGCTGTGCTTTGCATCATAAGACATCCCCTGAGCTCGGTTTAATAATATAAAAAAGAACAGGAAAAAAAATTGTAGGACCTTCAGGATGACTTATACTAGAACTAAAAATGCAGTCAACAGCATGAAATTAAAATTGGATTGAAATTTTCCATTATTTAATTAATATACATATTTATGTCTCAAGCGCCTGAACTTTTTTTATAAAATGTTCTGACAGCATGCGTGTAAAGCCTCGTTTCCACTTATACATATTGCGCCAACTTGTTCGGCAACATGTTGTGTACTTGTTGGGAGCCGACATGTTAGCTTAAACATAAAAGTGTTTCCATTTAAATAAACTCTCGCCAACTCGTTGACTTAACTTCTTACATTCTACTCCATTGCCTTCCACTAGTTTAGCCAACACAACAAATGAGCGTTTCCACTTAAATGAACAAATCCACCCAACAATTTTTCTGCGAGTTTTTACAGCCGACATCGAACAAGTGGCCAACATGTGTCTGAATTTTCATATAGCGTTTCCACTTAGACAGAATGTTGTCAACATGTTTCACAACTTGTCGGGTAAGAAAATTAGTATAAGTGGAAACGAGGCTTAATAGAGATATGGTCGAAAAATTTCCAGCTGAAAGATGGAATCCCGCTTCGACAAATCTAATTCTGCTGATGTTGGCACCCTGGTATGCCCAAAACTGCAAATGGAAATGTGTTCAATAATCTGACATACATACGGTAGTTGATCGGGCCAAATTAGGTATACGAATTTGTTTAACACTTTCAATATTGCTTTATACTCCCCTGTATTCGGTACACCATGAACATGATCATTCGTAACCATTACGGTTAAATTCAAATTCATACCCATTGAATTCAAAGTGTTAACCAGTAAACTACAAACACATTCAAATATACACTTTTGACTCCAATTCAAAACTTTAAAAATATTTTATTCACTTTCCATTTTTCTGAAATAAGTAGAGTCCGACCAGGGTGACCAAAAGTGCTACGATTGTTGCAAAATGCATGTTTGTACTACAATATCACTACCCTCTGAATTTTGCTACACCCCTGAAAAATTGTTGCTACGCCCCTGAAAAAATTATGCTACTCTCTAATTTTATCTTCTTATTTCACATTCGTTTTTCGCTAAGAACAATTTTCTTTGAGAGGAGAAGTTTGGCGATTTGGCGATTTGGCATTGGCTGGCTTCTTGGCTGCACTTCGTTCATTGTTCAGTTCATTTCATTGATAAGTTCGTGTTTTTCGTCCAACACACATTACATTTACAATAGACCACAATTCAAATTTTATTGGCTTGAAGAGTTGTTTTAATTGATTGTAAATTGTACAATACAAGGTAGACGTACAAGCTAAGCACTAATAAAATCAATTACTAATTAAAATAAGTGTTTTGTTGTGTTTCTACAACCATATCGCAGAAAATGTGTATGGGAAAATTAAAGAAAAAACAGAGTTTTAGATCAAGGCCAGTTCACCCAACCTAAGTTTTATTGTGCCAGCAAAAATTTTGTGCTAATCTTTCGGCAGAAGTAAGAGAGTTTCAAGAATATCTTGACATTAATCCGAATAAGATGCTTCGTGTTTATGGTACAAGATGGCTCTCCTTATGCAAAGTCGTTGTGTGCCTTTTTCTAAGTAGGGACGATTTGAAGCTTTATTTTACAGCTTTTTTTTTTAAGGATAAAATAAAAAGAACACAAGGCACTCTAGACTTGCTTGTCTAGCATAATATAAAGATTTATTTTTTATTCCTGAAATATATTTTAAAATTAGTGATCAATCCGAACGTAAATTTTCAATCTGAATCACCAAAGGTTCATATAACTACGGTTAAGGCACTTTCACATCAAAAACAAGAACCGAAAAATTGTAAACCGAAAAACTAAATTTATTCCACTTTAAAACAAGATTTTTATTTCAATGATTAATAAAATCATGGGAAATAGGATAAACTAATAATTTTACTAATAAATATATTTATTTCAGATTTTTAAGAAAAACACAACTTTTATGTTATATCGGCCGAATTTTTTGTCCAGAAAAGTTTTTCGCCCGATCTTGTTATAAAGTGGAATAAATTGAGTTTTGCTTTACACTTGATTGATCCAAGAGATAAAAACCCTTTCAAGGAACCGAAACAAATTTATTTTGGAGCTGATGCCTTAACCTTATTTGAGAAATTACCAGATGAGAAAACCTTTAAGTTTTCGAAAGATGTACAAAACTTCTACATAGAATTAACAGCACAAATCCAAAAGCGTACAAGTCCAAAAGCGCACAATTTTCAATTGCTGTATTGAATGCATTGAAAATTCTTGATCCAGAAAGCTTCGAAAAGAAAATATTGAGACAATTTTCTCTGAAATGCGCCTTTTATTATAATTAAATTCTCTAACTAAAACCGAATTCACAGTACTGTAACTTTTTGGGAGTACATAATTAAAATAAAACACACTGCTGGTAATAGTATGTTTTTCAAATTTTCCTGAGTTTGACTTCAATTTATTGTTACTTCCTCACAGTAGCGCAGCTGCTGAAAGATGTTTCTACATTTAAATGTCATAAAAAACAAGAGCTAGAATTGGTCTAAGACCAATTCTTATGATACCCTCGATGAATGCCCGTATTAAATTTCGTATTGTCACCCTTCTGTGCAAGTTTGATTTTTGAAGTGGTTTTTCGAATATATTTCTAGAACGATTTGTCGGACAGAAAAAATGATTATAACCAATTTTATAGGATTTCGTATTCTGAAGAAGTTTTTAGTACAATAAAAATGACTTGGACTGATCGTTTTCACAGTATAGGGAAAAAAACCTATATTTTAATATGGCAACACCAAGAAGCAGTTACCCAATTTTTTCAAATTTCATTTGCTAGTATAATGAAAACACCATGTACCAAATTTCAGCTCTCTAATCGCTGCGCCCTCAGGCAGTGTCCAAATATATAGTGGAAAACGAAAGTTTTGTATGGCAACCCCACGAAGGAGTTGCCCGATTTGTCTCATTTTCGAACTTAATTTTACTTTTTTTTTAAGACCGTCCACATTTTTTTGCGCTTTTTTAGTATACGTGTTCTTGAGCTATTGTGTGCACAGACGGACGGACAGACGGATGAACATGCAAAAATCAAAATAACTTTTGGTATTATGCGTGGGTGACCAATCCATTTTGTTCTACCATCATTATTTCGAGGTGTTACAAACGGAATGACAAACTTAGTATGTCCTATAGATTTCATCTAGGGTATAACAAGTAATCGCTATAACTATGAATGTATTAATGCCAAAATGCTGTATAAAGAATCTACTAAAGCAAATAAAGACACATGTATGGATTTCAATCCTAAAAAATTAGCTAACAATATTTTTAATTGTAATTTAACATTAGTAATTATTACAGATCCGACGTTTTTTATTTATTTTGTAGGTACCTGATTTTAAAACAAAGCAATATTGTAGGATATTGTCCCATTATTGACTTTTTTTGATTAAATTTTTTTGTTATGTTTAAATTGTTTACTTTTTTAAGTGAATTTGTTTTTGTTAATTTTTTTGTTTATTTTATAATAAAATTTGACAAATGGAGTTTCGCTTTTTTAATTGTAGAGCTTAGTTATAGTATTTCTGAACGACTGCATAATAAACACGTCTTCTATAGTAATACATATATTAATGCAAATGTGACCAATACAATCTCTTCTATAAAAACCTTGCTAGAGCTACTTTCAGAATGTCTTGCTACTGAGTGCTATGCATCTTAAGGTAGTGCTACGCCAATTTGCTACACTAAGAAATTTCCAAACGGTCACCCTGAGTCCGACCGAACATTAGACTTCGGCTTCGGCTTCGGCCAACCATCGGCAAAAAATAAACCTTCGGCAAAACATTCGGCTTCTACCAGAATTAGCCCGAAAGTTTTACAGAAGCCGAATGTTAAATGAGTGTGGTGTGCGGTGCGGGTGGCCCTGAGGACGGGGCGCGTCAACTTGAGGAGAATTGAATGTATCAAAAAGTCTTCATTTTATATACCAAAAATGTACCAAATATAGTCCATGTCAAAAATACTCTTCAATTGACAAATTCAAATGTTAAAATAGTATTTGCTTTCAAAAATATAAAAATGTATTTCAACAAAAATATATGTACAAAAACTAAACTTAATTATTTTTCAAAATCGACAAATATTCATAAGAAAATTATATCACATAAATTTACGATATTTTTCTACCGTAATAAATTTTATTGAGTCGATTACGGGAGCTCTGAAGTCGGTGTCATCACTTATTAGTATTTCAAGCCTGAATTACAATTTCGACTGATCTGCCAACTACGACTTGATTCACAGTTGAATTCGACGCTGAGGTGAAATTTATAATTAAATTAAGGCTTCAACTAAATGAACAAACCAGAAGTGCCGTGCCATGCCGACTACTGTTATTGACCTGAAGTTGGCGGCAGCCGACACTAACTTTGTACTTTGAGCAAAGTTTAATTTCAGTCGTAGTTGCAGTCGAAGTTGAAGCTTGTATCTTGCCACATGTATCTACCATTTGGGCAAATCGCAGTCGACTGATCAATCGTAATTGTAATTCAGGCCTTACTATGATTTCGATTTCGATGTGGAATAAGACACGGAAACCCCCTCCATTGGCCCTTCCAACCTGCGCAAAAGCCTAGATTTTGATTTCTTCTTGTTTTGTCAAAAAAGATTATTCTTAGCGAAAAACGATTGAAATTATAAGATGAGATAAGATATTCTTCTTTGCTTTAAAAGTTACCGTCACCGAGAAGAGTTTTCTGAAGGAATGTAATGGTAAGTTCAAAATTTTACGTCTGGGGACGGTTTCTGTAACTCGGGGAGTTTGGGAGATAAGAATTTTCATTTTCCCCGATTAAAACTCACTAACTTTACAATTCCGTATCTCTAACATACTTGGGGAGTTAGGGAAAACGTGAGAAGTGTTGCAATATTGACGGCTAACTGTCTGTAGGAGGTTCCTAGAGCATTGGTGTTTTTTCCATCGGATTTAGGGTCTAGAGGACAAAAATATAGATGAAAATTTCTTGGGGGAGGGACTTTTGGGGATTGAAGGTCGTACCACCACTCATCGGGGGTTGTCCAAAATACGTCATGTTTAGTGGAGAAGCGGGTTATCGAGTGGTGTACTTTTTTGATCATTTTAACTTCATAACTGAATTCTTACCGGCGAAAGACGGATTTTTTGCGCTGGGGTCATATACACCCCAGTTCCTATATTTTGCATATATTTCTTCCGTTTTTTATTTCACATTCAGTACTCTATTGCGAACATTTTTCTCATGGAAATTGGATTTCCACGATTTACAAGTTCTTCATAAAGATGAATTGAAAATATCTTCCATATTTTCATCTTAAAAAGGACTGAGTTACTTCTTTTGCAGTTATCTCCAAAACCATTTATCGGACTCAAAAACTAATTACATATCTAATTAGGGAACAAAGTGTAGATACGATTGAATCCTACATAAAAGCTTTAACGTGCATATTTAAAACTTTTATAGCATCTCTTCTGTACTGGAAGACGACCAAATTGATCGTTTTCGCGCGATTTAAAATTTTTAGTGGGTACCTTGAGATACCAAAGTCCTTAATCCTCTCTAAGTATTGCAATAATTTCCATAATTTGTTTTTGTAAATATTGCGAGGATATGCGGTGAGCCCATAATTTAATTTGAAAATCTTAGTTACCTAGGTACCTTTACAAAACACAACAAAAGCAGCAATACTGTCAGTTGAGAAATACTTTTCTTACTTCGCCACAACTAACACAGCCGAGAGTTTTGTCGAGAGGAATAGAGAGTTTGGTACTTCTCAATACAAATTCACCGAGTTAAGGCTTAAACACAATTCCGACGACAGAGCGACAGAACGACAGACGACAGCGAAAATTTCGCTGCGAAACAGGCATTCGAAAAATTGGGGACACAATTGCAACGACAGGCGATGAGCGACGATTGTGAAAGAAGAAGATATTGAAATTTCATTTGTTAAATGTTTCGAGCGTTTTAAAAGGGGATTTTTATCAAGAATATTTTATATTATATTGAAAGAAATGCAATGGACCAAAGTGTGAAAAAAACTGAAAATGGGGAAATTAACTAAATTAAACGCTTTGAAATATCCATCCAAACCACGTCTTTTTTGTCCATTTGTCTTGCCTGTCTTGTAAACTATAAATTATTTTATGGATTTCGCATTTCCTCGATCAATTTTTCCTCAAAGCTCATTATTTTAAAATTACCGCGGCGTGCTACCACCTAAAAAGACAAAATTGAATACCACAACCATTTCATTCGATTAATTTTGTTGGTAGGACTGCAGCGACGACGGCAAAATTAGAAAATGATCAATCCCGGCGATATTGTCGTCGATCGCTCAACGTCGGTCGTCGCAATTTGGTGCATTCGCATAATATCCTGTGCTTTAAGAAGTTTGACAGCGATATATCGTCGTCGTTTGTCGTCTGTCGTCGGAATTGTGTTTAAGCCTTTACAGAATTCCAATCCAAGTGGAGAGTTAAGTGTCAGAAGAACTCTCTTCTCCACAACTCCACAACTCTCCGAGTTAGTGAATCCGGCCCCTGGTATATGTTTGTGTACATTGTTATGGAAGATATTATAAAAAGAAGATTGTGGGAAGGGGCCATGTCAAAAATGTACCATTTTTGATTAAGTTGTATCTTTGTACTAAAAGTCTGTAAACTAAGAAGAGTACCACTTTTGGTACAATTGTACCAAAGTGGCAACCCTGGCCGCAAGTGCAGCATCTGAGCAAGTGGCTGTGTTGGTTTTGACACGTGGAATTTCATTGTGACAGTTTTGTTGTAGACGTGAAATGGGAAGGTTGTGTTACTTGTTGAGACTCATTAGCTTTGCTGTGCGTTTTACTGAACGAAAATTAATTTTAATATCTTCTTTGATCTTTCGGATAAACAAGAATATTCAAGAATAATTTGATTGCTTTGCTTGTTTACGTAAGTAAAACAATGTGATTCTGATTACTGATTAATTAGAGATTAGTTAATTACTTCTTTAGTTCTCTTGCATTGGGTACAACAATAATTTAAACAGTGTTTTGATTGTCTGAGGGACATACGTATTTATAGTTACCTTTAGATTAATTTGGAAACTTTCTATTCGTCGAATTTGTGTGTATGTATATAGGCAATTTATTTGTATTGGTTTCAGATAAAAAGAAATTATAATATGGCAGCTAAAACTACTATTTGGGACTACTTTGACAAAACTGATGCTAAAGCAACTTGCAGAATATGTTTAAAAACATTGTCACTTGGTAGGGTCACTTCACTAATTCACTATGCAATACCTACGGCTTCTGGGGAAGGTGATAATAAACGGAAATTGGGCTTAGGCTCTGAAAAAAAGCCGACCTTCGGTCGATCTCTAGAAATAAGTACAAATTTTTTTTTCCTTTTTCTTAAAAAAATAAACAGTCCAGATATTAAATGCTCGTCCTTTTTATTCTGTAACTACTTCTAAAACATTTGTTTTTTTCACTCAGTTTGATGGTCAAAACAATCTCCACAATTTGTCGAATCGAAAAGTATCGAATAATTTAAAAACCAAGAGATATGGTTAACGAGGTTTTCCATTCCCATATAGTTATATATCTCAATTTCCAATTCCATTGAAGTATCTACTCTACTTGATTTTTATTTTCTATACAAAACGAAAGGGACTAAGTTTCCTCTAGGCGATAAGAAAAAATATAACAAAAATCCCTGAAAAGCGTTTCAAATGAAATGCTTTTACACGAAAAAGAAGGAAAAGTTAGAAATTGAGTGATCCCAACAATGAAAAACATACTGAACAAGTGGAGTGGGGTTTTACATAAATAAAATCTTCTGTATTTTCAAGAAGTAGGTACATATAACAAGAATGTCTGCTCAATGAAGACAATGTTTGGACATTTTTCTGGTATTGATCCAATTTAAAAAGGGATGAAACCTTTTCCAATAATAACAAATGTAGGTAAAACATAAATCCCAGAAAGGTAATTCAATGAGACAAGATAAATTCGACAAGAATCGAGTTAAATGCTTACACCCTAAAAAATTATTTATGTAATACAGACAGAGTAGGTACCCAGATGAGAGAGAAAAGATGAAATTTTCCATTGCTATATACTATACAACAAGAGCAATTTTAATAAATCCAACATTCTCACAGTCATTTAGTTTAGTGGTTTTAAAATAGTTCCTCTTAACTAAAAACAAAAACAAAACAAAAGGAAAACTTTCGAAGCATATTAAGGCTCAGGATAAAATACACAAAGTCTCACCGGTAGGTGAAGAGCTTTCCTTCTCATTCATAATTCATGTCCATATTTTGTAAACAAATGACCTTAACGACTGTCCATTTTTACACATAACTTTCATTATTATTTTTTTTGTTGTTAGCTTGTTCACAGCTGTGTCACATACTTTTGCATGATTTATAAAAATTTCAATATGTCTGATGAAAAAATGTTTAGTCCTTAACTAAAACGCTTTTACATAGATTAGAGAATATACTTTGGCACAAAACTTTTAGTAGACGTGTGTGTTTGAAAGATCTGCTCATTCATCTGAGCTCATCAGCAGGCAGCTGCCTGTACTTTTATGCAAGGAGAGACCTCAATACTGTTGGCATGATATGATGGTGAAGTGAATCTAATGGAGACCAGCTTGGTTGCTCTTCACCAGGAGATGTAAGCTAGGTCATTTTGTTCTTCCATCTATTTTTTAAACGTGTCACTACAACGAGCTTGTGATAAGCTGGGTCCTGATAGTCATTCTATTCGAAAGCTTTTTTGGTACACACTGCAATTTTCTCTCCACGTTAAGAACCTCAGAGTCTACCTAGATTCGAAGCTGACGTGATGGATGCATGTAGAAAAGAGATTAGCGTAGCTATGAGGGTCTCTACACAATACAAGATAACCTTTTGCTGCACATAAGGCATGAAATCTAGTGTTGTACACTGGATATACTTCTCGATAGTAAGACCCACGCTCACGTATGCCTCTTATATATGGGTCCAAGGACGCCAGTGGAGTCCGCGAATTGAAAACTAGCGGGCCTGCAAAGGCTTGATTTGCTAGAAATTACATACTACATGTGGCCCACGGAAATAGCCGCCTTTGAGAACTTACTAGATTTACCACTCGGCTATAAGTAAATTAAGCTCAATGACGATTGGAATGATTCTCGCCATTAGTCATTGACTGTGTGGACTGGAACGGGAACACCCTCAGGGACCGGATTCTGTAACTCGGACAGTTTGGAAGTTTGGGAGATGAGAATTTTCGTTTTCCCCGATTAAAACTCCCTAACTCTCCATTCACGATTATCCAATATAAAGAAAAGAAAAAAACTGTCTACGGGGGGGGGGGCACGTGGTCCCAAAAACGTAAAATTACATTGTAGGACCAAGTGACCACCGGTGGATCACAAGAACATACAGTAATAAAATTATTTGAAAAACACAAAATTGAAAATCAGACCACCAACTTACCAAATCATTAATCCTTACACAGAAAAAAACTAATAACCACTTACGGTCCCAGCAGCTAACACAGAAATGTTTACCGGCGGGCATGGGCACGTGGATACTCGCGTAAGAACAAAAATGGCCACCGGCGGACACGCGGCGCTCAACGTGAAACATTCAAGAGTGAGTAGGTACTCGTAATATGTATTATGACGTCGGTTGCTCAGTCGGAGGGTTTGCTCGGTCGCAAATAGTTTCGATCGGTAGCAAACGTTTTATCACGTACTGTGACGATAGGATAGGCGGAAACGGATATTCTAGGTATCCCAGACTTCTTCTAGAATATTCGGATCGAACGGTCAGCGGGACTAGGTTTGTTACAGTATTACACAGCGAATTTTACTAATTTTATACATTTGCACAAAATCGTGTCCTCCAGCAACCAATTCTACTATACGATTATCACTAGCAGCAACCTATAGAATAGTCATAATTTATGGCCCACAGCCATCCAAAAGAGCTACATTGATCCGGTTGTAGTTAACAATTCCTTATAACTTAGACAAGCACTCAATCTTCGATTCTTTAGGAATTTACTCGCAAATTTTTCTTCATAATTTGTATGCAATAAAATTTCAGTTAGAATATTTGTGATCTATATTGTGTGGTTTTCCACCTCATTATGCTACCTATTTAAACAATTCCTAGACGATACATTTCAAAATAATTAAATAGTTCCGCATCGTATCCGCTAAGAGCACTAGAAAACGTTTGAAAAGGAAACATATTTGATTAAAAGTCGTGGAAAATTTTAATAAAAAAACTAAGATTTTTTTGTAACCACTAAAATATAGTAGATTTTATTATAAATAAATCAAACTCGTGGACTCTTCTGACAGTTATAGCCAAATATATTTACATTTAGGACCCTTGACACGGTCTACATAAAATGAGACATAATTTTAGAATTTCAAAAGATATGATAAAATTATTTAAAAGTTACCTGGTGGGACGAAACAAAAGTGTTGAAACTAATGATAATGTTACAGAGTTCCACACGGTTCAGTATTAGTCCCGATACTTTTTATTCTACATACATTGCATTTATCAATGAATTTTGGGTTATATTTACAGCTACTTTTTACGAATTGAAGGAAGACACTGTTGGCTATTTAAATGACCATTTCACTAGATAGTCCGAGAGCTAGCAACGTCACGAAAAAAAGAACTTTGGTTTGGCTGATTCTTTGCTATATCCCCTCTTTCACCAGCTCAATAGGAATGCGGCCCATCTGGCTGGTGAGAGGGGTTGCGTTCACCTGTGCGCATTCCGTTCGACAGGTAAAAAAAGCAGTTTTCAAAATGATTTTAGTTCGACTTTTGTTTTTTTCATCTGTTTTCATAAACATCGGACAATATAAATTCCCTATTCCCAGACAATTTCCTCGTTGCTACCACCATGCCACATATTTTTTTTGTCGTTAAAAAAATAAAAATTGAAAAATAAAATTATTTTATTGTGGCTGTAATATTTATACACGCTACTAGTTTAATTATCGAGCCACATAAAATTGATTTTCCAGGCGATAATTCAGTTGGTTATCTATAACCAGATCGATTCGAGTGTGATAGGGAATGGGCCATCCCACACGAGTATTCTTGATGCAGTATGCAAGCCGGTTTTCTAGGGATGAGGTAAAAACCGCGAAGAAATATCTCTCCAAAATGTACAAATATTTCTTTGCTTCTTTTACCTCTTCCCAAGCAAACCTGCTTTCAAGCGAGTAAATGTAGCTATTCATAATTATGCATTCAAATGTTAAACAGAAAATTTGGAAAAGTTTTGAAAATAATAAATTCATTAAATCAATGGAAGAGTCAATATCATGTGAAGTACATGAAGTTGCAGATTCTAGGATTATCTACCATATTTTCCAAATTGATATCGACGCTGAAGTTGTAATAAGATGCTCAGATTCTGATGTTCTCATTATACATACTCCTTGATAACATGAACAATTTTAGGGCCATATAAACCGTTTAGGAGTTACAGGGTGATTATGAAAAAAAGCTAGTTTTTTATAAATCACCCTGTATATTCAAAAGTATAGGGCGCACGGTCACAGTTAAAGGCTCATTGCATGCAGAACTGCATGACCTTTCCAACGACTGCTCAACCAGCCTCGTACCACTCTCCCCTTAAGAATAATGGTTGTCTAAACTAAATATTTCGGATTTTCTTACCTTTTTTTTAAATTTAACCTCTATTATTTTTGCAAAACGGTCGTTAACATAACTGTTTTTTATAAAAACTGTAAACTGTAGACTGTCCTCTTTAAGTTGACATATATCATCCTATGTGTTAACTGTAGCCGTTAAACAGTTATTAACTCATAACCTATTCAGGTCACACCGAAATAAGACGATATTTTTTAAAATGACGTGCTAATGGAACAAATTATCGTTGAGAATAGGTTTGAAAATAGGTTTGAGAATAGGTTTAGAGCTAATAACTCTTAAAGGGCTACAGTTAACACATAGGATGTAATAGGTCAACTTAAAGAGGACAGTCTACAGTTTACAGTTTTTTATAAAAAACAGTTATGTTAACGACCGTTTTGCAAAAATAATAGTGGTTAAATTTTAAAAAAAAGGTAAGAAAATCCGAAATATTTAGTTTAGACAACCATTATTCTTGAGGGGAGAGTGGTACGGGGCTGGTTGAGCAGTCGTTGGAAAGGTCATGCAGTTCTGCATGCAATGAGCGTTTAACTGTGACCGTGCGCCCTATACTTGTGAATATACAGGGTGATTTGTAAAAAACTAGCTTTTTTCATAGTCACCCTTTAACTCCTAAACGGTTGATATGCCCCCCCCCCCCCCGCCAGCCATACAATTTTTGGTTCGTCTAGGTGACTACTATCACCTCCTTTCATATGGCCATCCTAATTCGGGACCCCCTGTATATCATAGTGGATTTTTCTTCCAGTATTTTATCAAGAATATCCTCAAATCGGAGCCAGATAAATCAAGTTTGTCCAGAAGCTTTTCTGTAGCTCCTGAAATTCTCTACAAAAGAAAAGAGTAACACAAAATTGTGCTATCCCGCTAAGTTCATAAAATATTCTCAAAATATCATCGTGAGAAAAAAAACCCGGTTCCTAATTAGCAACCGAATTATCGCCTGGCAAATTACTTTCATGTGGTTCGATAATTAAACTACCGCGTATAAAATATCCAGCCGTAATAAAATAATTTGTTTTTTTTTTAATTTTTATTTTTTTAACGAAAAAAAAACTGCTTTTTTACCTGTGGAACAGAATGCGCCTAGGTAAAGGCAACACCTCTCACCAACCAGATGGGCCGCATGACTATTGATATACTGTAAGGAAAGGTATATCAAAGAACTAGCCGAACTAAAGTAATTTCTTGAAAACGTTGCTAGCTCTTAGACTAAGAGAAATGGTCTAGTTCTAATCTAGAGAGCATGCAATATTTTTATATACAGGGAAAGCAATGAAACTTCTGAATTTTCCCCAATACTTCGTACTTTTGTTGTGTTATTTTATGAATGAAACTGCTTCGGTGTAGTATTCTACTGGGTTGTCGCGTTAAGTTGAACCAAAATATTACACTGGAATTAGATAAACATACAGGTAATGCAAACATATTTCAGAAGCTGGTTAAATTGTACTAATTAAAATTAGATTTTCTCAATGGAGTTTCTTTAGCGCCCAACAGCATAACCTTTGAATATAAAAATAACTAATGAAAGGATTCGTGAAGAGTTTCACGAGAAATGTAAATTCTCTTAACTTATTATTTTTATTAACTTTTGGATTCTCCCTCCTCTCTTTCCTCCTGCCGGATCCATCTACCCCTCCATGCAATATTGGGTACCTAAATTCGGTACAAAATCCAATCAGTACCTACATCCGAAATTCTATATCAATATACATAAAAAAATATTTGTTTTTAATTCCATTTTAATTGAATTTTGCCATATGTCCCTATCTACCTGCCTGAAATTGTTTTAAGAAAATTTATTTTAAAGAATTCCTTTGAATAAATATACACAGCAAAAAAAAGGAGAGAAAGTCATTGTTCAATTTGTGCATTATCCTGCAAAATTTTCCTAAATTGTAATGGTTTTGCTTAACCAACAGAGAATTGCTGATTGAACGGGTTTTAATCGAAAAACGTAATTAGACCACCACACATACCCCACACACACCCACACACACCTATGTACATTATGAGACGAAGCAGAACTAGATACAATAAGTCCCAATTACTTTGGGAATTTTATCTGCTTTGGTTGAAATAAACCAGATACATCGAACGATTTCTTTTTAGAAGGAACATATTACGTATACATACATACATAAATACATATGCTGAGGTATCTCTGAATGGAATTTCCACACAGTTTTTCAAATGAAGACATTTTTTTTGAGTAATTTACAGCCAATTGTCCTTAGACAGTTTAAAACAATGCAGACAATCAATGATGCTTTGTTTCTTGACCTATAGAGAATTCCATTAGGGAATATGAGCTAAGTACATTTGACACTTCATACCTCAGGCGGTCTAATAATAATTATCATGAATGGCATGTAAAATACATATGTACATATATATGTATACAGGATGTTTCAGATTTAAACGGTATTATTGCATTTTGATTATATTATAGATGGAAAATATTCACTGATTAGACTTAACACTACTAGAGACTTGGGCGTCGACGTTTTCAATTCTTGTTTTTCTATTGAGGATCATATTGCCATCATCTTGAATAAATCCAACTACTTTTGGTTATGGTCCCCAGACCATAACTGCCCCGCAAGACAATTAATTGCGACCCGTGATATCAATTCCTTTCGGAATGAACCTAATTTTTGTTTCTATGTAAAAAAAAAATCGTTGACCCTTTTCTTACAGTGAGTGGAAGAAAAGAAATCAATCAGTATGTGCAGAAAATTTGTCATAACGATTTAAGATCCTAGATATACCTATCTGTGAATACCCACTACCCCGAAAAGGACAGAAACAATGAAGAATTGAAATGTGAAAGCAACATAGACGTGCGAACCAATATGATGAGAGAATTCGATGGCGGTACTTTTTGGCAGGTTTCACAGCTCACCAGTAAGCCATTAATATGGCTTAAGCCAAGGTTTAAATTGTTCTACTGTTTCACAGTCAAGCCTTAATATACATGACTGGATTAAGCCAAGCTTAGCTTAAGCCCTTCATTTTGGGGGGCCTGTACACGTTTATGCCGGCGTGTACTACAGGTGGCTCATACAAGACTGACTCATCAGGCGGCGCATACCACCGATGGCTCGGCATTTCATTGTACTATCGCACCACCTGGTAACACCCAAAATGTAGTTCGTTTAGTATCTAACTAAGAAAAAATTGCCATACCACCCCCATAGGGATTGTCTAAAATAGGGTGTTTGAAGTATCAAATTAAGCTGCAGTTATCTAGTTATCGGTTGTTGACATTACACAATTGTCAATTGTTGCCATCTTCCAGGTGCAAAAAGTTTATTTTTAATTTCAAAATTTTAGGAAGAAAGTAACATAAAATGGTATATTTATCTGATTCAGAAGACATGAGTGACAAGGAAATGCACACTTAAATATCCCAAAGTGTAAGACGAAGAAAAATGATAAGACGGCGCCCAAAAATATTTCTGATTCCAAAAGATTGATTTCTTCTGAACTAAAATTTGCACTTTTTTTATGTTTACATTTTGAAACTCTCCAAATTTGATCAGTGTCGTTTTGAAATTTATATTCATATTTATTTGAAAAATTGTACACAAGAATTTATCTTATACAGATTTTAAAATTAATAATTATTATAACTTATACTACAGACTAAATTAATAAATTTAATTTAATTCAATTTAGATAGTAGATAGTACATAGATAGTAGTAAAAAAAAATAGAAAAGAAAATTTAGCAAACGAAAACATCGAATATTTAAATATAAAAAATAAAAATAATAAATAATAAAAAAAAGTAAGGAATAATAATGACCGAAGTAACCTTCTAAAAGTATGCATACTTTCGCCCCCTGGATTTGTGCGGGTAAATTATTCCAAAGACGAATCAACTGAACAAGGAAAGAAACCTCCATGACTCGTTTAGAGAAACTGGGAATAAGAATTTTCGGTGTCTTGCTGAACGCAGAAATTGTAAGCGATCATAAAGGAAGATCAACGCTCTGCGATGCAAGTATGTCTACAATGTACAGCGTAACAAGGGTGTGATGTGATCATAACGTTGCAGTCCATGGATAAATCGAAGACAGTCATTAAAAGCTACATTCATTCTACGTTCACTTATACTAGCATCTAGTTTAGGGTAAATAAAGTTTCCAAAACAGAAGTGAAGCAAGAAGAGGACCTGGACAAGTCTTTCACGAGTGCGGAGTGATAGTATATCAGCTGACAACTACACTATTCGCAAACCAGAATAAATTTTCCTTAACTGTACGCTGATATAATCTACGCACTTTAAATTGGAATTCATTATAGCTCCAAGGCTCTTAACCTTATCTACATACTGAGTTTAACCGAAACTATATAATCTATCGAGAAGCCCGACGTCTTATTATGATTATGAACTTTCTAGATATACACGAGTAAGCAATGTACTATTAATATTTTATAAATGTTTTCTCTTGTTACTATTAATTGATATCTGTGAATTGAACTCTTTAGTGTACTGCTTAAGTATTTTTTTTTTGAAACTTTTATTACTACTTACTCTCTTGCTAATACACTTGCTAAATATTCCTTAATGGATTTTGATCATTTATCTAGTTCTATGTGTATAGTTTTCTTTAATGAATATACAGAATGTAGTCAGTTCTTGACCCTGATTTCCGCTCCTCACTCTTTTATGTATATTATATATATTTGTTTTTTAACAGTTAGTAGTTGAGTTATAATGAATTACTCTAGTATTCCGGCTCCTGGTGATATTTTGTGCAAAAGACACAATGGTTTACGGATATGCCACTTTAACGCCCAGAGCATATTGCCGAAGATCGATGAGTTTAAAGAGGTTTTCAATGCTTCCCTATTAGACGTGATATGCATATCGAAAACTTGGCTAAAGGCTCATATTATCCGATGAGATTATTGCTCTTACTGGTTATAAGTTTTTTCGTAACGATCGATTTAATCGTACTGGGGGAGGAGTAGCTATATTTTTGAGAAATTCTTTGCGTGACCGTATTGTTTCTCGTTCTGATCCCGGTGCTGAAATAAAATATATTTTTGTTGAAATATTTGCCGGTAGTGATAAATGCTTGTTGGGTTCTGTGTAGAGGCCTCCTCATTCAACTGAATTTAGTCCTCTTAACAATTTTCTTGTAGCTGTCTGTTGTGCTTACCAACATATTATAATAGCAGGAGACTTTAATGTGGACATGTTGAATGACACAACTAGCGGCAATTCTATTCATGTAGTGATTGGGTCTTATAGTTTATCTTTAATAAACTCTCTTCCTACTCATTTCACATCAACATCTTCCACTTTACTTGATCTTTTTCTAGTAGCCGACCAAAATCTGGTGATATATCAAAATCGGGTGACGTATCAAAATCGGGTGATGTATCAAAATCAGCCATCATTTTCAGCATTCTCAAAGCATGATTTGATATTTTTAACATATGATATTGATCTTAGTGGGAGTAGTGAATCCCATATATTCACATATCGAAATTTCAATGCCATACATTGCGGCTCTCTTTTCAGTGAAGCATCTGAGCTCCAGTGGGAATGTCTCTGGCGAACAACATCCGTGCATGAACAGATATATTATTTTGAATATCTCATAAATTATCTGTTTGAGAAATATGTCCCCCTAAAGGCCCACTATATTGCTGTCACTAACTGCCGCTGGCTTACATCTCGGATTCGGACATTAATCCTACAGAGAAATATTGCTTACGGAAGGTGGAAACGTTTTCGAACACCAGAGAGCTGGGAGGCTTATCGTGTTTTGCGAAATGCTGTAAATCTGGAGATTAAATATTCTGAAAGACGCTACTTTCCTTCCAAGTTTGATAGCAAGCTTCCTACTAAGATATTATGGCGAAATCTTAAGAACTTTGGTCTCAATAGATCTTGCAATACACATATACATATTGACCTTGATAATCTCAATAACATGTTCGTTGGTACAGTTCCAGATGCATCATCGGATCCTCTTGAAATTCCTGTCCTTGATTCATCTTTTGCACAGGTTGACCAAGCGGAAGTTTTTAAAGCCTTTTTCTCGGTCACATCAAATGCTGTTGGTCTTGATAATATACATCCTAAATATATTAAACTATTATTGCCTATTATTCTATCTAATCTGATGTACATATTTAACACTATAATACTCACGTCTGTGTACCCCGAATCTTGGAAACTATCCAAGATCATCCCTATCCCTAAGAATCCTAAACAGAATCCCCATGAGTACCGACCCATCTCCAATTTATCTTTTTTGTCCAAGGTTTTTGAGCGGCTTATACATCAGCAAATACTTAAGTATATTTGTGTTAATAATAACCTAGTGTCCAATTTACAATCTGGATTTAGGCCTAAACACAGTTGTACGACAGCCCTACTAAAGATTTCTGATGATATTCGCTTGTCTATGAATTCTGATATGATTACTCTTCTTTCTCTTTTAGATTTCTCCAAGGCTTTTGATAAAGTTAATCACTCACTCCTAATATACAAGCTTAAAAGATTGTTTAATTTCTCTAGTGGTGCTTGCAGGCTTATTTGGTCATATTTGGAAGACCGCCAGCAAAAGGTCTGCTGGGGTGATTTGTCCTCTTACCTCCTTTTTCCTGTATGTAGGGGTCCGCAGGGGTCAATCCTCGGGCCCTTGCTCTTTTCTGTGTTCATAAATGACATTTCTTCAGTCATTTTGAATTTTAATTTTCACTTGTATGCTGATGATTGCCAGCTATATATTTCAAGACTACGTGGATTGATGGAGGATACGGTATGTAGACTGAATGAAGACCTTAGATTAATAGCTTTGTGGGCATTACAGAATAAGCTTCTTCTAAACCCGTTAAAATCTAAAGTAATTCTATCATATAGAAATAATCTCGACATCACAGACTTTCCTGATATGATGTTAAATGAAAGTCCTATTCCATACAGCAGGTCGGTAAGAAATCTTGGTATCATTTTTAACACTACACTTACGTGGTCTGACCATGTCAACAGTATTGTGTCTAAGATTTACGCAACGCTTTGTAAGATTTCCGTTGCTTCTTTCGTTACTCCTCGAAATTCAAGGCTCATGTTAGTGAAACAACTTATTGCTCCTTCGATTACCTATGGATGTGAATTGTTTTGCCAGCTAGATTCCTTCTCACAAAGAAAAATCACTGTCGCGTTCAATTCGGCCATTCACTACGTGTACGGTCTGAGACGATATGACCATGTTTCTCCCTATGTAAAATCCTTCTTTGGATGCACCTTAAGAGCGTATCTTGATTCCAGGGTAATTCTATTTTTATATAATTTGATTGAAAAAAAGGTGCCTAGCTATCTACATGAAAAATTATTGTTTTCTCGGTCCAGTAGAACTGCGGCGTTGAATGTGCCAAGTTTTAGTTATCGTGTAACTGAGCGTCAATTTTTCATTTATGCTACCAGGATGTGGAATTCTTTACCTATGGAGATCAGAAAGAGTGGTGGCGGTGATTTCAGGGGCAAGATAATGGATTATTTCTCTTATCGATAATTATTTAATTAATAATTTTTCTAATTTTAGTGTTTCCACATGCATATTAGTTCTTTTTTTTTGCCTCTTATTATTATTATATATATATAGTTTTAGCGCTTTTAGTTGATCTTATTTTATTATTTTTTTCCTTGTCTATTCTTTAGTTTACTCTAGCTCATAGTGTAGCAGATTATTTTTGTTAAGTTTACCTACACATAAGTAGAAAGCCAGGCTTTAAGTGTGTAGATGTTGTTAATAAATAAATGAAATCAAAATGAAGGATAACAGAGTCGATACAAACTGAAGGAAGCTGCGCGGGGTCAAAGCCTGGGTTGTGTATTGGGATTGAAGAGCATTTCGCAGGGTTTAATTTCATATCATTATCACGAGCCCGTTTGGTAGATCTTCCATCATCCTTTATCATGTTCCATTTATTTTCATGCTATTTTCCATTTGGTGTTTAGTTAAGGGTTCTTTCAATATATGGGACGGGGCCATGCTTGAGATTTAGGTAATGTGTAGTTAAGTAGGAGTTATTTACTTAGTCTTTTATATATTTATTTATTTATTTAAAACGTTTATTTACTTCTTTACTTAATCGTTTGTTTATTTCTTTATTTATACATACTTAGTTAGTCATTTAGAATAGAATAGAATAGAAGAGCATTTATTAAAAAACCTCAGCTTACGCTACGTCACAAACGTTAGGTACATCGAACTTGAAATAGATAACAGTATTATATCGAATGAGAACGAAAGCTTAGAAAAACAACAAAAATGCAGCGAACAAATTCATTGCAGTAGAAATTATCAAGTAATAGAGGTAATAACGAGTTAACAAAATCAGATTATATAAAGTAACATTAAAGTATAAAGTATACAATTATTACAGCAACTAACTAATGTATAAAACGTTAAATACAAAAGTATTAAATAATAGATTATAGAGCTATAAAAATAACGATAAATCAGAGCAGGGTGTCCCAATAAACTACACTATACTTCTCCTCTTTTACCCCATCCATCTCTTCTCCTTTTTACCTTTTTTCCTCTTCTCCTCTCCATCCTCATTTCTTTTCCTATTAAGAACGAACGTTGAGGATTAATAGAGAATTTACCAGGGAGGAGAAGATTGAGAAGAGCAACCTACATAGGAAGCAGGTGATGAATCATACAGGTTTTGTTGAGAAGCTAGTGTCAAAAGTTGTTGTACTAAAGCGAGCGTGAATCGATCGTATTGGAAATTGGAAGAGACGTCCGCAGACTGCCTGTATATAGATGTTTTCCTATGTCTGGTTGAGACACACAGAGTAAAGTTGGCTCGTTTAAGTTTCAGGGCTAGGTGGAGAAGTTCAAGCTCATCCGTGTCAAAATCTTCGTTAACAAAGACTCTTGCATCAGAGCTGCCGGGAATAATGGAGTTAAGTGTAATTGGCTGTGAACGAAATTGCTTGATGTAAGCCTGAAAGGACGCGGCAAAATCTTCTTCCTTGAAGAAACGAATAAAGCCTTTAGGTTTCCTGATTTTGGGTTGCAAGGAGGATGGGGGGCGTCTGAAGGGCTCCGCCTTCTCAATGGTTTGGTGGAAGCGCTGGTGAATAAAGCTGGCAGCAGATGCTCACAAGTGCTAAAACTAGCTTCAGGAATATTACTGAGAATTAATATGCTCCTCTTAGTACTACTCCGAGAGTAAGATTTGAGTATATCAACGTCTTTACTAATCCTCAAGAAGATAGCGTGTGATTTGATGTGATCAAGATCTTTGCTAAGCTTCACGATTTCAGAGTGGAGCGAAAGGATACCACTGGACAGCGAAACAATCTTTGTATTTAGCTGGACAAGTGATGTCTGTGAGAAAACACCAGTCTTGCTATTCTTGCTTGGGACAACCGGGGCCACAGAGTCACAATTTATGTGAGATTTAGCTGTATTAAGGCAGACCGTGCAAAGTCCAGTTGACACTCTTGTTAAATAATCACCACAGAGATATTGACACAGACCGAGTGAAATATTCTCGAACAAGCATCACAGGTTATCCAGGCGAAAGTCTTCTCTTCGACAACCTTAATCGGCTCGTCCTGAGCGCATACACCACAACAAAAATCACTAAGGCCGGGGGCAGCCTTGGCTTTAGCCTTAAGTAATTTTTTTTGGTTTTAAAACAACTTTTTTCTTATGTTGTTTAGTAGTTTCGTTAGATGGTGTGTGTTCTTCGTTCTTTTATTCCTCCAACAAACATATATCTTCTTCTAGTGATGATTCTAAAGCAACTAATTCATCATCATCTGTCAGGACCTCTTCATCGGATATTGTTTCATCTTCAAGAAGAGCTGTTTGCAGCCGCTCCTGTAGTTCAGCTTTATTCCCAACTGTGAATAAGCCACGAAGTTTTAACTCCCTCCTTAGGTCAGCAACCTTGATGAAAATTTTTATCAAAGTAAGTTGTTTTGATATATAATTTTTCTTATTTTATATCCTCTTCTGGTGCAATGCTATTCCCCTATGGCCGGTATGCCACGGAATGCGATGGTACCTGAGCTTCGTTTCGGGCGTCGCTTTTCTGTGAGCTTTCCTGCAAGGGAATCGTGGACTGAGGGAGGTGCCCCATCGAGCCTGCCCGGTCTGCTCTAAAAATCTTCACCGACGGCTCTCTCACTAATGAGGGAGCTGGGGCAGGTGTCTACTTTCCTGAGCCTGACTTTGGAATAGAGTACTCACTTGGGAGACACACCACTGTCTTCCAGGCTGAAGTCTTCGCCATCTAAATAGCAGCAAAGTTAGCCCTTGATATGCAAATCAAGGGAAAAGACATCGTTATCCGTTCAGATAGTCAGGCAGCCTTGATGGTTCTGAATGGCCCTCGGATAACGTCTAAGTTACTGAGGGATTGCAGGTCATCAGTGGATAAGTTGTGTTTTCACAACAAAGTGTCGTTCCTGTGGGTTCCTGGTTACATGGGGATCATGGGGAATGAAAGGGCTGGCTCCGATTCTTCGTTCCTTGGACCGGAGCCCACCGTAGGCGTTGCCACCTTGAGTATCGGGTCTCTCATCAAAGCGGATGTTCATAGGAAACATGAGCAGAGATAGGAGAGCCTGAGTTCTTGTAGGTGTACAAAACTGTTTCTTGATGGGCCTAATGGGAATATCTCCGATTTTCTCATGGGGCTCGGAAGGAAAAAATGTAGAGCTGTGGTTGGCATCATCACCGGCCACAGCTCACTTCACGCTCATCTAACAAGAATGGGAGTTGTTGATAGCCCTGAGTGTCTGTCCTGCCTGGAGGGAGAGCCTGAGTCAACCGAACACTTTCTGTGTGAGTGTCCGGCTTTCGTCCGGAGCAGACTGGATACTCTAGGGTCTGCCCTTCTATCTGTGGATGAGCTGAAAAACCTTCCTCACCAAGACCTGATGCGCTTCATTAAGAGGACAGGAAGGTTTTTTGTGAATGGGATTCAGGATAGTACAATGGGCCGCTATGGCCTCCGTGCTTGGGATAGGTTCCTCCTGTTCCCCCTGTTTTTACTTTTAAAAAAATAATGCTATTCCCAAGAAAATTCTCAATATAATTTTGAAGAACAAATTAGTGTTTTGTTGTACAAACATCACATTACACAAATATGTTCTTGCTAAAGTTTTCTCGACAGAGTTTTAGCAAATGCAGACAATAAATCAAATTAAAAAAGGAAAAAAAGAAGAAAAAAAATTAAATTAAATTAATTTCACAGAATCACAAATTTTCACGACTTGACAGTTGGACAGCTAGTCAGACTTCTTATAGCTAATAATCTAATATCACTAATGTTCTCTAAGAGATTCCAAAATGACCCAAATAAAGCTTTGATTTCAGGCATCAAGACAATTGTTCTCTTCATACCGGTATCACTCCAATTAAATGAATTTGTAACGGGGCGCCCACGTTACATGCATGGAAATAATTTGTGAGATCTGCTGCCTCAAAATGTAATATATGGCCGTAAATCTCGCTGCGATATAATGCGCACAAATTCAATTAAAATTGGAATTTTTTCCTTTGATCCATGGGAGTGGTTTCAACCCCCCCCCCCATGCACCCGAGCCTCGTCTAACTCATTCTACCTACTCCAAACTTCAATTTCTAAATATGCTAATAATTATTAACATCGCCATGAAACCTCTCCTAAGAATTTCTACTGCAGATTCTATTTCAACAGTGACCATATAAATTATCAAGTAGAGATGTCATAAATATAACCGCAAATCGTTTCGGGCAAGAAAAAAGTCTTAAAGTCGCATAGGGAAAATTCTATATATAAAAAGAAAAAAAGTAATTTTTCCGCTAATAGTGACATAGGCAAATCTAATTTGCATTTTTGATAAATTGCTTATCTCCATCGAGAGAGAGGATTAAGTTGAAGGTAGACCTCACATTCCATTAAAACTTTTCTTTGACCTCGTGCATGGAATAAGAAGTTTCACAAGTTTTCAAGAGAAATTTCTTGTTATAGTTGCTGGCAGTGCGGGAAACTTGTGTATAACTTTGAGAAAGTTTAAAACTTGCAATTTACAAAACCCCACAGCATGTTGTCAAGTGATGTTCTTCTATGTATAAAAATACTCAAAACTATAATTTGTCAATAATTACCGATTAAACTTGTCTCATTTCCAGGTAGATATAATTATCAAATCGTTAGCATCTATTCTATAATAATTGCATTTCTCGAGATGAACCAACAGAGAAACAAACAACACCCCCTCTTTAACACTATCTCTTTCTCCCTATCTCTCTATCTCTTGTTTTATCGGTTTTTATTTAAAACCGCCTGCTTAATTTGTTCGAATCAGATAAATGTAGTGAAATAGTCTCGCGATTACCCGTTATAACATTCACGTAATTAACAATGGGATTAATTATGCTCGAACTAATGAAAGCTATTTTTAGAATTGATTGCATTTTAATTAAAGTATGTGTGGTAACTGTTAATGCACTACACAATTACATTTGAATGCAAAAATATTATATATTTGTGGTTCGTTGGATAATTTCAACCATGCTCAGTGGGGTGGGGTGGGGGTTTGGTGGGTAATTGAATTATATTTTGGTCCTGTTTATCGAAAAAATTGCAAAAAGAAAAGGAAAAAAAACGACCAACAAATTTAATCACTGGATTAAGTAGAAATTAATATAAATGCATTTATTATTACCTAATACAATTCAATTTAATTTTGAATATATGCAAAATTTATCATAGGGTGCCACGAAAAATTAAGCTGGTTTATAAGTTAGAAAACTTCTTCTTCTTCTTTTACTTCTTCTTTGCTGAAATTAAGTTTGCTCATAATGAAGACTGCTCTAAATATACACTTTCGGAATATGTTTGGAGCTGATACAGTTCACAATGCACAGTTTTGGAGAAAAAAAACCAGACTATTTTCTTTAATCAAAAAATTCCACTATTCCTGTAAGACAATGCCTGATTCTACGACAATCCAACGCCCTGACATACAATTTATTATTAGATGAGACTAATATCACCTCATTCCTTTTGGATGTCTCACCAGGAAACACCCAGACCCAATAGTGATAATTTATAGCAGGCACCTTCCCAATTGGATTGATCCGGTTGCAACTAATAATCCTTTTTAACGTTGTTCGCTTCTTTAGGAATTTACTCGACAATTTTTCTTCAGAATTTTTATGTAATATTACATCTCAGATTCGAGTTAGAATAACTAAAATATTTCTGGTTCCAAATTGTATGATCTTCCCCCACCTCTACTAATTCCTAGACTAAACATTTCAAAATAAGTAGATAGAATGTATTGGCTCCGCATCTTAACCGCTAAAACCACTACCAATCTTTTGAAAAGGAAACATATTTGGTTTAAAGTCCTGGAAAATTTTAGTAAAAAAAACTAAGATTTTTTGGTAACCATTAAAAATAGTGGATTTTATAGTAAGTAAATCGAGCTCCTGGACTCTTCTGACAGTTATAGCCAAATATAATTACATCTGAGACCCTTGATACGGTCTACATAAAATGAGACATAATTTTAGAATTTCAAGAGATATGATAAAATTATTTAAAAGTTACCTGATGGGACGAAACCAAAGTATTGGATCTACACTAAATGATGTTTTCTTAGTTGCCTTTTCCATTAAATCTGATGCTTTTGGCTTAGATAACGTGCACCCTAAATTTCTCAAGCTTATTCTTCCTATTTGTCTACCAGCGTTAACTCACATCATCAACTCCGCTCTCTTCAGGTCAGAATTTCCCAATAATTGGAAAATAGCTGAAATTATACCTATCCCTAAGAAAGCTAATCCCAGCCTCACAGACTACCGACCGATAGCCATTTTGCCGTATTTATCCAAAATACTGGAAAAAATAATGAACCACCAAATGTGTGAATTTATTGTGCGTAATAATTTTCTTTCGGCTTTCCAATCAGGTTTCAGGCCAAAACACTGCTGTGTCACTGCTATGATCAAAATATCTGATGACATCCGAATTGCCATGGATTCAGATATGCTAACAATTTTGGTACTCTTAGACTTTTCGAAAGCTTTTGATAGCGTTGCTCACCAGCTAATGGTGGACAAACTATAATCGTTATACGGATTTTCTGGTATAGCCTGTAAGCTTATCGCCTCGTATGTTAGCAACAGGTATCAGAGAGTTTTCTGTAGCAACCAACTCTCCAGCAGCATCGGCATTACTTGCGGCATTCCGCAGGGTTCAATCTCAGGACCATTATTATTTGCACTCTTCATAAATGAACTTGTGACTACTATTAATTATAGCAAATATCATAATTGAAGATAGTGTATGTAAAATTAACGATGATCTCTCTTGCATTTATCGATGGGCCACGAATACTAAACTGTTCCTCAATGCAACTAAGCCTAACGCAATTGTCATCTATAAGAATGAACTGGATACATCCTACTTCCCACAGATCCTCCTCAATAGTAGTGTTATAAAATTTTAAAATTGTGTCAACAATCTGGGTATAATCTTAAATAGTACACTTACATGGTGCGACCACATAAACAGCCTTGTGTCTAAAGTCTATGGTGCTCTCCGCAAGCTTTCTGCCTCTGCTAACTTTTTACCATTGTTTACAAGATTAAAAATCGTTAAAAGTCCGATTCTTACTTACGGCTGTGAAATATATTACCAACTTGACTCTGTATCAATGAGGAAATTGACTGTAGCATTCAACTCTGCTGTCAGATATTCGTACAACCTGAGACGATATGATCACGTATCATCATATGTTGAAAATTTATTTGGATGTGGTCTACACTCATATCTCAAGTATCGAGCGGTTCTATTCCTCTTTAATTTGATTTGTTCTCGTAAACCTGAATACTTATATGAAAATCTCAGCTTTGCTCGCTCTAACCGTACGCTAACCTTGCTGTTGCCTCGTGTAGGCAGTGTTGCTACAGGACGGCAATTTTTTGTCGGGACCATTAGACTGTGGAATGATCTCCCATTTGAATTAAGGTGTGGCAGTCGGGACAGCTTCCGGCGAAATATTTTCTTACATTTCTCGAATTTATTGCTATAACTAAACTACATCTACTTTGAAATCTTAAAATCAATTTGAAAATATAAGTAAGTCCATATAAATAGGTATATATATAATGAATTTATGAATTTTCCATCATTCTAGACTAATCATAAATAAGTATTTTCGTACATTAATTGTTTCTGTGCATATCTACCTACACATAATTAGAAGTTGAAGCTTAATTGTGTAGAGTTTACATTAAATAAATAATTATAATAATAATAATAATGGTGATGTTACAGACTACCACAGGGTTCAGTATTAGGCCCTATAATTTTTCTTCTATTTACATGTATTTATCAACGAATTGGAAATTTAATACTGCTTCTTTTATAATTGTACGACCAAAAACAAAAAAATAACAAAAAATACAACGACGCGTTTATCGATTTGGCCTGCAAACTTTATCCGACCAACCCGACTAATTCATCCAACATCTCACCAAGCCACTACCAAGTTTTTCGAACCCATGAAAATATTTAGTATGCGGAAGAAGATTCCATTTTATATTTTCCATAAAAAAATGTAGCAGCACGGTATACGGTTACTTTAAAAATTCATTACAAAAATAACTTTGCGTGGTAGGGCCGTAGAGGAATGCCGGTTTTTAGTTATATTTCTGGTATTCGGGAAAAAAAACGTTGGCTTGGAGGTTTTGGGGTTGGGGGTTGTACCACCCCGCATAAGGATTGACAAAAATGGGAAGTATCGGGTATGAAATTAAAGATGGAAAAGAGTGTGATCGAGTGGTGGGGTTCTTTTTTGATCCTGTAAATTCCATACGTTTTCACCGTTAAATAATGCTTTTTTGGCACTCATATACATCCCTTTTTTTCATTTTGCATATATTTTGCCCGTTCTGTCCTTCGTATACTTTAGTGGTCTATTGTGAACGTTTCTTGCCAAGGTGGCAAATTTTGTCAACATAACGGTTCTTCGCAAACGCGAGATTAAAATAAAGCAATTTGTTGACTCAAAAAATGTCCATTTTCCAATTTAAAAAGGACTGGTTGCCTTTCTTTTCGAGTTATCTTCGAAACTAATTATCGAATTTAAAAACTATTTAGATATGTGATTAAAAGACAAAATGTAGATGCGATGTCATTCTAACGCTATTGCTGTAATGTTCATATTTAAAACAAAATTTATAGAGTCTCTTCTGTGCGGGAAGACGACCAAATTGACCGTTTTTCATGTAACCTCAAATCATCTTGATCCACCGAAATCAATATTTATATGGAAATGTTGGATGGATATCAAAAATCCTTTTTTTTCAAAAAATAGTTAATTTATGCCGCAGTACTAGGGGTGTAAATTTAAGGGATGCGCGCAGTAGGAGGATGGATCGAGATAAAAACGGCAAAATTTTCGGGAATTTAAAAAAAAAAAAATTCAAATCATTTTTTTAGTTCAAAAAATTCCCTGGAGGGCTTAATAGAGGTAGTTAATTACAACCCCCATTTATCCTTAAAGTAGTTCTTCTTACTAAGCCTAGATCGGATTCTAATTACCGACTCTAAGATGATTCTGTAACATACTAGGCTTTATCGGCCATTAGATTACTTTCAACGATATCTGTCTGTTTAATTTTGCAATATTTAAGCCACTTTTCTCTTAAAAAGATCTATAATGTGTCATCTTTCATTTGAGTCATTATTCCCAGTCGTTTCGGAATAATTAACAAAATTAGCTTGTATGATTCGTTAAATGACTTTCTAATTAAGTTGCTCCTAAAAACCACCACCTTTTATCTCATACAAATTCCAACTTACTCCAATGAAACCGAATACCATCGCATTTTTTTATACATAGATAGATATGGCCTCTAACTTCAACATAAAAATACAAAAAAAATGTGCCTAAGGTCCCCAGGAGAAAAAAAAACAAAGCATTCCCCCTATGCAGTACTCCCATAGTGCGTTACGGTGACTTTAAAAATTCATATCTCAAAAGCGAAGCCGATCGCCATTGCAATTTTTTATACATAGATAGATAAGATGTCTAGCTAGAAAATAAAAATACGAAATAAAAAAGTACTAGAAAAGTACTATAAAAAATATAAAGCATTAAGTTTCAATTGGGATTTGAATCAGAAAAATCGGTTTCTCCGTTCTCGAGATATGATTTTTTGAAAATGACGTTTCATCATAAAATCACGAAATCCCCCCTCTCTTTCCCGCCACGGCAGAATGGGGGGTTGGTGGAGCGGGGTAGGGGAAAACAAAAAATTATAGGTAAGCTATTTTGGTATTCCCTACAAACTGTGAAAGTTTCATCGAAATCAGAGATGGTCGGGTGCGATAGTACGGCGCCGCCAGATGAAGCAAAACATGAATTCGAGCGCCATCTCACAGTGAAAAACATGAATATAGGCGTCGTCTGCGTGAACGTGTTAAACTTACATTGTATATTAAGCGAGTAAGCCGCCCGGTGTAAAATCTATCGGGCCCGAAAATTTTATTGGAAAATCTGTGAATTTACATACCTCAATTTTTACGTGAACATGTTATCATTGTTTCTTTGCGTATGATAACATGTGGCTCATAAAGGAGAATTCCCATTTTATGCCCGACACCTCCAGACATGAGAGATGTCTTAAGCGATGCATTTTGATACTCTGAACATTTTTTATTTACAACGTTTATTTCTATCTAGCGGGGGAAAGCTGGGGGAAGGGGTCAAAGTTTGATCTAGTAGATTTTGGAAAATCTAGTACTGAATACGTCCTGAGAAGTAATTTGAGTACCCACACTTCTATACTTGGAGGCTTAAATAGCTATTTATAGCCATACCAATACTCACTTTTATAGAATTTCCCTCTTTTTTATTCGAACTGAGGTACTAGATTTTTCGCACCTTAGATCGGCTCTAACTTAGTAGGGTTATGTCCGATCGGAAAACGGGTTTCACTGTTCGCCTCACCTTATTACCAGCTACAATTCGTAGAAGAAATTTTTTCTCTGTATTCTTTTAGGGTAGATGGTAAGAGCCCCGGGGGGGGGGGGGGTTATACCACATATTGCATATGAAATTAAAGGTCTCACCGAGTACTATCGGATGGTGTACTTTTTCCCGATTCAGAAAACTTTCTCGAGAAGTTTTTGCCGCCGGAAAACCCATTTTCATGCACTTGGGTCACATTCACCCCAGCCCCCAACTACTACATTTCGCATATATTTTTGCAGTTCTCTCTTCCATAGCCATTAGTTCTGTGTTGTGAACATTTTCTCTAAGAAAGTAATTTTCCATGACTTGCCAATTCCGCGCAATCACGAGAAGTTGAAAGGTTCAATTTTTCACCCAGGGAAGTCGCTCAACCTACATCCGATCGCAAAAGCTTTCCTCCGCTTATTTGAAATAAAAAACATTGTTGATCAAATTGGTTCAGAGTATCATAATATCGTTTAAGACATCTCTCATTTCTAGAGGTGTCGGGCCTAAAGTTGTATAAAAAGTGGGCATTCTCCTTTATTGGTAATGACGATATTTCCTTACAGTAAAAAAAATCATATGTCAATTTACCCATGCATGATTTGCAACAGTTTGCCCACAATCATGCTATTGGTTCTTTTAATTTTAGCTATCTTACAAAGTATAAGCTAATATAAGAAGAACAACAGGAGAGGAGAAGTCTTTTGGGGTTACTCTTATTAAATATTAAAAGTAGTACAAAAATAATGCATTGAAAAATTTTATTTATTTTCTAGTTCCCTGTATTTATTTTACTAGCCAATGGTAATAACATTTTTAATTACAAATACCAATTAAAGATAATTGAAAGGGCAAAAATGATAATTGTAGTGGTAAATAAAATTATATAACTCTGCTTCTAAAGCGATTTCAAATGTATGTGGCAACATTCCAGACAGAATCAAAAATTTACAATTCAGCAGAAACACAAGGTTTTCAGGCATCCTACTGATGATACGTTAAGAAGTAGTTTCTTAATGGCGGAGGAATTTTTAGAACAAATTTATCATAATTTTATTTATATGTATGTAAATTCTATTAAAAGTAATCCTTTGAAATCTTTTCAACGTGCACTGGTTCAAATGATTTTATGCATTTCTTAATAAGTGTATATTTCCTTCGATTGGCGGAATTTGTAACTGGAGCAGTTATCCACTTGAATAACAATATTTTTTTTCCCTAGTCAAGGAGGCCCAAGGATCCCAAACACAAAGTCAATGCGGCCCATTGTGCTAACCTGCTAAAAAAAAGACCTACATCCAAAGCCCTCCTGTCTTCTTAATGAAATGCAGCAAGTCCAAGTAAGGTAAACTTTTCAACTCGTCGACAGATAGAAGTGCAGATCCAAGGGTATTCAGCCTGCGCCAGGTAAAGGCAAGACAAGCACACAGCTCTCCATTATTTTCTTCCGAGCCTCAAGAGAAAGTCAATGAACTTCCCTATTAGGCCAATAAAGAAAAAGTTTCGTACACTTGCAAATCCTCAGATTTGCCCATCACTGCTGATAGTTCGTACGAACATCTTCTTTGATGAGAGACTCCATCACTGAGGTGGCAACTTCAAAGCACGTTCTAGTCCAAGAAAGGAAGAACTTTAACCACCAGGATAGCAAGTCTGCTCTATCATTCTCCATGATTTCCGTGTGTTCAGGTACCCACTACAGAGACAGCGTATTATCAAGATCAGTCTTACCACAAAAAACGTATTGTCAAATTGTAAATTAATTTCGTTGGTTATGCAAAAAGCATCTCCTCAGTATTGTAATATTTATTAGCAAGTACAGGACATCAAATAACGTAATTATTCTTATTTCAACTATCAAATACCCACAGAGCGTGAATTTACTCAATATCAAAAGGATAGATACGAATCTGTTTATATGTAGATAATGAACGCACTCAAATTTTCCCCACTTCCTTTCTGGTGTTCCTCAAGGTTCAATTCTTGGTTCTCTTTTTTTTCAATATATCTCAATAATTTATTTAATATTTTGAACATATCCAACGGATATGCTTAAGAAAAAGTGAAAAAAACCGTTGAAAAGGTCATTTTGGATACAAAGTGTGAGAAGTCATTTTAAGGTAAAGCTTTTGGGCTTCTTAAATCCAATTAGAAAACTTGGTATTGATGACGTATTTTTTGATAAAAATATTAGTTAAATAAAAAAAACGATTTAACGATTTAAAATTCTAGAAGTTGAACTTTGTTGAGCCATAGTTTCAATAGGCAGAAGAAGAGAGAAAAAATTTATAGACCATTGGAAAGGTCCAACGATTATCTTTCTAACAAATTTTAAATCATTCAGAAAAAGTTGCAGGGTGATCTATAAAAGCATACCCAAATATCTTTAAGTCCCGTTATCTTGGAAACCGTTGGGACATCCCCCGCTCCACCCCATCCGTACAAAATTTTTGCTTGTTACTTATCTAAGCATGACATATCCGTAGCCTTCGGGGTGCAAGACCATATACAGAACACCTTGTATACGAACAGAAAGACACCAAATTCTATATCCAAAGGTGCTACTACAGCTCGTACATACATACATATAGCTATGTTTTTTGTATCCTAAAAGCAAACAACTTGGAAAATCTCATCCACCTCGATGAATTTCCGGTGGTCTGATGAATGATGTCACAAGAACCAGACGTCTATAGAGACAAGATAAGTTTTGTTATTTACCTGAAGAAACAATTTACGGAGAGTAACCTGTTGCAGTTCAGCCAGTACTTTGTTGGAAATCTGTTATTTATTTAACCTTCCCATTCTTTGCACATTTTACGTGGATTGTTATCCATGGAAGGATGGAATTATTTTTAAATACATATATATTACTAACATAGGTGTACTGTATATACATAAACGTTATATTGCTTTAATCTTGCTTTGTTTATATGAGAAATTGAACTGTTGTTTCCTCAGAGCTCCCTGTCAGTATAATTGATTTCAGGTGAAGTCTTTTTAGGTAGAAGATATCTTGTACATATGTATATAAAATCGATATCAGTGTTATCTCTGTAGTAACATCAGATCTTAAAATTAAGCCCATAAAAGAAGAGTAAATACAATCTTGGAAAACGAGAGGTATATAACTATGAAAGCATAGCATAAACGGACTCCTTTGTTAATATAATCCAAATGGGATTAGACAAATTAACAACGATTTAGTGAGAAAAAAAATTATTTTTATGACGTTGCCAAAGCTCAGGGGATACCTACCCTATGATGCCGTAGCACAGCCTTGGCAGAAAAGGAAGAATGAGTAGGGAAGGAGGAGGGAGGGAGGATTATTGGGTTGATATAAGTAGGTAACGATATGCATTACACTTGAATGTTTGTGGCTCATAACTGAGGAGAAAACAGAGGATAGCAAATTGTTCCACATTCGTACTGTTCTGCTTATGAAGGATTCACGAAATTTGAAGGGTGTGAGGGTGAGCTCGTGTGGTGCGCATATGAAGAATTCTACAAAAGATCACGCTAGAGATTTCGTCAGAACAATAACAATAAAAGTAGCAACAAAAGGGATAGAAAATAATAAAAATTACCATTTTTATACTTTTTTTATTATATTATTAAGCCAAGCTCAGGGGACACGCAATGATGCCTATGATGCAAAGCACAGAATGGCATGAAGGAGATAGGGAATGGGTTTATGGGACAGGAGCAAAGTGGCGGAGGTGCCGATGTATGCCACTCGTGACCCTTCGCAGATTGTAAGCCCGAGAACAAACAGAAGATGGTAGACTGTTCCACAATCGCACTGTACGACCATCACCGAATTTTACTGTACGACTGAAAGTAATTTTAAGGATAAAATTATGTGCATGGTTTACAGCACAAGTATTGCATGCAGGTAATATTCTACAAATGATCAGACCAGACATTTCAGCAGAATATTTAAAATGCATGCAGCAATAAAGGAACAATAGGTATCAAACGTTGCGGAGGCAAATCACCATTGAACTTCAAGGCTTTCTTTTGGACAAATATCCAATAAAGCTAAGGCTGTGCGACCAGCCCAGGCCCAGATATGGGAATTGTATTCCATTCAAGGTCTGATGCAGGACTTGTAGATTCGATGAGCTGAAATATTTCTTGCGCCCTTTCTGAAATCCAGGATATTATCATAGTCATTATTCAATAATCTCATTATGCAATCTCGATTCACAGTGTGGAGTCCGCAAGAGTGTAAAAATAGTTAGCGAAATCAAGGGTGCTGACATCGGCAGAACTATGAACGGGATCGAAAGTAGCGAAAACAGATCATTAATTAAAATAAAGAAGAGAGATTGATAGATAAGAGACTCCTGGGGCACACCGGCATTTATAAGCTGAGGCTCCGATGAAACGCCATCTAGTATAACCCGTATCAGACGACCGGATAAAGAACTTTCAGTCCACAATAGATAAGAAGGGGAAGACAAAGTACTTTAAGTTTGACTAGAAGGGCTAGAGGCAATACGCTGTCAAATCCCTTTGAAATATCTAGGCCAATGAAAGAGAAGAAACATTTTGCAAGCATGAATTTTCAAATGCAAGAGTGGGAAGCAAACACAAAAAATCTATATCGTTTTAATGATGTGGTTTTACCACGCATTATAGATTAGGCATCAGTCTCCAGATGAGCATTAACTCCGGAAGCCGTATTGGCGAGCGTTGATGAGTTGATTGCTTTCTAGATACTTTCTTAATTTAGAGTTAATAATGAACCTTTGAAAAATCGAAGGGATTACAATTGATCGACAATATGAGGGATCGCTATCCTCTCCTTTCTTAGGAATAGGCTGAACATGAGCTAGTTTCCAAGCAGTTCAATTTTCCTGTCTAATTAGATAAGTAAAATAGTTTGCGGAGAGGCTTAACCAAGGATGTGGCGCAGCTTTTAATTAAAAGGGGCGAGATACCATCAAGATCTGGTACTCTGGAGACGTAGATCTCCTTACAGACCTTGTACGGATGTGTATTGGCTCTTGTACATATCCATACGGCGGATCGCAAAACAGATGTCTGCATAGTATGTGGAAGATGTGAATTTGAAGTGAACGTGTCCTGGAACCCATATTATGATAGTGTTGGTGTATTTAATCGTGTTTCGTACCACTCGTTTTTCCTATTCTTCAAAGCATCAAACGTTTCCTTGGAGTCGCTGCATATATTCATTATTCTGCTCTGAATTTTAGGTATTTTTGCAGGTTCCAGAATTACAGTGAGTTCCTCTGGTTGTGCTGAGGTATTAGGATGTAGCTTGGCTGAAAAAATTTGTTGCAATGTCACTTAGCGCTCTCTGAAAATATCTACTCATTCGCCGTCTGTTGAGCAGTAGGGCGAACTGCATCCGTACACCAGATTTCTTAATTTAGGTGTTTATCTTTCATTTCTAAGAACCTTTTTCTGTAGACTTTAGCTGGTATCTCGTTTTTTCTGGCTCTGTATACATGTCCAGTCTGAAATGGCTATGTATGTGGTAGATAGTAATATGGAATATTAACTGTCCTCTTTTTTTTTGTTCGGAGGAGGCAGGGGATATGTAACTCTAAGGCTCGTCAGTTGCATTTAGCTGGGTTGGAAGGAAGGGGTGTGTGCGGGGGAGTTGTTTAACTTAAATCTTATCTCTTATTGTGCAGATGTCTTCTGGGATCCATGGTTTCAATGGCGAAAAAATTGAGAGCTACTCTTACTGCTCTCTGTTGTATGTTTGTGATGCCTCCCTCAATAAACCGAGCTTCAATTGGTGATGTTCTGAAGGCACCCACTGTTCGCAGTATTCGCAGGTTGTCCTTTGCCGTTACGTGGTATTTGTTGGTTCTATATCTGCTTGTATGGGTGCAGTAGTTCCAATTTGTTCGGCCCAAATGTTGGCTGTGTTAAAGGCCCGTTTCACCCACCTATTCGCCTCTCGTCTTTGATAACCTGATTTTTCACCTTCACTAATTTCTGTCGCTTTTGTTGTATACCTTTGTTCTCTTCGACTCTATGATTCCGAATTCACTCACTAATTAATAACTGCGAAATGTTCGTAATTTAAAACGCGTAAAATTGATTCTTAAGAGAACTCGACACATCGCGACTAGAGCCATCTTTGATAGTTTACTGCAAGCACAAAATACAAACTCTTCATATTCCTTTCCTATAATAATATTAAAAATTAGTTAATGTATCTGCGCGCATATTTCAACTTTTCAAATCAATCCCATTTTCATGTCTTCACCCATTTTAAGCTGTCGCGACCACAAGAACTTTTCAAAACTTTCCCACTTTAAACTTTTACAATATTTACATTGTCTTTACATGCAATCCCATTAGTTATATAAACGTATTACCACCATCCGAGCTGGCTATTCATATATAGTAAGTATGTGCAGTATATGTAGTATTATCTCCAGGGAGTTATGATTTTACGCGAACTGCTAGACGCCAAAATTTTAAAGTCAGTCAACCAACGATGTTATAAATTTACATCCATTGTTTTCAAGATGATTTTTAATTAAAATCTCATTTCATATTCTGTCTTTCTATAGTAGGTACAGTTAAAAAAAAAACAAAAGAAAAAAATCAATGTACGCTGCTGAGCTAACATAAAACTCCAAAGGAAAAGAAAAACAAGATGATCTCCCTATACATTTGAGACTCTCGGGTATTTTACTGGAGTGCTTATAAGTTCATTTAAAAGAAAAACAAAAATATGAGAGGAACATTAACAAGAGATAATTAGGAAAAAATATTGCAGTAATTCAAACCGAAAAAAAAATATATATATATAAAAGGAGAAAAACTTTGCCCATTAAATAAATGCTGAGTGTACATAATCACAGCCATTCTAGTAGTATATACTAGAAGAGCTCGTAAAATTATTTCGACATTTCCCAACCATTAGTCAAAAAATATTTTTGTAGAAAGATTAGTTTTGGGTCACCCTACGTGACCCACGTTTTCTCACATCTCAGCACATATATAATATGTTTAACTTTTATCCTATTCAACTTAGTTACACAATTTTGTGGATGTTCTCATAGAATCTCCACCACCTATCATAGATATCTTGGGAAATGAGCTCTATTTATGTTTATCGCACGCCCTTTCAAACATACAAACCTACATAATACTGGTGACCAGATCTTTTTTTTTTGTTTTTTTTTTCCTAGACGGGTATATGTCTGCTCCTCCGTTTTGTTAAGTGTCATATAATCTAAAAGTTGAGTGGGTCCAGAGGAAGCTGTGAAAATACAACAGATTCAAGTATGCATCATAGTTAGGATGGAACTATGGGAAAAGGGAAAGACAAGAAGGACAAAAAAATATATATATACATATATATATCTCCACGGGTGAAGAGAGCAGAAATTATGTTACACATTATCATTTGATAGGCTAAAGCCCAAAAGTCCCATCTATAGTTCCTGTATGAGGTTCATATCTTGCCAGGCTCCAGTACCCGCAGCATCTTTTTTCGCCTCTGGATAAAATTGCAAATTCCCGGACATTTTGTAACCCTTGCTTGCACCTTATATAGGGTATGCTGGATGTATAGTCTCGTATCGTATATCTAAAAGGCCCTTCGTTCTATTATGTATGCACATACATATAACATACATATATACGAGTATCTCGGGTGAACTCCGGTCGCAACGTACTTGAGCAGAGTACCTATAATAGATAGATTTGCCCTCAGATTTATGTATGTATAGGTACTAGTATAAGTAGGAAATGGAAAATTTTAAATTTATGCTTTCCGCAATAAAATTTCCATTTTCCTGCTGCTGGTGAGAAATAAAAATTAAGTAGAAGAGTGTATGGATTTAGTGTTTTTAAATTGACGTAATTTATTTTAGCTTTATGTAATAAAATAACAAAAAAAATCCTCTTTTCTTCTTTTTAATTTCAGATTTGCAATGGACTTAAAAGCTGGTGCTTTACTAGTACCACCAGCTGTAAAAAATTCAAGTTGTTCACATCCAAGATATACGGCGCACAGTTTTATATATCATATAGGAATAGCTGAGACTATCGAAGCACTTCTAATACTTATTTTAACTGTAGGAGTAATTGGAGCCAATGCACTCATCATTTTTGTAATTAATAATCGTCGTTATACACCGTATATTCCGTTGCAGGTAATTTATTTTCTATATATTATATATGTATCTATCATTTATTGTTACAATATATTAAAACAGTAACTTTTGGCGGATTTGGGACCCAATTAACATCAATTTTCTATTGTAAAAGTGTAAGTGATGTAAAAGTTACACAAAAATTTACAACAAAATGTAAGCAGACCCTTGTAAAAGCGTTGTAGTGTTATAATGATAATCACTGAAATATGCAGATTCAGGTTAAGACTCTCATCTTAGAGATTAAAAGTAGGAAAAGTACGTACAAAATGACATACTCCTCTTGAATCGGAATTCGCGCGCTTTAGCACGTCGTTTGTTTTCGTATCACGTGACACCGACGAATTTTTAAAACATCAGAGCCATCCTCTCAGTAGCGCACGTTCAGCAAGAGCAAACGTGTTTCCCGATGTTCCCAGTTTTTCATTCATATACCTAAGTTTCTTTCGATTTTTGGGAAGTATTATGCTATTACTGTGAGGATAAAATTACATACCGGTAGTATGTCATTTTGCCCGTTGATATCGGATATATGTTTAACCCAGTGTGAGATCTAGTCTCGTACGTGGGAGGGAGTGCCGGTTTTTAAAAGAATAACTAAATCTTTAAAATTTCAAATATAAAATTTAATTCGACATATAAAGCTTAAAACTATATCACAATTCAAAATTCAATTAAAACTTAAAATTATTAATTCAATAATTCAATATAAAAAACTTCAAATAAATTCAGATAAAATGAGAACTTCAAACAAATTAAAAATTCAAATTAAACTCCAGTTGCCTCCTTCGTTCCTTGAGTTTTGGAATGGAAAAATAAGAAGAAGCTCAGAATTACTTGGCTGTCAACGAGCAAAATTTTGTGTTAAAGGTAATGCTGCGTGTAGGCACAAGGGTAGGTAGTTCAATGAGTTTTACACCGGAATGTAATTATTGTTGTAAGTGCTGCTACGTGTAAGCAGAAGGGTTGCACAATGATTTTTGAACCGGAATGCAATTATTGCTGTAAGTGGTGCTGCATGTAAGCAGAAGGCAGAAAATTGCTTCTGCAAAGAAATAATTTAGATTAGCCCCTAAATATAGAATTATTAATTTACTTCCATAAGGAAATAAGTCAGATTAGTCTCTGAATGTAGAATTATTCTGTGTACGCGCAGAAGGGTAGCAGATTAATCTCTGCGGCAGAATTATTCTTCTGCTTAGGTGTGGGCAGGAGAGTAGCAGACTAGTTTCTGCTACAGAATTATGTTTTTGCTCGGGTGCGGGCAGGAGTGTGGCAGATTAGATCCTGTGGCAAAATTATTCTTCTGCTTACATGTGGGTAGGAAAGTAGCAGATTGTGTAGTCTCTGCTGCAGAATTATTATTTTACTTAGGTGTGGGCAGGAAAGTAGCAGATTAGTCGCTGCGTCAGAATACTTTTTTTTTTGCTGAGGTGTAGGCTGGAGTATAGGAAATGATACAAATTTTCAGATTAATCTCTGAAATTAATCTTCTATAATGGAGGTTGGAAATAATATTCTTGTTCCTCGGATTAGTCAGATAAACTCTGAGGCAAAAATGATTTTCTGCTATGGCTCGCTGGCTTTATACAGGATGTCCCGGAAGGGTACCGCCATACTGCACCCATAGAATCTTGACAGAAAAAGGAACAGAAAAGTCCAACAATCTTGCGCAGTTTTGGAGTTATTAAGGAACAACTGATTTTTCTTAGAAACTGCTCCGTAACTTACAGTTTACCCTATAACTCGGTAAATACTTTGCGGAAATAAATTGCCCCAGTAATTTTTTTAGAGCAACAAATTAACTTTTAAACTGTTTATTAAAAATTTTCCAAGGTGATGTGTCTTCCTTTATTTTTACTTAGAATGTGTCGTCGTGCCTTTAAAACAAAATAAACCCCAATTTGAAAGTAATAATTCTTAGAAATTTCTTATAAGAATGGGATGCGCAAGTATGGGAAAAACTTCTTCATTTTATGACATTTTAAATTCTCGAAACAATCATTTACCTAAAATCAACGGTTTCAAAATCCCAAAGCAAAGTACGCCTCAGGTACCCTCCAAAACAAACTAATTTCTGAGTTAGCCTTGGTTTTCTTGTCATCTTAATATGTTCTTCCTGGTTCATATCGTGGCTAAAATTGACTGCCATTAGTATTTTTTCAAGATGCCGAGTTTTTCTTTTGAGGAATACACAGATATCCATTACATTTACGGTTTCTGCGATGGAAATGCAAGGAGGGCATGTGAGGAGTACAGAAGAAGGTTTCCCAATAGGAGACAGCCAAATCGAATCGCTCGGTTTTTGCCAACGTACATCGACATCTAAGAGAAGCGGGAGCATTTTCACATCATGAAGGCAGATCTCGTATAGCATCAAACCTAAACAGAGAGGAAGAAGTTCATCGAATCATAGAGGAGGATCCAACGATTAGTATTCGGCGCATTTCGTCCATGACGGGATTCCCCAGGTCATCTGTCGCCCACATAATTAAAAGTGAACGTTTGCATCCTTACCACTACCAAAGGGTCCAGGAGTTGTTACCGCGGGACTACAGCCAGCGAATGGAGTTTTGCCGTTGGATACTTCGTGAAACCCGAAGAAGCATCGGCTTTATCAAGAAGATGCTCTGGACAGACAAAGCAAGCTTCACAAGAGCCGGTCTATTTAATCAGCATAACCGTCACATTTGGCGTGCCGAAAATCCTAGAGCAGTACTAGAGACTGCGTTCATCATTTTTGTTACTATTTGTGTCATTTATCCTTGTCTATTATTGATTTTTTTTAAAGTTTTAAATAAATTGTGCCGTGATAGTTAGATGGCAGTTGCAACTTTTAGTTACAAGCATGTTCAGGAGGATTTACTGAAGCATTTCTAGCAAAATCCTTAGGTTCTGAAGTGTGGGAGTTTCTATTGGCATTGTCATGAGATATAAGCTGAGTACGTATTTTATGATTTGTTAATCTAAACTTGATACTTTGTGGTTTCTTTTACTTGTTTTTTTTATGAGAATGTTGGAGGTCTATATGCAGCAAGAGGTAATCTAAGGTGATAGGGTTCTGTCTGCCAGATTGATTCATCGGGGGAGCAGGAGTGTTATTTACCTATATGAGGATTGAACACCAAGCGTATAGGAAAACAAAAACAGTTCGAAATGTGTGCCTTTGGCCTGTAGATCCTCATATCTTTCCTGACTATATATTTGAGCCTGCAGAGACAACAAACATACCACTGAATACTAAAAATTTCCTGTAACAAATCCAGCGCCTTCCTTAGCCACAAAATTTAAATGATGATCACACAAATCCTATTATAATTGAACAACGACCAATAACTATATACCTGGATGTTCTAAGGATTCGTTACCGTTTTCTGTTGAAATTATTTCACCGGCTCTACAGGGTAAAAGGAAACGGAATAGTCGCCAAACACATTTACTATTACGAGTAACTTCAACCCCTAATTTGAGGGAAGACAAGGAGAAAAGGCGCCTAAAAATTCACCTCGAAATTGAAAACGGAAGGTCACGAAGGCTATTTGTCTTGACGACACATATGAAGGAGACTTTGCAGCTGACATGTAAGACGGCGATGAAGACTGACCATGCAATCTACGCAAGCGACCTTTTTTCTCTAGACCTAGTGAAGGTTGGTATGGTGTGATCTCATTGGGCTCATGCATCTTGTGCTGACATACCTAAGAAGACAGTGAGCTTGATTTGTGAAATACATATACCCCTAATTATTAGTTACTAGATTGTATGTCATTATGTCCGTAACCAAAACCCTAAAAAATACTTCCCAAGCCATGAAACCGAAATCTATATGTGTGCGAGGGAGTCCGTTCAATAAAATGTGCTATATTGATTTTTATGGAAAAGTAACTAGACATTGACTTTATACATATGTATATTCTATGGAACATAAGCTTCTTTCCATACAGGAAAACAGTCTTCCAGTAATTTTAAGCTTGGCCTCTTATCTTCCCAATAGCTATACTTACTACATATCTTACTTAATAAAATATTAAAATAGTTTTGATTTAAAAGTAACCTTACAATTTTACGCTCAATAACTCTCAGCTGAGTAATATGCAACAGTATATACATATGTGCGGACTGACTCCGAATCTGTAAACAGGCAGACTGATTCGATTTCATCAGACCACGGGATGCCACGGCACAGCGACATACATATGCAATAATTACTCAGCTGAGAGTTTTTGTTTGAGGAATCGTTGTCATTTGGTTCAGATAAATTTTTTTAAATAATTTTGTTAGGAAAGGTATGAAAATTTTAATACGGTTCGGAAGATAAGAAAGCAAGCTTAAGTTTATCAGAGCACAATTTTTCTGTATGAATAGCAGTTTAGGGCGGAGGAGCTATTCAAATCAAACTTTTGTCAGTTTTACATAAGAATAAGGAGCTCTCATGTGGTTGTGAGGGAGTCTGTTTCATGGTTTGTGAAATATTTTCGAGGGTTTTGTCGTAGCTCGAATGTCGTTTTACCCATACTAGACGGACAAAATGGTTTTTTTTTGATCTTTTATATAAGGTTAATATATTTTTTGTTTTTAGTTTTTTTTTTCAAAGACTATGTAACGTGTTGATTATGAACCAAAATTAATTTATAAAGATTACTATTGTGTTAATTTTTATAATTAAAGATTTATGTATCAGAATAATAATACTATGTCATTTTGTACATACTTCCCCTATATGTACAGGGTGTTCGGTGTAAATAAACAGGATGGAGTATGATTGTTCAAACCAAAAAAATGTTCAACCAAAAAATAGCCACCTGGAAGTAAAATAGTTTAAAAGATTCTAATTCCAAGTATTTCTAATCATCGAAAATAGGTCGGGAACGAAACGATGTATACCTACCCATAAGCACATCGATAAGGCAGTTTTTAGTGGAGATAACAATCAACCCATCATGGCTACATTCCACATAAACAAATCCGGGACACAATCCAATGAGAGAAAAGTAACTTGTCTTAGATAACATTACGCAAATCAAATGGGATTAGATTAAGTCATCTGTACATTTAAATGAATCTTTAAAAAAGCAAATTAGCAATATTGTAATAGGTATCTTATTGTATAATTATAATCCTAATAACTTTAGATAGGCAAAATTAGGAACGGCAACAAAAATGCTCAAAATACCAATTGCTTTGCACGCGTGCTAGGGTCAACGGATTTTTCTGTTGCTACCTGCGCAGCCGCTAAGGTCAGTGTACTTTGGTTGCTACGCGCAAAGTAAAATAATTTGTTGGTGCCGTGCGCAATTCAGAGGCAACTTAAATCTTTCTCTTTTTCGTATCCAGCTTTCATAGATTGCGCATCGTTTGGAAATCGACTTGGCTAGTGGTAATAAAATAGAATTATTAACAAATTAACTTTATCTTGGGTATCGACTGAGATAAAGATATTTATTCTGGGTACCGACTAGAACAAACACTACTAATACAACTTTGCCTTGGGTCTCGACTGAAGTAAAGTATCTTGTTCCGGGAAACGACTAGAACAAGATAATCACTAACTATCTAATTACCAACGCCATAAAGTCGATTCCATAGTTTAAATTGATGAGTACATTTTTTTTTATTGATCATATACTAGTGAAACTAGTGAGTAAGCGATTTTATTGAATCAATTTACATAATTGAATTTTAGTTGTTAAGTGACGTTATCTTAGTATACAGTGTCCTAATATAAGTGAAATAGAACTCTATTAAATTTAGATCTAGTTAAGGTTGGAATTTTGTGTTTAAGTTTAACGTGTGTGTCTAATAAACCACTGACATTAAAATATTCCCCGGCGCTCTTAGTTATACAGTCCACACCCTTATTTATATTTTGCTTAAGTGTTCTCATTGGGCAGAACAATGACAATGAATTCCTTGGAGTGTGTTTGTACCCAGGTCGACTAGTGTATATTTATTTTATGCTAGAAACGAGTTCTGAAAAGAAAACACAGTGACCTCAAAGCATCAAAACTTTCATTTAAATTACTCCGAAAACAAGTATACATCACCCAACAAAACTAGGTATTTGTTTATCATCTATCATGCAACATATTACAGAAGCACAACCAGATCGAGGCGACCATTTTAAAAATATTGTAATAATATCATTATCACTATCGAACGGGAATTTTTTCTCTACGCGAAAAAGGAACCTTTATTGCTAGCAGCATTAAGGTTTTAGTTTATCACAGCAACATGTAAACATATTGTTGCTATGCAGCTTTGTCATTGCTATGCAAAGTTTACTGCTGGTACCATAAGATTACTGATGTTATGCCGATTCTTGTTACCATGCGTCTCTGATACTCAATCATTAGTGTCGTGTGTAAGCAAAGGCTATATAAACAACAAGCTAGCTTGTCACGATCTCGCTGCCCGGTCTTGGCGGTCAAAAAAGTCAACCTACACCACAGCAAGCTCGACTTTTATCACAAAAAGCAAGGGATCAAAATTAACGTCCAAAAGTCCGAACTTATCTGTATTCGGAAACGCACCGGGCGAAACCGCCAAGTCGCTAAATCCAAAAGAATTACGGCCGTCTATAATGGAGGAGCAATAAAGCCCACACAAACAGCGAAATATCTAGGAGTAAATTTCCGTGAACTCCAACGGTTCATTAACCATGCTAAAGCAACCATTAGCAAAGCCAATTTCGCGTACAGCCTTATAAGCCCTATAATCAATGTCAGGGACGGACTCACAACCCAGACAAAACTAATCATGTACAAGCAACTAATAAGGCCTGTCATCACTTATTGCTTTCCCATATGGCACACAATCTCCCCCACTTATATGAACCGCCTTAACAAGCTCGAAAGAAAGATTCTTAGAGCTTGCATGGTACTCCATAGAAGAGCCAACGGAAAATACTACCGCAACGAAGTATTGTACGAGGCAGCCAATATAACTCCTATCAAAGAATATCTGTTTGGTCAAACCTATTCATATACAACTTGCCGGATCTTCTATTACCGGCAAATTCCAAATACCTTTCACCCTTGCTCTTCGCTAAACCGGATGCTAGAAACATCTACGTCCACGAAGGTAGAATAAGTTTCTATGATACCAAAGGAGATTACTACAGGGGGTAATCCCAAATAACCTCAAGAACTCGGGAATGTCTCTGATAAAGCCTGCCAGTATAGGAACTTTCCAGTCCTTAACTTCCTAAAGATCCCAAAACATATCCAATCTTCACTCCTCCCAGTCCCTCCCAAATTTAACAACAAACTCTTGCGAGAAAGTCATTAACTACAGCTGATGTGGCACAGCAGCTGTAAGGAAAAGAACAAACAACAACACGAGAGGTGATCAAAAACCAAACCAAGGATCAAAAAGAAGAAAAGAGAAAAACATCTAATTGAACTGAGAGCTAAAGATAAGTCCCAACGCCCTAAAAAAGACTATCTGAAGGATGTGAAAAAATTTTCTAACAAAATCCAAAGAAGGAAGACAATGAAGAAATTTGAAAGCGCAAAAGCACTTGACTCGACTTGACTTGTCACGATCTCTTTTTGCATTTAGCAGCGCTTGAGGTAGGTTGGCTAGTTAGGGATTAACATTTATATCGGGCATTGACTGATAAATATTTTTTATTAATAAAACACTTTAAGCCAGGTATCGATTGACTTAAAGAATATTATCTCAGGTATGCTCTGAGATAAAATTTACTAACATCAACACTTTATTCCTAGTCTTGATATGAAAATATAAAATAATATATAAATTTCAGATATTCGAACTATGCTAAGAATTATTCTAAAATATGTATGTTTGTGTAAAGCCTCGTTTCCAAATTCTGCCAACTTGTTCGGTAACATGTTGTGTTCTGTTTCCATTTAAATAAACTCTCACGAACTTGTTGGCTTAACTTCTTCACTTGAGAATCGGATCACAATGGATGAACAGGTGGTATTAGCATCTTCAGCGTTTGTTATTTAATGCGCCAAAAGTTATTTCTACACAAGGCGAAACAAATCCTAATAGCTCAAATCCATACCAACAACATTATCTGCTGCATTTCCACTACCATACTCATCTTTATTTTCCCGACCGAATATTTCTCATATTCCTTAATTAATTTTATTGCAAAATTTTGTCTACTCCATTGTCATTGTCTTCCACTAGTTTAGCCAACACATCAAATGAGCCTTTCCACTGAAATGAAAAACTCACCCAACAAATTCTGCGAGTTTTTACAGCCGACATCGAACAAGTTGCCAACATGTGTCTGAATTTTCATATAGCGTTTCACAGCGTTTTACAGAATGTTGCCAACTTGTTTCAAAACTTGCCGGGTAAGAAAATTTGTATTAGTGAAAACGAGACTTAATCAATGTTAATGTGTTTTGTATGTAAAAAGTGATGTTTCGCTAAGCACTAATAGCTTGTAGACTTAAAGAACTACTCGTGAGACCCGTTTTTATAAGTAATACTATGAGTGTGCGTAAGTGTGTTAATGTTTTGCTCCAGTGTGGGCCCTTATAGCTAATACGTGTAAGGTTTTCTTCAGACTAGCTTTTATAATTTAAAGATTAAAGCAGTATCACAAGTTCAACGTATATGAACATTCGAAACACATAACATCATTCTCCACTCAAATCACTGATTCTCGAACTTATGTTTGAAAATTTTTCGATTTTCAAAGGGATTTTCTAATCACTTAAATCCTCATAAGTCCTTTTTATCGCAGAACCAAACTTAAGAGCTTCTAAATAGGACATTTTATTCTATTTTATTCTTTTTAAACATGTTATGATTTATGGTCATGCTTTAGTTATCAAGCCTCAAAGTTGAATTCTTCGAAAACAAAATCCATACAAATTTATTGTGTTATCCATGATTGCGTACAATTTTTACACCAAGATTATAATTTTCGGAAATGGCAGCGTGAAAATATAATAGAACCTAGTTTCATGCAGGTTCACTCTGCGCTATTTTGAGCCCAACAGAGATGGCCATATGCACTACTGCATGCGAAAAAAGATGCCAGTTGCCACTACACGCAACTGTGCCCTACTCTACATTGTGAATGCGGTATTATTGTCCGATCTCAAGCAGGATCAATCTTTTAAATGTCAAAGGATATAGAGTTGTATGTCTTTTGTGTTCTTAAAATGGACGATTTATCTTGGTTCTACCAGATGGCAAACTGAAAAGAGTGTTATGTCCGGGACGGAATATAGAAATCTATGCGAGAAAGGAAAGGGCATGTTATCTGATCATTATATATTTTATATGTATAAAAACATTTTAACCAAAAAGGCTCACGAGACAGAGGTGTATTATAGATTCTGTAGTCGAAGGAGATAAAATCCTTTTTGAGGTAAATGGATAAAGATTTGCATATACCGATGTTCATTTCAATGCAGTTCTCTAGACGACAATTCCCTTGATTTCGCTTACTCCTTTGATACTCTTGCGGACTCCAGAGGAAATGCCGCATGTGTCAAACGAGATTGCATGACTAGATCATTGAATAACGATCTTGCCAATATCTTTGCTTAGGGCAAAGCGAATCACGTCGAATTCAATACATCTAAAACTCAAAGCTGTCTGATCTCTTTTAAACAAGATCATAATTTCTCCACTCCCGTTTCATTTGATTGAGCACTGACTTACAATACACCGCTTTTATGCATTTCTGGAATGAATATATCCAGTAAATAAAGTTGGCCAGATCACATCTTCTCTGTTGCAAAAGAAGCATCGAAATATCTTGGATTTCTGGAAAGGTGTAAGAAATATTTTTGGGCCATTGAACCTAGCGCTCCTCTATAAATCCTAGATCAGACCGTGAATGGAACACAATTCCCATATCTATGCAGGGGTTGGTCGCAGAGCCTTAACTTGATTGGATATTGTCCATAAGAGAACTCATTGGCGATATGACAAAGACTTGTCATATGGACCCACTCGAGCACCGCCGCAATGTTGGATGCCTTTCACTCCTTTATCGCTACATGCACGGTCAATGTTCCGATGAAATATCTAGTCTGATTCATTGTAGAATAATTCCTTCATGCAATACTCGCACTGCAAGCCCTCGCACATCCTTTTACCCTTAGAATTATTTTCGGCCATACTGTAAAATTCCGTGATGCTTTTTTATTCCGAACTGTGCGAATCTGAAACAGTCTACCATCTTCTGTCTTTCCTCCGGCATACAATCAGTGAAGGTTTAAGCGTGATATACATCAGCACTCCGCCACTCTCCTCATGCTCCCTAATCATTCCCTTACCTTTTTCTTTCCTATACCAAGTTGTGCTTTGCATCATAGGATATCTCTTGAACTAGGCTTAATAATGTAGAAAGAAAAAAACGACACGAATATCCTTTTGAAAAAGGACGCATTCAGTAACATTGATAAAAAATAGTTTAACTCATCTCCATATAACTGGTAATTAGATGAGAAGAGAGACGGCAACTCATTAATGCAGACCAGAAATATCAATGATCCAAGTATAGAGCCCTGGGGTACTCCGGCGATTTGATGGAATATTCGGGACTGCTGGCCATTAAAGACTACGATATTTTATCTCTTGGACAAATAGAAAGAGAACCAGGATACGGTGTCCGTATGAAACCGTAAGCTAGCCATTTTGGAGAGAGATAGCTTATGGTTTATTTTATCAAAAGTCTTCCTAAAATCCATATGTACGGAGTGCAGCTGCTTGTTTTCGACAAGGACACTGGCAATGAAGTCCGTAAATAGAGCAAGGTTTGAAGCTGTGAATCGACCAGGTATAAATCCGTACTGCTCCGTACAGTTCCGAAATGCATGGTTTGTTTAATAGTATTAGTTAGTTGTATATCACTTTTTCGAATATAAGTGTATGTGCATTGGAAATAGAGATAGAACGATAGTTAGTAATGAGCTTTGGATCACTTGATTTGAAGATAGGCATTTCTTGAGGGTTGTAGGATAAATTTTGCTACTTATTTTTTTTTTTTTTTTTTTTTTATTATTAAGCCAAGCTCAGGGGCTACCCTATGATGCAAAGCACAGCGTGGCAGGAAGGAGATAGGGACAGGATTAAGGGATATGAGGAGAGCGGCGGAGGTGCCGATTTATGTCGCCCTTAAACTTTCGCAGGTTGTATGCCGGAGGAAAGACAGAAGATGGTAGACTGTTCCACATTCGCACAGTTCGGGATAAGAAAGCATCACGGAATTTTAGTGTACGGCCGAAGGTAATTTGAAGGGTAAAAGGATGAGCGCGGGATGCAGCGCGAGTATTGCGTGCAGGAACTATTCTACAAGGGATCAGACTAGATATTTCATCAGAACATTGACCATGCATATAGCGATAAAGGAGCGAAAGGCATCCAACATTGCGACGGTGCTCGAGCGAGTCGATATGACGAGTAATTGCCACATCGCCAATGAGCTTGCAGGCTCTCTTTTGGACAATATCCAATGAAGCTAAGGCTGTGCGACCAGCCCCGGCCCAGATATGGGAATTGTATTCCATTCTAGGTCTGATGTAGGACTTGTAGAGGAGCGCTATATTTGATGGGCTGAAAAATTTCTTACATCTTTTCAAAAAACCAAGACATTTTGATGCTTCTTTGGCAACCGAGAAGATGTGATCTGTCCAGCTTAACTTACTGGAAATATTAATGCCAAGAATTCTTAGTGACGGTGAATCAGAAATTAATGCTCCATCAAACGAAACGGGAGTGGTTAAGTGATGGTCTTGTTTTAATGAGATGAGACAGCTTTGGGTCTTAGATGCATTGAATTCGACGCGATTCACTTTGCCCCAAGCGAGAATATTGTCAAGATCGTTATTCAATGATCTAATCATGCAGTCTCGTTTAACACATGTGGCGTTCCCTCTGGAATCCGCAAGGGTGTCAAAGGAGTATGCGAAATCAAGGGTACTATCATCAGCAAAGCTATGGATAGGATTAAAAGTAAGGGAAAGCAGATCATTAATGAAGATTAGAAATAGAGTCGGAGAAATAACAGAGCCCTGGGGACACCGGCATTAATAGGATGAGGTTCAGATATAACGCCATCTAATACAACACGTATTTGGCGACTAGATAAAAAACTTTCAATCCATAATAGAAGAGGAGGGGAAAGACCAAGTGCTTTGAGTTTGGCTAAAAGGGCTGGATGCCAGACTCTATCAAAGGCCTTTGAAATATCTAGAGCAACGATTTTGGACTCACCAAAATTGTGAAGACTACGATTCCAACGTTCCGTAAGAAAGGTCAGCAAGTCTCCAGATGGGCGACCGTGCCGGAAGCCGTATTGGCGATCGTTGATGAGCTGATTGGTTTCCAGATACTTCATTAATTTGGAGTTAATGATAGATTCAAAAACCTTTGAAAGAATCGAAGTGATTGCAATTGGTCGATAATTTGAGGGATCGCTACCCTCTCCTTTCTTGGGAATAGGCTGAACGTGAGCTAGTTTCCAAGCAGTTGGAAATTTTCCTGTCGAATAGGACAGGTAGAATAGTTTGCGCAGAGGTTTAGCCAAGGATGAGGCACAGCTTTTAATTAATAGGGGCGAGAAACCATCAGGACCTGCGGCTGTAGAGACGTTGATACCATTAAGGACCTTGAACACATCTCTCTTACGGATGTGTATTGGCTCTTGAACACATCCGCACGGGGGATGCACGACAGGTGCCTGTGAAGTGGGTGGAAGAAAAGAATTTGATGCGAATCTAGCAGCCAAAATATTAGCTTTATCCTGGGAGTCAACAACCACTTCACCATTATTAAGTAGTGAAGGTATAGAGGAACTGCTGAAGTTGTTCCTGATGGTTTTGACCAGTGACCAGAAACCTTTACTACCTTTGCGGCTTGCCAAGATTCTTTGTCTAACATTCTGGTCAAAAAGAAATGTTTCTCTCTGGATAATGGACTTGCAGGTGTTCCGTGCAGTCTTGTAGATTTCTTTCAGTTCTGGACAAGGATGCACTTGATAGGCGCGAAAAGCAGACTCTTTCCCTTTTATAGCTTGGTTGCACTTATCGTTAAACCAAGAAAGATTGAATAATTTGCAGATCTGCTAGACTGACAGCGCATTTTCTGAAAACAATATTAGGAATGCCGTCAGGGCCTGCATTCTTATTACAATCTAGGTCATCGGCAGAGATGGTGTCCAGTTTAATAATAATCGAATGATAGATGAGCCATTAGACGCCCTATCGTCGTAGGCTGATCGCTTTAAATTTTTACTTAACTCCCAGAAAGACCTAAGATTACATTAAAGGAATTTTCTGTGCCTTCAACATATTTCATGTAACATTTCTTTAAGAGTAACTTTAACATTTTCCCAAGGTAAGAAAAGGTCTTATAAATTTCAAGGTGGGGATTGTTTCTATGAAGACGTCTGTTTCTATCCTTTTCTTTGAGGATTCTTATAAGGCGATGCAAACACCATTTCGGAAAGCGGTTATGCTTGTTAACTGCAGGTACATACATTTTATTACCTTAATTTATAGTCACATAGAATCGTTCAGCGGATAGGTCAAGGTCGGGAGAGAGAATAGATGACAGATCGCGGTTGCTTAAAAAATTATTACAACTATCATAATCACCTCTTCTTGGTAGTTTGTTACCTTCGCAAACAGATCTCGGCGGTCTACGGGTGTGTCAATATTAATTATATGTCGAGAGGAGGGTGGTAGGGATCAATCTTAGAGAGCGAACACATAGATATAGAAATATCAATGCTATGCTTAGGTTGAAACGTAATAACTACTTTCTTATTTTTACCACGATTGCAATAAGATAAAAAAAAACAAATAAATTTTTAATATTTTCATTAAAATTAACAACATTTTTTTTTCTTAAATTTTTTTCAGCCGCGATATTTGCTCACGTCATTAGCTCTTAACGATCTAGCGATTGGTCTTTTGATAACACCATTTGGACTGCTGCCTGCCTTGTTCCACTGTTGGCCTTACGGAGAAATATTCTGCCAAATTCAGGTAAATCGCTTCTAATTAAGTTTCACTTCATGGTGTGATACCACATTAACATGAAAAAAATAATACAAAAGAATTCAACCACAAACCGAAACACCAGGACTTCGTGTCTTTTGTCCTCACCCAAGTAGTCCTTACTTTCCTTAAGCCCGAAACTGTATCGTATTGCATGTAAACAAAATGTTCCTCCTCCTCCTCCAACCCTACACCTCCCTCTGTATCCTGCCAACAGTTTTACAAGACCTGACCCTCTAATATCCACTCCGAAAGCAAGATCCCAAACTCACCTGAAGTAGCTCGTTTAAATGTCTAATGCCAAGTGAATAAATAATTAAATTACAGGCGCTGTTACGTGGAGCCCTTTGTCAGCAGAGTGCCGTCATTTTAGTATGCATGGCAGTCGACAGGTATATGTGTGCGTTACATCCAAGAAGGTATCATCAGCATTCCAGCAAAAAGGTAATTCCAATCTTTTCGCGTAGATAACTATTGTTCCCCCAGCTTTTGTGCAGTCCTTCACCGTCTTCATTGGAGTACCTTTTATGGGTCGAAATTAATCGCCCCATGACACTATTTTCAGTCCAGATTTATTACCTTCCTGGTTCCTGAAGGATTAAACGTTACCACCATAAAATTTACGATTTTAAGTGTGTTGATTGCTCTTACAAGGTGTGCAATGAAATTGTATGAAAATCCTCATACTTTTTACTACAAATAAATATATCGAGAGTAGGTATTCGTATGTAGACCCCATAAACTGGGGTATAACGTTGGTAGTTTTGGATAAACTAACCCGGAGGGGGTAGCGGGAAATGCGGTTCTTTTCATTTCGATTTCTACCTCACCTGTCAACATAAATAACGTACCAAATTAAAACGGAAAGGCGGAACAATACCAATTTAGGGAAATAATGTTTGTGAGCAAATTGTAGGTAGTAAGGTAAGGGGTACCCTTTAAACCCTTTCCTTTTTTCTTTTTTTTTCTTTTTTATGCATATATATGTGGGAAGCATTGAGAAGAAATGTATTAGTGTGTCAGATAGCTGGAATAGCTCCCACACCCTCCATTTAAGCTAAAGGATATAGTTTATGAAGCCCAAAGGTTTTAATTTTCTATAGTGAACCAAATTGGAACTCTACCACCAGCAGAACTATTTTTCTAGATTAGGCTATATATGGAATTGCTTACGATACTCCACGAAGCTCTCTGTAAGCTCTACCAGTTTCTTGTAGTAGAATTAAGCAGGAAGAAAATTTGTATAGATAAATATATACATACAGACAAGGGGTGGTCCCAGCACTAATCTCTGAGGAACATCATTTAGAAAAAAAATCTTTCTTAATGGAAATTAGATTACTGCAAAATATACACATAGATATCATGTCAAGATTGTGGAAGGCTATTTATAGATAAGTCTAAAAGCTGACTATCCATCGCTCGGTGAGACTTACAAAAAGCCAAGTATAATACTAATATAATCGTTGCTAAGACTCGCCAAGTCGTGTTCTCCTAGTAATGGTTGACAGTGTCTAGGCGAATTAGCTTGAGTTAGGTAAGGTCTGCCTTCTGCATGAAATTCTCAGGTCTCTACATAAATTATTATAATTATTTGTGGGGGATGCCACCTATAAGATCTTTTGTGACATTACGTCTAAATACCCTAAGGCGCCCATTCGAACTTAAGGTCTTTTATAAAAGGCTATATGAGGTTATTTGGGTCTCAGATCTCATCATCGATCTTACCCATATTTTTAAAATGATATCTAAGTGGGCAACGCCCTGTAAATAGGCCCGTTATAAGCCTTAGCTCTTTTCTGCTGAGTGTGAGGAATTCTTTTGTCCTCTGTGGCGAATACTTTACAAACTTCTTCGCTTATTTGAGCTTCGGGATATTCTTAATTCTGTTCTCCCAAAGCCTGATATGAGCTGAGATGTGACTTTTTGGGTGTCAAAAGGCGAGCTCAGGGCCAATAAACAGATATCTGACTTCTTCCTTATGCAAGGCGACCAGCAATATCGTTGCTCTTAATGCCTTCATGTCCTGGGACCCAAATCAGCGTTGTCACCTTGTTTTCTTCAGCCAATTGCTTCGAGACAGTACGACAATCCCAAACCAGCATAGATTTAAAGGTAACCGAGCTGAACGCTTAAGTCTTGCTTGGTTGTCTAATATAACGTATATTTTAGCTCCACCCATAGTTTTGTAAACTATTTCGCGAACGCAAAGCTCTATGGCGTGTATTTTTTGCCTGGAAAATAGTTGGTAAGGCCCCCAATACCTTTGCAGGATGGCACTTTGGCTGCTCTACCTTCCATTTTGAACTCATCCCATACCATCAGAGGGTAGGTCCCCAGTGCGCCGCTGTTGACGGTACCCTAAGATCACTTTTAATGATGTTTCAAAGTTATGCCGTTTCGACATAATATCTGAAATCAGGTTAGCCATCGGGTCCTCTAGGAATTTTTGGAGGATTTTCAGGTGGCCAACCAATTCCTGAGGAGATTTGCCCTCTGCAGTATAATTGTACTGCGGATGGCCGCCTTCCTAATATACAAATATAAATGGAGTAGGTTCAGCATAGGCTCTAAGGCTGCAGTTGGGCAGGTACGAACAGCACCAGATATTCTTGCACATGCAAGCCATTTTCTTTCGGTTTTGTTTTTGGTCCCGCAAAGAGTGAAGCGCATGTAACCATGGGTCTTATAACCGTTGTATCACAGATTCATGGTCATTATGAAACTTGTAGATCATAAGATTACCTACAATTTTTATTAGACGCATTTTTCTGTACCTACAATCGTTTTCGATGTACAGCGCGGAGAGAGCAAGCGTGCATCCGTTGGATCTGGAAGTAGACCCGATAGATGTGTTGTTGAGCTGCTGCAGTTGTGGCTGAACAACACTGCACCGGTCTGTTATAAATTGAATCTGTCTATAATTGTCAATATTTAACTCTGATATTGGCGCATTATACATTGCTAAAAGTACACCATGATCGCATAATACGTTTGGAAGGCAATTTTCTTGTAAGGATATCCGCGCTGTACCTCGAAAAGGGTTACAGATACAAAAAAAAATCTTAAAATGAAAATTGTAGGTAATTTTATAATCTACAGGTTTCATAATAACCTTGAATGACGTATTTTACATAGAAAACTAGATAATTGAAAAAAAAACGATTTTCGCGACCTTTGACCTTGAATATCTGCTGACGCAGACACGAGATTATATGAGACTTTTTTCTCAGTTTTAGAATGCCCAAACATAGGCTTATACCACCAATGTACAGCTTGTTGGCTTCCATTCCGAAGTTGAATGCTTATTTACTGGGTTATTGTATTTCACCAGTGGAGCTGGAACATACTTGAAACCATTCATCATATTTATCAGACCCAACTTTGGGAAATTTGAAAAACTTACGACTTGAACATTTTTTCGCAGTACCTTGGCTAATATGCTGCACTTTATAATCCACTCTGTGAATCGTTCAGCCATTTTTAAAAAGTATTGTAATTACCTTTAAAGCACCTATAAAAACACCACCAAATAAAATTAAATTTCAAATTACCTACAAATTTTACACTTTTAACACTGGTCTAAACACACCTACCAAGAGCTCAAAATAATTACAGAACTCTTCTCAGGCCATTGCCCCTTGAAGTATCACCTTAACAAGATGGGCTTGACTGAGACTTCATCCTGCCGCTTTTGCCAGGATGCTCATGAAACCTCGGAGCACCTGCTGTGCAACTGCGAAGCATTGACCAGGCGGAGACTACTCCATCTCGAACATGCTTTTCCTACAGAAGGATCCTAGACTTTATTAACAGTCTGAACCTAGAAAGGGAATAAATTCAACGGGGACTCACAATAGATCTTTTAGGTCGCGGTGATTGCGAGGCTGACGCCTACACACGCCTCTATGAATCTAATATAATCTAATCACACCTACCAAATTCAAATACGAATGGCCAGAAAAAAGCGTCCAAAAATAAAACATCGAACAACAATTTTCCAGAGAGCTGCCCCTCCAATAGTGTATTCCTTATACATTTTCCAACGAAAAAATATCCAGGAAATTCTTAACAACAGTGTGTATGCAAAACATACGATGCATACGACTGCTTTTTATATAAGTTATAAAAGCCTGTTGGGAAAACTATGCTACAAAAAGCAAAGTTTTGTTGGCTGTACTACAAAGCTTTAGGTATTTCGCTGTTGACAAAAGCCAGGAGGCCATAGCGGCCCATTGTGCTGTACTGCTGGAAGCCCATTTAACAGAACCTTCTTGTCCTCTTAATGAAGCGCATCAGGTCTTGGTGAGAAAGGTTTTCAGCTCATCTACAGATAGCAAGGCAGACCCTAGAGTATCCAGGCTGCTCCGGGCGAATACCGGACACTCACGCAAAAAGTGTTCGGTTGTCTCAGGCTCTCCCTCCAGGCAGGACAGACACTCAGGGCTGTCAACAACTCCCATCCTTGTTAGATGAACGTGAAGTGAGCTGTGGCTTGTGATGATACCAACCACAGTTCTACATTGTTTTCTTCCGAGCCCCATGAGAAAATCGGAGATATTCACATTGGGCCCTTCAAGAAACAGTTTTGTACACCACCCATCTCTGATGATGCTTCCTATTAACATCCGCTTTGATGAGGTCAGCCCTTTCATTCCCCATGATCCCCATGTGACCAGGAACCCACAGGAGGGACACTTTGTTGTGAATACACAACTTATCTTCTGACGGCCTGCAATTCCCCAGTAAGTTAGAAAGGATACCAATGTCGTTCCCCTTGATTTGCATATCAAGGGCTAACTTTGCTGCCATTGAAATGGCGAAAACTTCAGCCTGGAAGACAGTGGTGTATCTTCCAAGTGAGTACTCCATTCCAAAATCAGGATCAGGAAAGTAGACACCCGCCCCAGCTCCCTCATTAGTGAGAGAGTCATCGGAGAAATTTTTAGAGCAGACCGGGGAACGCTCGATAAGGCACCTCCCTCAGTCCACGATTTCCTTACAGGAAAGCTCACAGAGAACCGACGCCCGAAATGAAGCTCAGGTACCATCGCAACCCGTGGCATACCGGCCAGAGGGTTTTCCAAGTTCAGTCGATACGTCAGAAAGCAATGAGAAAAGCCAGTCCAGGTGGCACAAGAAATAGATGTCGCATGCTTGATACTGCAAAAGTATACAAAATTTATATGGCTGGGTAGTCCATTCCTGAATGGACCACAACACTTGAAATGATGTATACGTCGAGCTATGGTCCACTCCAGAATGCACTACGCATTTCACAATCTGTATAATCTGCTCTAGTATGCCATGCGACGTCTAGTTCTTGTGCCATCTATCGATATAAAATTTTTATAGGGTGAAACACATTTACAATTTCAAAACCTTGTGAAATATTTTACCCACAATTTTGTAGTACAGAAGTTTTGTGAAACTAAAAATATCAGTAGGTTGAAATATTGCCTGGAGACTCTATATGGGTCTCGAAAGAGTAAAACTCACTCCACTCATTGAAATAGGACCACTGGTTGTAAAACCTCCAAATGTAAAGTAAAAGTTTATCATTTTATTACGTTGGCGCATGAATGTATAGAAATAGAATTTCCAAAACTCCTGCTAGGATATTGTCGGGTACAACAGAATCCGATTTACATAATTGTGTATACTACATAAGTATCTTCTCACTAGTCATACATCAAAATTTCGATTATAACACACAAAGTTTGTAGAATAGTTACAAATGAAGGGTTCGAAATCCACTCCAAACCAATGATTTTAGTGACAACTGCAGACCAAAATAGAAATTCTATCAACAAATAATTAATCTAAACTTCTAACAACAATGTTGGAGTTTCTTAAAGTTATAAAGACATATGTCTTAGCCATAACACAAATACCCACATTCTGATAGCACAATATCGATTCCTATATGAAACAATCACAACAACAGGTATCTCATTAGAGAAAGCTAACATAGAGAACGCATTATAAAAGTCCTTCAAAACTAAAGTCCACTTCCTGTGTCTCTTCTTCTATCGTATTCAGGATATTGAACTTAAGGATCTTTCCAATAAATTACGTTTCATGTCACACTCAACACAAGATTATACAAGCTCCCAAGAGATATCTTTCCTACGCTCAGAACAACGCGCTATTTGCTATTTCAGGTAGATAAGTCATTCGACAAGTGGAAAAAACTCTTCAGAAGGAGCTCCTTGGTGATATTTTTTCTACGACATGAGAAAACACTTGGTAAAGTTTTCTTAAAGATATTTTTTTTTTTATCTTCTTGGCAGAGAAAAGGTGTGATTCAGAAAATAACTGGGTTGAATAATTGTGTGTGTGTTTAATTGCTCGCAATAAATGAATGAATGTTTTCAAACTATAATTGGGTAATTGTTTTACTTAGTTTAGTGGAAGATAGAATTTATACTTAAAGTAGAGAAAATCGGTATTAGTTATCGACATTTAAGTCTTTGTTTAATCCAGAACCATAGTGTACGACTATATAATGTTATATTAAAGCATCTATTCTCAGGAGAGAAGAATAAAATTCAAAAAAACTCCATGGGTACAGCGGCACCTAAAATCACGCAAAACGCAGGTTTAAATCATATTAGGGAGCTGATTATTGACGCTAATACTTCACCAGCCACATATAAAGGCGGTTGAATTAGCGAGAACTGACCATGGACGCTATGCCAATGCTCTCTGCATACGGACATCATCCTTTGAAGTTAGTAACTACTAGTCAAACTCATTACTTGAACAGCGCTGATCCCTGTTGGAATAAGAAAAAGTTTTTATCCAGATGAAGTTTAGAGGTCATTCTTATAATTCTTGTGTTCCATAACCTATATTCAACCATTCCTGTGGCTGAAGGATAACTCGACACTTATATAAGACTATTGTCTGAACCGAGATCTAACACGTCCTCAAAAATTTCCGATGAAACGGAAAACAACTGTAAAAAGCTTATCTACAAATCCACGAGGCAGATCTTTGTGGAATTACGCAAGAAACTTGATGATGCTGGTAAATCAGTGAGCTGCTGCTCTTAGGGTCTTACTTAATCTGCCACCCCTGGATTTAGTCATTCAGCCAAATGCCAAAAAGGCTGTGTGTAGATTACGCTCATGGAATGTTGGTAGGACGACTGGACTGGTTCTTCCCAATGCTTCTTGATGTATGGGCTGGAACGAGATAATTCTCTGTCCCGCATGTCACTTGGTGCGATGGATTCAGAGCTTCGTTTTGGGCGTGGCTTCTCTATCGGCTTTCCCGAAAGGAATCGTGTGCTGAGGAAAGTGCCTTATCGAGCCTTCCCTGGTTCGCTGTAAAAAATTTCACTGACAGATGTCTCACCAATGAGGAGGCTGGTATACTGGCTGGAGTACTTGCTTGGAAGGCATACCACTGTGCCTTGATGGCTCTGAATGTGTGGGAGAATGGAGGACGTGAGTGGATAAGCTGTGCATTCACAACAAGGTGTCACTTCAGTAGGTTTCTGAGCACATGGGGATCATGAGGAATGAAAGGTCTAACCTTCAAGCCAGGGCTGGCTCTGGTCCTCCCCCCTAGTCATTACCACCTCAGTTATCTATCTCTCATCAAAGCAAATGTTCGTATGAAGCATAAGCAGAGATTTGCGGATCTGAGTACTTGCAGGTGTACAAAACTTTTCCTTATGGGCCTAATAGGAATTTCTGTGACTTTCTCTTGTGGATCGGAAGAAAACAATCCACAATTGCGGTTGGTATCATCACTAGCTACAGCTCGCTTCATGCTCATCTATCAAAAATGGGAGTTGTTGACAGCCCTGAGTGTCTGTCCTGCTGGAAGGAAGTCTGAGCAACCGAACATTTTCTCTAACTTGTACGCACTTTGCCTGGCCCTAGCTAGACATGCTTGTGTCTGCCCGCCTATCTGTGGATGAGCTGAAAAATTTACCTCACCTAGATCTGATGCGCTTCAGTAAGAGGACATGAAGGTTTTGATAAAAAAGATTTTAGCTGATTAGCACAATGCTGGGAACAACAAGTGCTTGGGAACTATCGTCCCCTACCTTTTGAAAAAGAATACAATGAACTTGCGCAGGGCACTCACTAATGATCCGCCGGATAAATTTGATACTTTGAGTGAATCTCGCTTTTAGTGTCAAATTCACTGCTAAGGATTTAGGACGTTATAGTTATAGTTATATAGTAAGCCGCTCATAAAAAGAACAGTTGCACTGCATACTCCCAAGCAAAGTGCTTAAATTATAAATGAATTAATTTTCTCACGACGTTGTTCTATGGATATCTCATCCAAATATCGGTGCTTCACCCGTACATGCAATGCTCAAATGAAAATGCTCGCTTTATTGTTGAGCGGCGTTTCACTTAAAAGTAAATGTGATGCTATTTCAAAATCATGATACAAGTGCATCTTGCATGCACGACACATGTGCATCTCTGGTGGGCGGCCTGCCTTATTTCGTGAAACGATAAAATTGAAAAAATCATTACTGGTCACTGCATATTTCAAACCGATTTTCTGAACGTCGTAGATAATTCGGAACATCGATTATGCTTGAAATGAATATAATATTGTTATAAGATGACTTACTCCGCCCTTCCTGTAGTCCCCCTGCCGATTCCACTTTGCTTCCTTATCAAGGCAACGTCAACCTTGTTCCTGACTAAGCCCAATCCGGTTTTTAGACTAGATCCAGCCCTTAATGAATTCACCTCCGTTTCGATGGTTTCAGAATCACGTTCATCTTCAAAGTTCTCTAATTCGTCTGAATGGTCCGAGTCTGTTTTCTGAGGATGATTAGCTGGAGTATTTGTCTCGAGTTTGAGTTAAAGAGGAGGATTTCGATGCGACCTAAGGAACACAAGCACTTCCTACGACATCTTAACTTTCCAAGTTTAAAACGATCAACGAAAGAATGAGTGGGACTAAACAATGTAGAGAGTTTTCGACACTCAAAGTAATAATAGTTGTTACTTATAAAATGACGAGCGGAAAACACCAATAAGAAAACTACTTTGGACAAAGACCTGACATTTCAGTCAGCTGTGCCGTTAGAGATAGACAGTGTGAACAATAGGTAAATCGCAAATCAATTCTTACGACTCCACGCGACATCTAGTCACTCACCCCAAGTGAACCACGCAGGCCAATATTACAAAGCGCCAACACACACGTAGCAGCACGAATCCCGATGATTTGGAAAATGAACTATTTTGATATATCCCAAAGAGAAAATGATTATTTCTAACCCAAAAATCTATTGATGACATAGTTTTGGCAAATATTAAAATTAAACAAAACGTTTGACAGATACAGAAAATTAAAATTAAATGAAATTTTTGAAAAATATTAGAAATAGACGAAAGTTTGACAGGTATGGAAAATTAGAAGAACACGAAAGTTTTGACAGGTATGAGGAAGAACTGTATTAGAAATAAAAAAAATAATTGAAGTTAATTTTGACAAATGGTAAAAACTAAAAAAGAATGAAAACTGTATATTAGAATTAAGGCTAATTGCAATTAATGTTGACCAATGGAAGTAAAAAAATAAAAGAACATAAAAACTGTATTAGAAATAAGAAATAATTGGAATTAATTTTGTCAAAAGTTAACTAACTAATACCTGTGGAAATATATGTCGCTAAGTAGCATTAGGAAAGATTGTAAGCGGCCATTTTTGAGACTTTAGAATGTCTGTCTGAAGTTCGCGCTCGGCCTAGTCACTGACATATAATAACACAACATATTATAACATGGACTGCCTGATTTTCTATTTCATATGGGTTAACTTTTTTTGGCACAATCTTAATTTCAAATTTTACTTTTGCTTCAATATAAATATTAAAAGTTCAACAAATTATAGAATCACTCGAAATTATATCTGTTCTTGGAAGTTTATCTTCTACAACATCAAATAATTTTTTAACTTAATTTTTAAAGAAATAAAATTAAGCAATTTTTGTCTACCTGCCCCTAAAAGTAGTTATGGGGGACAGAGAAAAGATTACAAATATTGTATTGCCATCTATTTCTATTCTATATATTCATTTGGAAAACCACTGAACTGAAACTGGACTATGTTGAATTTTGTATATAATTTATTATTTGTAGTTCCGCGGAATAAAGTAGTTAAACCAAAAAAAGACAACTATAGAAAAGTGATCCCATAATAATGTCAAATAATGCAGGATTTAAACTAAAAGAAAAATCCATAAAAATAAATAATAAAAAACAAAAAGTATAAATTTCCTGGTAAACGTGTTGTGTTTATTGCTGAGAAGAGAATTTTGTTGGAACCTACAAGAAATCCCCCCTAAAACAGAAGAGAACTAGATCTAGAATGTCGATCGCTGCTTACGACGCTATCCTGTAAGATCCGTCTATTCCTACGGAGATCATTGGCAGGGGAATTCGTATTGTGCTTGATGGCCCACAAATGATTAAGGTTCATTGGGAACCACAAAAAAAATCCGCAACGCAACCTCATCACACGGGAGACCGCTCAGGCATTTGGTCAGGTAACATTATTTAAAAAAAGCGTAACAAAAATACAAAATTCGATAAGAATATTGGTTTTGCATCTGGCCAAGACCCGACAAATATATTTTAGTTTAGTTATAAACTATACGTTTACCTCGCATTAGTCAGGTCATTCAGCACGATATTATAATACAATAATAATAAATATAATATTTTAGGTCTACTCTTTTGCTAAAAAGTCAGTATTACGATGATATATTATCAGAAGGACATGGAGGCTCCCATTGACTTTGGGACACAAAACGATACATGGGGTCATTTAATCTAGCTGCCTTAGAAAAGTTTGATGCAAAGACTAAATATATTTCTTACACCAACAACAGGTTCATACCTTATTAAACTCGACAAAAGTACTTTTCAATTTATGTTGATTCCTACTTATAATCTCCGTCTTTCCGTTAAGACAATTCATGTACCAGGTGGTCAAAAGGAAGAAGCTTTAGAAAGATAAGTAACCATAGAAGATATTCACAAATGATCTGTATAGATCACAGTGAGAATGATTGACCTCACTATGTCTGAATGCTGTCTAAACACCGCAATCGCATGCAAATATTAATTACAGTAAGGATTGTTGCCTAATTTCTGGTTGCTACAGAGATTATGTAAATCTGCTTTTTTCTCACAGTTAACCTAGAAGTTCATATGTATTCCGCACCCCTCCTTCTGCCCCGCGTCAACGTACTAATTAACATCGATCCAGTTCTCAACTTTTATGTGCTAGAAATATTCGCTCCTTTTTTAGAATTTTTGTAGAGATAAAGTTACGTTTTCAGGGATTCTTCTGTTGATGGTGCTCTAACTTTTAAATATTAACTTTAACCATCAGAATCAGGATCAAGATAGGATCAAGAATTTTAATTGTACTTGTTTTTGAGATTTTGCATATTCTATTTTGTGTTAGCGGTTTCATTGTTTGTGGAAAATTGCTAATTGCAGCCGTTGAGGAGAGATTTATTATAATTTCACAAATTTCCCTCATGGAGGAAGTTGAGTTAAAACAGTTGAGCAGTGAAATGCATTTAGAATAAGGTTTTAAAATATTTAAAAATCTACAAAAAATTGTTGTTTTATTGAAAATTAATATCTTCTATGGGAACTTTCAAAGCATTTTTCATTTGTCATTCGAACCACTATTTCGGACTGAATTTGAATCTCAATTTCGGATCGAATTCGAACTATTAAAACTTACTAACTACTTATACATTCAAAAATGTCTATAGGTAAAGTTGTCCGTTCTTAGAACTAGATTCTCTCTTAAGTTTTTTTTTTTAATTTTTTTTTTCGTTAAACAATAACCCTACTTTGATTCGAACGCGTTACAGACAGAGTCTGGGCTTTTATATAGGCAGGCTAAATTAGGACCGCGCTATCGAGACGAGTCCGACGTCAAAATTTTTCAGTTACACTAAGAATTCGGTATGAATTTCTGAATCTGGCCTCAGGCTACATTCAGATCGACCACCTTCGAATTCGCTCCGAATTCGCTCCGAATTCCATCTTCTTCCAAGTTCGTTTACGACGGGGCTAAAAAGTCGTAGACCCTGAACCCTGAAAATAAGCTTATCTGAAAGGCATTAAAAGAAACATCAGCCCATCAGTTGTGAGGTCCATTCGGGAAATTATATTTTTATATTAGACCTGTTTATTTTTTTTTTTTACTTTTTTTCGGAGTTGTTGAACCGCAGGCTGACATCAGATTATTTCAATTTTTTTTTTACAGCAACAAAAACCTACCTAGCTTAGCCTTTCTATTGTCAGGAAAGTGTTACTAGACGTGAAATTCGAAATTAATTTTACTAAGTTTACAAACTGGTTGATCATGTGTTCGGAATGATATGACCCGGCACAAACGCTTCAGCCATATCTCTCAACGATATGTTGGGATTTCGTTTAAAGTTGTCTACCACTTCTTTGAACAATTTTCGATCTACCAAACTTAATTTTCTTCTTAACCCGGACTTTTTCTGGACACTAGAAGATTCCGCAAATTTATTGGTAATATTTTGGATGGTCGTCTTCGGGATTTTCAACCCTTTAGCTAAGTCTGTCTGAGACATATTTGGATTATGTGGAAAGAATTAATTACGACGAATTTCTTGTCTGACATCCATTTTCACCACACAAGAACTTTGCACTTAATAGCTTGCAAATGTAAGTCCACGCCTTTTTTATAGATGCAATCTTACACAGAGGTTCCCTAATTTTGTTTACCAGGGAGTAAGTAATGGGTGGGGATAGGTGGTCGAGTTATTTTCTGAAAAAGTCATTTTTCTTCTAACCACTTCAAAGGCTTTCAACAAATTTTAAATTCTCGATATCGGCGATTTTACTACTACTATTTAGCTGTAATTCGAATTTTTTTTGCTCTTGCATTCAGTTTTGTAATACTGAATCGAATTCTACATCAATGTAGTGGCACTGCAAGTGTTTTTACATATTTCAGTTAACATAGAAAAAGGAAATATCAATAAATATATTTATTTACAAAAAAAAAAAAAAAGCGATCTTGGCCAATTAAAAATAAAAGCTAGAATATCCCCTTACAAACAGGTTTTTGTTTTTTTGTAAATCTCACGCTCCAGTAGAATGAGATGAACCCAATCAAGTGTATATTTTTAGGTACCTACTTATCCTTCAAAAAAATCAAGGTTTCACCTACACAGGCTACAAGGCTACATTTGTTTCTCTCGTATTGCTATGTATCAAATACAATGGAAAGAGAAAACATCGGAAAACCCAAGTTCACAATATCTAGTAGTTTAGTGCCACTTAAGAAATCTTCGTACAGAAAGTCGCTGTTTTCGAACTGGAAAATAGTCATCTCTGTGTATGTAACACGAATCTAAACGTGGTATTTGTTGGCTTCTTTATATAATAGATATATATACATAGTAAATAAAGACGTACCTATTCCCCGAAGAAAGTTCTTGAGATTTCTTGAAATAGAAATCCAAAAAGAGAAACATCAAAAGCAACTTAAAAGGAATTACACGGACATCACAAGACATCATTAGAGCCAACACCTTTGTATTTTGAAGATCTAACAGCTACAGAGGTATTGTTATTGACTATGCTTAAGTAAATAAGCTCATAGCCATCAAGGCTGCCTGACAGTACCTAAGTAAGTTAAATTGTGAGAAAATGTATCAGTCACTGACTTCTTTATTAACCCATTGCTGTCGACATATACTTCTTCCCGGTGGAATTCGCCCAAATTCATAAATGTTGTTACTGAATGCCTAAAATAGAAATAAAAAAGAGATCCAGGAGTACCTGTACTAACACCTGAGATAATTAGGGGGTGACATTTCACCCGGCCGACACAGATGTTTCGGAAATACCTAAAATTGTATCTATAAGGATAAAAATATAGAATAAGTATGAAACGGAATTTTTCTGTCAAAACCGTGAACCTGTGACCAATATTTTTGCTCGTTGATGAAGTGAGGTATGAACTGAAGAGTGCTCGTCTCCGATGGAATTAAATTCCTACTTTGCTTACATTTCAGGTGCATGACTTTTCGAACTCTTCGAACGTGTCTCAACGGCGTACATCACGGGGTGTGGATCATTATAAAGCGAAACCGTCTATCATGGAACGAAATAATACTTTTTAGATACGAAACCGGTTTTCGTCTGTCCCTATCCTCAATCGTGTCTATTTTCGTTCTATCATGGAACGCAATAATTTTTAGATACGAGACCGGTTTTCGTCTGTCTCTCTCCTCAACCGTGTCTATGCGTCTATCATGGAACGAAATACTTTTTAGATACGAGACCGATTACGTAATGCTCTGAGATATGTCAGAGGTAAACGCATCCACTCTGCTTACACTCGCCAAGGCCTTGTAAATGTACGTTTGAAACATGGCGATACTCCACTGGTGATTACAAACATAAATGCTCTCGATGATATAATTGCTGAAGAAAATACCTCTAACGCTTAGATGTCTGATATTATTTTTTATTGTAATTTAATAATTTAATATTGCCTTATTTTAGCTTGTAGGTATTCTCCTATTTATTTCATTTTGTTTTTCTTTTTACTTTCTTTTTTATTTTGTTTTGTTTTATTTTCTTTTATTTTATTTATTTATATATATTTTTTTTTTATCTGTAATGCTTCTTTGGTTGGATAAGTTCTTAGCATTAGTTTTTCAGTTTAGGTTTATGTTTGGGTCTGAGAATTATACCACTCCATCCATTGGTTTCATATATCATGCATTGTTCTACTGTCGGTGCCTGATGTCGATGAGTGATGTCAGCTAATCTTTCTCCCTTGGACAAGGTAAGAGCTCTGTGCCGAATCTTTACTAATCATGCCTTTGGTTTGAATGTGGTTTGCATTAATGCGAGAAGTCTGAGATACAAGTGAGAGATATGTTTTCGGAGTGTAATATTCACGCAATTATTGTTTGCGAAACCTGGTTAAATGGATATGTTAACTCCAAATTTGTTTCAATACCTATTATAATGTTTTCAGAAATGATCGACATGACCGCGTAGGCGGTGGTGTGGCCGTTTATGTGCATAAATCTCTAAATGCATCCATTATCAAATTGTCGACTAAAGGTAATAAATTTGAGTTTCTTGGACTCAAATTGTGTTCTTCTTCTGATAAATATGCTCTCTTTGGGGTGTACTGCCCTCCAAATTGTTTTGAATTACACAATGAGGTGGAGTTCATTGATGCGGTGTCGAACGCTCAGCTGCAATTTGGGGATGTTGTAGTCTGCGGAGATATGAATGTTAATGCACTATGCTACAGTCCTGCAGTAAATAATTTTCTGTATCTTTTACAGACCTTAGACTTGAAGTTAGTTAACAACTTGCCGACGTATTTTAATTGTTCCTCGCCTTCTCAGCTAGATTATGTGCTTACTACCAACATTAATAAAATTCTCTTTCATACTCAAATTTTACCACCAAGCAACTTTGATCACGATTTTCTGTTTTTAACATACGAGATGAATTTGTCCGCTATTCCACTTTCAGTCTCCTTCACTTATCGGGATTTTAAAAACATCGATATGCAGGCACTTTCGGGACGATTGCAATGGAATTTCTTGGAATCACCTATATGATGAGGAGTCGCTGGATGGTAAAGTTTCTATCTTAACCAACACCATTCTGCGTTTATATAATCAGTATGTACCTCTGAAAACTTGCAGTATTCGTGACAATAAATGTCCCTGGATTACAGATGAAATTCGTCAGGCGATGGCTGAGCGTGATTTCTTGCTTAAGCGATTTAGAAGAACTCAAGACAGTGTAGTTCATGGTAGATATAAAATAGTGCGCAATAAAGTTATTTCTCTACTTCGATCATCTAAATGTGTCTATTTTGAGACCAAACTAGATCCAAAACTTCATGCGAAAAAGCTATGGAATAATGTTCGTAGTCTCGGTATTCATGGGAAGGATCCACCAATTGCAAATTTCAATCCTGATGACCTAAACAACTACTTTGCTTCTAGCTCTGTGGCTGCGACTACGCCTGTTTACAACTTTCAGGAATACTTCTCTCATGAGGGTGTCTCCTTTCATTGTGTGGATGGCCCCGAGGTTCTTTCGACCCTGTACTCCATTAAGTCTAATTCTATTGGACCTGATGCTTTACCACCCAAGTTCGTAAAGCTACTAGCGATCTACTTGTCATGTCCCTTAACGCATATTTATAATTTGTGTCTTACGACTTCGCAATTTCCCTCTCAATGGAAGCAAGCAATAGTTGTTCCCATTCCAAAGAAATCTCGTAGAATATATTGTCAGGCTGGCAATCAGGGTTTCGCCCAGGTCACAGGTGTGAATCTGCTCTCTTAAAGGTCACATCTGATATTCATAAGGCTCTTGACAATGATCATTTAGCAGTGCTGGTCCTACTCGATTTTAGTAAGGCCTTTGATTCGGTGAGTCATGTCAAGTTAATCTGCAAACTTGGCACAAAATATGACTTCTCCTCATCGGCCGTTGGGTTAATTTCTGCTTTCCTTTCGAATCGTGATCAAGTTGTAAAAGTGCAGAATTCTATCTCCGCTCCATTGTCCCTTTACGCTGGTATTCCTCAAGGTTCGGTTCTAGGACCTATTCTTTTCTCCCTCTATATAAATGACCTCCCCTCTGTTGTTAATAGCGCTTCTGTGCATTTGTATGCCGATGACGTTCAGTTGTACCTTAGCAGACCCATAGGCCTGGTCGGGGACTGTATTGCTCGAATCAATGATGACCTACAGCACGTACACGTATGGGCAATGGGTAATGAGCTTGCCATTAACCCACACAAGTCTTACTGTCTGCCGGTATATAGAACCGTTTTCCCTACATCTGATTTGTCTTCAGTTCGGTTGAATAATTCCACGCTGGAATATGTTGAGTCAGTTAAGAATTTGGGCATTCAACTCAATTTGAAATTTAGTTGTTGCGACTATATCAGCGCTTTGATGGGGAAAATTTATGCCAGTCTTCGTCAACTTTCTATTTCCTCCAGTTGCCTGTCTGCCTCAATTTGTCAAAGAAGAGTTACTGTAGCCTTTAACGACGTCATCCGTTATATTTATAAACTTCCTCGGAGCGCTCGTGTATCTGCTCTTGCTACGTCCCTACTCGGCCTATTTGACTCGTCGGGGGCTTATCTTCCTTCATAGGCTAATTTACACTAAATCCCCTGCATATCTATTCGAAAGCCTACAGTTCTTACACTCGAATCGAGGTCTTCAATTCCTTCTCCCGAGATGTACATCTGGGTACGGTGAGCGCTCTTACTTCGTCCAAGCTGCCCGAAAATGGAACTCTCTTCCAAATGTAATTCAGCGCACAGGTTCCGGCCTGACCTTTGCTAAGCTAGTCAAGGATTACTTTGACTAGTTATTAGATGGTGGATTGGTATTTATTCTTAGATCTTAAAATTCTTGTTGAATTGTTTTCTTTATTCTTAATTTTATTCACTTATTTTTCTTTCTTGTCTTTTGTTTTTAATTTATTGTATTTTTATTTATTTACTTATTTTTTTATTTTTGTTCTTTTCTTTGCCCTTTATTTTTAAGTTCTCTTTTTCTTTTTCATCTTTGGATATCCTTTTTTGTTTTTTTTTTGTTTTTTTTTCTTTCTCTATTTATTCATTTATTTATTTATTTACTATTATATTTATTATTATATTTATTTTTATTATTATTTTATTTTTGCTTTAATTTTAATGTTACTTATGTTGTTTTTTTTCCACCTAATTATACGTGATAAGATTTTGTAATCTTCTGTACAAGGCCGAATAAATGTATTGTATTGTATTGAGACCGGAGAAAGCTCTATCCTCAATCGTGTCTATTCTTCTATCATGGAACGAAATACTTTTTAGATACGAATCCGGTTTTTGTCTGTGTGTCACTCGTGTATCAGCGAAGCAACACATTCTAAGGTATGGGGAAACACATACGTGTAAGTACAAATGGCGCCAAAACCTCTCGACAGTTTTGGTTATTGACAGTCTTCGTTTTGACTTTTGCTAATTTCCAAATTTGTGTAATTTTGCGAATTTCGTGCGAATATTTTAATTTTTTGTTGTTGCGAAAAATGATTCGGAGAGATTCGCGTTAGATGCAGCGATGGTTAACGCCTGGAAACTGCAGGTGATGTTTTGAAAAATTGAAAGGAGGAAGCCAATATACCAATTTGAGTTTCGACGGGACGTCGTTGAAGCCTGGTTGCCACCGATTGAGCGTCAGGTAGTACGATCCAACGGGTCATTCAGCACCAAGACACCGCAGCAAAAATGCATTCGCGAGGATGGTCATATTGTACGTGGTGATAATTATCGCCGATGTCAGCAATGCGGAGGCAAAACATATTATGCTTGCACGACGTGTAGTGTTTGACTTCATCCCAAAAATTGCTTCCAAAGCTATCACAATGGTGAGGTTCCAACCAAAAACGCCGCTCATTGATTTTAATATCTATTAATTGCAATTCATTTCGATTCGTCAATAAAAGCCATTTGTTTTCTGAATTGAAGTCATTTGTTTTTCGATGTTTCAAATTTCAAATATTTTCAGAACACCTGGTGCCGAACAGATGAAATTTCACCCCCGACAGGTATATGTAAAATAGTGTGAGCGAGACCAAACACAGAATTCATAGGACCCTGGGAACCATGTATTTTGAAGAAAACTCCCAAAATTTCGCATGCTTACTATTTTTGCGGATTTTCCAAATGAGAAAATTTCACAAAAAAAAAAAATACTGAATTTTGAACGCGGGTTTGGACAAGTAAACGGGAGAATTCCGCGAGACTGCCCAAAAACGGTACAACGCTTTAGTCATCCTCTACTACTTTGCCAAATTTCAGACAAATACGTGTACACAATTGGCCTAGAGAATTTTTTAAAGGTATCTCTGCATGGGAGGAATGGATTAAAGGCACCCTAGAATGCGTTCAAATCTGTTTGCAATGGTTGAGGTTGAAAGTGGTTAACATTTTACAAATTTCAAAACTGTCATTTTATTCAAAATGCGTAGTAAGGACGCGGGGAGTGCCCGATTATTTCGAATGCCACAAAGTTTTGGTTATCGAGCTAGCAGCCAGAAGAGCCCTGAATTTTTGGATCAAGGAAATACAGACGGTTGCGTATAAATTAGAACATTTTTGATTTCTAATAGGAGAGCCCATGACACTTAGAAGGACCAGTTGATATGTCTTCTGTAAATTTAATCCCGGCTTAACCCGAAAACCGACCAAGGTTAGCGGCAAAATGTTGCCAGGTCCGGAAAAATGGGGTTTTATTTTACAGATCACGATTTCTCCAAACTGAAACAGGTAAGATTGGCGGAGTCCACTTGCCATAACCCCTTGCCGGCCTTAAATAACGTTCGTACACGAGGGTGGAAACCCTACGTTCTGGCGCAGAAAGTTAAAACAAACGGTAAATGAAAGGTTTCGGCTTTTCCTTAATTTTAGGATTTGGTTTATAGGTGGTTGATTTATTGCTTTGGTTTACTGACGGTAAGACATGTTTGGCGGAGGGGAATGTTACCCCTTTTTCCGGACCCCACAGGCCGGCATTAAGTTTACACAAGACTCATCAATTGCCCTTCTAGATTAAGACGAAGACTTTCAGTGTCATGATTTCGTGACAAAAAGAGAAGCAGCTGTGATTGTGTGCACCTGTTAAGTCCAATTTAATTATTGTAATGTTTGTTTCATGGCCGTTTCCCTTATTTTGCAATAATTTTTACTCATCTAATGAATCAATGGATTGTTGGATGGAAGGGATAGGATATGGGATGGTCGGCAACACAGAAGCGGTGGTCGAATGGAAGAAGTACAAGACTCAAGTAGAGGGGGCTAATGGTGCTATGACGGAGTCCATGGTCATGTCGACTTGGATGTCACTTTCCGTAGTGAGACCAAGAAGGTTCGTTTTTACGTAGTTTTTGGACTCACTCAGGCACTGTATCTGGGAATAAACATCTGACGTCGATTAAGTCTATCACCAGATGTCCTATGTACATTAAAAGGCAAGTACCGAGGTATTTTCAGTTTCTAAAGCCGAAGACCAAAAATTCCATTAAGAAATTTTCGGGAGTATAGGAACTGTGTGTAATGTTTTTCGATTAGCAGTAACAGGGCGATCTCATCAGAACAGCAATGAAACCCTGAAGCTGCCTGCTGTCTACACTATAGTGAAATTCAGATGCCAATAAGTTGCTGGTTGACATATATATATATTTATTTAAAAATCTATAAGTGAATCATTTTAAGAAATTGCCTAAGACTCGTATATTGGTTTCGAAAGAGAAAAAAACTCATTACCACTTTCCACATCCATCCTAGGTACAGTTTCGAAGGTAAAACCAAGTCCAGGAGCTGCCTCAGACACTGACAGCCACTTTCTTGAATTTACACGTCTTAAAGCCACCAAACAACTACTCCCATCAAATTTCACCAGCAATACAGAGTTTGATGGACACCGAATTAGTGCTAATTCTATCACTGGGTGTGATAAAGGATAGCTATAGTCCTTGGAGCTCTCTAAGAGTTCTAGTAAAGAAGCCACGAAAAGTTCGGCTTTGTCTTGACAGAAAGAAGATAAACACAGTCACCAAGAAAGACGCCTATCGCTACATAACAAGCCTGGACTTGAGAGACACTTTCTGATAGATCCGGCTCATTGAATAAATAACTAATAACGAAACGGATTATCGAGTGAAAACTGAAGTCGCTCGCGAAATATATTAGTGTGCTGTGTTTGTATTCGTTTCATTATGGCTGTAATGAAATCGTGACATTTTCAAGGGGAATATTTTTTATAATCCAAATTTTTATGTAAAATAAGGAAATCGTTAGCGCCTCCTTTCCTTAGGACTGCCATCCAAATCGCACATTATCTTAAACCATCTTAAACTTTCTTATATTTCTCTGTTTCTGTTATACAAAATAATTCATAAAGAAGTAGAGAGTTTTGCCATGAATATGAAATTGACTAAGTTTGCTGCCAAATCCGCAGCTCGAGAATTGAATGGAAAAAAAACTCTTGCTATCAAAAAATCTTTAAAAAAACAGAAATTTGCAAAAGTGGGCGTTTCGTAATAACAGGAACCGTATTACTCATCAGTACGGCTAGGTTTCTGCCTGCCGTATACGCCACAGTGCACACCCAAGCTGACCTGGCGTATACCGCAGTCAGGAACAGACGGACTAAAGATATTGGCAAAGCTCTCTTTTATTTGAAAACTGTATTAAGGGTGCATTTTTTTTCCCATTTCCTTATTAAGGCAATTTTTAAGGACGATGGATAAAAAGGAACATTTTTTACCAAAATTTTTAAAAATCTTAATCTGCCACATTTGTCAACGATGGATCGAGCTATGTGAAATACTGTTAGAAAGCTCATAATACATACTTTGTATCAAAACTTGTCATCCTACTACGTTTTGAACAGAATTTATTACGTTTTATATGAACTCATACCTCCGTGCATACTGAAAATATTTCAGCCATTAAAAAAGAGGTGAAGGAGGGTTTTACGAAAAAATTCCTTATCGTGAACGCTGATCACAACACTGTAAGGACTCGATTGGCACATATTGGAACACTAATAAACCTACATTTTTCTAAATGATTCCTCTCGTCTAGACAAGTAAGAAATTGGAAAAATGTCACACTACCGATTTACAGGGTGATTAGTAAAATGTGATCTTTTTTCATTAAAAATTCATCCTATATCTTGAAAAGTACAGGTTATACGTTCTCTTTTAAGTGGGCATTGTATGTAGAGCCTTGGGGGGACAAGGTTACAGCAATAGTCGACTATCCATACCAAATTTACTGTAACTCTTAAAAATTAACTATATTTACAATTATTTTATTTAAAAATCAAGTTATGTAAAATTCTCAGATACTTTCTTTTAAAAAAATAATATCTACGTTCAACTATCATGCTACTACTGTAACTTAATACTTTCATTAATAAGCAAACTTTACACTAAGTATACAACAAATTTTAACAGAAAATTTGTTAATAGTTTTTAGTCCTGTTCATATACCACAACATAAGACAGAATCATAATGAAAATGTAGTTTGTGTATTAAATGAGTCTTGTCAAGAAAATATTTATTTGGTTCGATCCCTCTGTGCAAAACGATTTATGTAATTATGTAAGTCTATCTGTACTATCACTTAAACTTTCTTAAATATAATAATATAAAATAAATAAATGTATACTTATGACTATAATATTCAAAATAACCGATACCTCGGGTGGTTACAGCTGAGTAATATTATAAAATAAAATTAATACAAGCAAATGAAAAAAAAACGGTATCAAAAACAACACCAAAACATTTTACGAGTCCTGTCTACACTAATAAAATTCCATCCATTAAATGGCTTGTAAATGTCCAGTAAAAGCAATCTGTTAAGGAATAAGTAAAACAACAACTGAAAACTCAGGGCACGTTTTATCCAATTACCCATGATAAATCCTATTTAGTTGCCAAGAAGATGCGCCCTCTAGAAGGAACTGCTTTCCAAAAAATAATGAGTTCTTAATTCGAGTGCAAAGATTCCATGTCTCCGTTTTCTGGTAAAAATTATTCCGTCGCCCCCAAAGAGGGTGGGGGGATGCTATCGTTTTGTTGCATAAAACAGGACCAGTTGAATTATTTGTGAATGCTAGTCTTGCCTTAACAAAAAGCTTTACGATATCCTTCTCTAATAATTTTTTTTTTTTTTTTTAAGGAAAAGCAGAGATAAACTATCCTCGATTCCACTTTAAGCTCTACTCCCCACTATACTTACAGCTAGGCTACAATCTCTGTATGTATATATGGATGTGTAAGATATATGCCTTCAGGCTTAGCAAATATGCTGACATCGTCGCCTTTTATTTCGACTTCAATGCCATGTTGTTGAGCCCGGACCACATTGTGGAAATGTTTACACTTATGGAAGTCAAGTGAATTATTTTTAAAGATTTTTCTGTTTGGCAAGTGAAAAACAAAAACGAATTGTGTGGAAGCTGGAGGCTTGCATGTACCAAATATTGTGGTTATCGATCAATTTATTTGACAATAAAGTAAATTTAGATTCATTTAAACTTCTTAATACCTTAACGAAATGAATTTTTGTTAGCAGTTATAATTTCTAATGGAACGTAGCTTACCTTAAAAATTTGGTCGACAAAATTTGGGAAATTTAATTCAGACGGGTAATTCTGATCTTTTGTCGTACCGTAAAACAGGGATACTTTGTACAGTGAAGGATATATTGACCGTAAGCTAAAATAAAAATTCAAAGGCCTCCTCTTTGAAAAAACAAAACAACACGATGCAAACAAATTCTAATTTTTTCATAATAATTTTAAAGTGCAACTGCTATATATTGCTCAATTGTACCGTGAATGCAAACAAAGCAGGTTGCTTTTCAAATTGTAGAAGTTTTTTATTGGTGAAAATCTGGGTGATAAATTTTATAAAAATCAGGTGCTTCAGGGTAAATAATTCCAACAAATATAGTGCAGGCAAGTAACTTATATTCTTAACTTGTGTTTTATGATTTTTCTTGTAAAAATATTCAATTTTATACTATTTTGTATAAAGTTACAATATTGTATACCACTTTGACTGCAAATTTGGGATTCTTTGACCGCTCGTTCAAAGTATCCCTTGGAAGTCGTTAAAAATCTAATCACATTATTATTGGTAATCCTCTGTAATCTTACAGAGGATAAAACTTTCAAAATGCCGCAAAAGTATGTTCCAAAGGCCGGTTTACGTAAATATGGGTATTCTGAAGAGGATTTGGAATTAGCTATAAGTGACGTTGAAAATGGTTCCTTACATTTTATTCTGTTTTTTTGGGAGTTTACTATTTTGATAAAATTATAGGACTGCAGTCAATTGTTAAGGCTGCCAATAAACACAAAATAGCAAAGGGAACACTTATTAATAAGTAGAAGGGGAAGCACGCAGGCAAAGTTGGCCGTCCCTTAGTGTTCACAGTTGGCGAGGAAGAAGCTTTTGTGGACCATATGCTAGTCATGGACAAATGGGGATTTCCTTGCGATTCAAGAGATCTTCGTCAGCTTGCCAAATTGTACCTAGATAAAAGCGGCAAACGAATTCCACAACTCGCCTAGCGTCGAATGGGCCTGACGATTTTTGCAAAGGTATAAAAATGAGCTATCACACCGAATGTGCCAAAATATTATTCGGTCAAAGGCAGCGGTAACACCGAAAGAAATGTGCAACTATTTTGGCCATCTCCAAGAAACCTTGAAGGAGATCACTGGTTTTGGGGAATCCGGAACAAATTCAAAACGTCGTAATAACACTTCCGATAAGCTTGTACGCAAAAGGAAAATGGTACGAGCTCCTGCTGGTAAAGGCATAACCTTAGAGGAAATGGAAGCAATTATCTCCTTGAAATACACAGCAACGGAAACCGGCTTTGGTTCCCAGAGAAACTCATAATTTTGAGGACGAACCATCGACAAGTTCTGTTTTAATCCCTACTGGAATAGTTGATACTTATTCCGATGACTCCGACGAGCAATCGATGTGCTCCGCTGATATTCCCTATATGGAAAGTTCAGGTGACGATTGGGGGTTTTCTGATCAGGAGCTACTCAATGAAGTATTAAAATTAATTATTTCATATTTTTAATTAAATATTTCCGAACTTATACTTATACCTATTTTGATATATTTAATAATAATATCTTACTCAATATAATAATGGTGATCGGCCGCACTTTAAAAAAATCTACATGTCACCACATCTCAACACCATAGCCAAACATCTTACTTTTAATTTTAAAACTGTACTAAAGTATCCCTGTTTTACGGTATTGTAAAAAATTATACGAGAAAATTAAATGAACATTTCTTCTTCTTCATGACGTATGTAGAATCAACTGAATCTGAGTTACTCTAAGGACTTGTCTAATATCTATTTACCAATTTACCATAGTAGTTCAAAACTTTTGTCACAACCTCGTTCTTTGTCGTACTTTTTGGCGTACCTATATTCTTTTGACGTTTATTTACTGCAAATTCATTTTAGTTAATTTTTTTTTGTAAATAAAGAAGATTAATCAAAATGAACTATTGTGAAAAACAAAGTTCCACAAATTTGAAATAGAATTTCAAAATATTTGAAATATCACAAAAGGCTCAGAATCAACACGCAGGTGTCATGTGGAAAGAAAATAAAATTTCAAATTTCCCCATTCAACAGATCTGGCCCGTGGTGGTGGGAGAAGGAGACAAAATTAGATTATCACTGCAGATAATTTTAATTCGCTAAAAAAAAACAAATTGTTTCTATTCGTATTTTTCGTCCTTATCCGTATAATGACTGTCTAAACTTACTCCCCACGAATATTCTATAGATGATTTCGCATACGTATAGTTCAATGGCGTAGATCCCTGCTTAGTTTGTGAAGCCCTCCGTTGCTTTTGAGAGTCGGGAATTCAACCCATATATGGCCACGTCTACTCTGCCAACCATTTTGAATTTTAAATTTAAATTGGCGCGCGATTTAGGTAATTCAGTAGTAGCGCCTCTTACGGATTGCCTGTAAACGAACCGGACAGCCATTGTGCATTTTAATGTCACATCGTACGTATGCAAACAGTGAGGTGAGTTGTGTTAGCAAATATTGACAATTTCTTGTGCAGATTGTTAAAGATAGACGTATTTTTATGTATAGGGCATCTGGGGCTGATTCGGATCTCTTTGTCGTAGCTTAGGCGTATATTTTTGTCACATATTTTGACAGTTCACCTCAAATTTCTCGTACTTTTATATTCACCATATTTATTCTGATTTATCCTTTTCATCAACCACAAAATAAACTAAAATGAATTTGAAATGAATTAATGTCAGAATACACGCCTAAAAGTACAACAAATTAGTCAACTGCTTCCGAGGTTGTGACAAAATTTTTATAATGTGGTAAATTTATCTAATTAGAGCAATACAAGTGCTTAAATTCGAAGTAATATTTTGAATTTGTAAAGGGAAGTGTCATTTTCAGTTCATTCTGAGAGCTGGATAAAAACACGAAAAATTTATTTCATTTAGGCGTATATTTTGACAAAAGATCAGAATCACCCCCCTGATGTGATATTACAATGTACTGTTACTTTGAAGTTAATTTTAATTGTTAATAATACACATTATTTTAATCTGTTAAAAGTTTTTAGGTTATGTTGTCAGGAGCCACATCCAGGGGGTGTCAACTTCTAAAATATAAATTACTTGTTTTTTTTTAGAAATTGACCAGTAGGGTTATTCTGATCTTTTGTCGTACTTTAATGTCAAAATATACGCCTAAACGAAGTGAACTTTTCTACTGATTATTTCGTGCTTTTATTCACTTCAGCAAGCCCTGCACTACGTAGAATGAACTGAAAATGACACTTCACATTACAAACTTAAAATATTATTTCGAATTTAAGCACTTGAATTGCTCTACTTAGGTGTAGAATTTCCATTTACCAGTGTAAGATTTTTGTCAAAACCTCTGGGAGCAATTGACTAATTTGTCGAACTTTTAGGCGTATATTCTGACATTAATTCATTGCAAGTTCATTTTAGTTTAATTTATGGTTGATGAAAAGGATATGGTGAATATGGTGAATATAAAAGTACGACAAATTTGAGGTGAAATGTCAAAATATGTGACTAAAATATACGCCTAAGCTACGACAAAGAGATCAGAATCACCCTCCAGGGGTGGTCAACTTTAAAAACAACGCAATTATACTTGTTTAACGTTGGATACCTAATTTCTTACTTGAATCGTAAAATACTGTTTAGAATCTATTTTTCATTTGGGATGTTTTCCAATAAATGACCGTATGTATGGTCAACAACTGACACACGGTGTGGTCAACTACAAAATCTCAATATAAGTTTCTAGATCATGCCACCAATAAAAGGACTATTTCGGGATTACACGGCTGAAGATATGGAACGTGCCGTTCACGAGGTAAAGAAACATAAATCGTCTGCTAGAGCTGCTGCCAGGAAGTTTAATGTTCCGCGGACTACGTTAAAGTATAAATTAGAGGGGAAGAGATGGGAGATGCGTAATGGGTTTACTTATTACTTACGGATTAGGTTACTTCAATATTTTGGGGGTCTGGTCTGGTGTACTGGTCTAAGCACTTCTGTTTTACAATTTGAAGAAGGAGTCTAAAAAAAGGTTTTGCTGATATCAGGAGAATGGGTCCTGATCCTGTGCTTTCAGAGGATGAAGAGAGAATGATTGAAGATTGGATTTTGAGAATGGCTTCATTGGGATTTTCCGTTACTATGACCCAGCTTACCTTCAGCGTTCAGACCTTACTGAAAGACACTAAAAGGCAAACCCAATTCAAGGATGACTGGCCCGGCAGGACTTGGATCAAGGGATTTTGCCACAGACATCCATACTTGACTACAAGGACGAGCCAAAATTTAACAATCATCAGGGATTCTGTAAAATCTGAAGAGATCATTGCGTGGTTTGGCAAAGTTACGTGAACGCGACCTTTCCGAGGTCCTGGAGAACCCTTCAAGAGTTTTTAACACAGATGAAACTGCCGTCTTCCTCAACCCAAAGGGGAAAGGTCATTGCTAAAAGAGAGAAAAATAGTTTTACCAAGTTGTTAACAACGACGAGAAGGAGTGTATAACCGTATTAGTTATTGGAAGCGCCAGCGGAGTTCTGGCACCTACCGCAGTACTGTACAAATACAAAACAATCACATCTGATGTACTAGATGAATTTCCTACAGAATGTTCCTATGGTTCTACAGACTCAGGATGGATGACATGTGCTGCCTTCTACTGGAGATTTTCATAATTGGCTACTGAAAGTAAAAATTACTCTACCGATCATATTATTTTTAGGTAGGGATACTTCCCATATCAGTTTGCAACTAAGTCAATTTCGTGAATGTAAGGGCATTATGTTAGTTGCTTTATACTCAAATTCGACACATTTATTGCAGCCTGGAATTCAAAAGCATTTGATCCGAGTACGCCACAAATCCCTTCATCTAAACAAATGACGAACGTAGGCACTACCTTCGAAGAGTTCAAAAGTTTTTTAATGAAAATATTGAAGATGAAAAGTGAAAAGTTTTCGAAACCGAGATACTGCGCATAATGATTATCGAGATGAATCTTTGTTTCTGCTTTAGAAAAAACTTCAAGCAGAAATAGCTCAGTTAAAATCCGTAGATGAGGTAAATGGAAATGAAAATCTGCCTGATAGAAATAATATCTCCTCTGAGATTATGGAACCCAAAGCCTGGACCCTCCTCATCCAATCAAGAAGACATTGTGCCAATTTTGCGGAGTCCTTGTATTCCCCCTATTGAAACAACGTCGGGTTTGCATGGAGATTTTTCAGTTCCCAGTCCTTTCAAGAGGCCTTTGTTTTTTCCTACTAAGTTTATTAACTAAGACCCTAAAAAACCTAAGAAGGAAACAATGCCTACGGTCATATCTGGAAAATTATGCCAAGAATATTGATTGAAGAAGGAAAAAAGAGAAAGGAAATAGAGAGGCTCAAAATGGAACGAGCTGCAGATAGACGTAGAAAAAAACAAGCTAAAGCCGATGAAGAAAAGAAGAAGGCAGAACAGAAAAATAAAGAGAAGGTACAACCAAGTAAGAGAAAACTTTTTTCTTCTCAGACCTCTGATACAAGCGTAAGTATTTATTTTGGATTGCAGTGCTGTTAAATTTAAGTGGTAGATACCTACTATAAGTGAAGGCTCTTTTTAACGTCATAACCAAACATATAGCCCCAATCGGAGTATTTTTGAAAGAATTTCCCCCTAAATGTGTCAACTACCGATACGTTTACCTTAATGCATATATGATCTTATTTGGTCAAGAGTCATTTTTGGTTTGAACTCCCAGATCCTGCATTTCTAAGTTACCGCTATAGCCTTTTCCAAGACTGTTTTTAAAAGAAAATTCCAACTTAGTCTGATATCCAAGATAATGCCTAGATATTGGACCTCCTTTGAGAATTCCGCTATTGTTCCATCAAGAGATAGTCCTTGTAGATAAAACTTCCTTTTTCTTGTGAATGGAACGATTATTATTTTTCCATCGGGTTAGAACTTCTTGTTTAAGATAAAACTATGCTTGAAACTGTCCCATAGATTGACATGTTAAACGCAAAGCACTCATATTTCTTTATAAACTAATATGAACAAGCCTCCCAGAGTGTCTACATCTGTACAAATATTCATTTCCTATAGTCTTCATGACACAGATCGTAGCATATTTAAAAAACCGCAATATAAAAATTGAGCACTAGAAAACTTTTACAGGAAAAAGCTTGCGCAAATAATTTTGTACAAACAAAATCTGCAGAAAGACTAAGTGCACAAAATGGCAACATTTTTCAACGTCAGTAAAGAGATGTTTCTGAATAAGAAAAAAAATTTATATCGTTAAATAAAAAGAATTTATTAAAATTAAAAAAACAATTTGCATGCAACTGAGATAAATCTAGTATTTTTTTTATAAGGCATAATTTCATTAATTTTACTCCCACCAGGAAGTAAAATTAATTAAACGGGAGTTTTCCCCCAAGTCGAGACCTAGCTAATTTGTTTTCTCAACATAATTGGAATTTATTTGCTTTTCAATGAAATTCCTGACCTAACTAATTAAAAGGAAAACGCGCTATTTTTTTAATTTAAGAAAAGAAGCATCTACAAATACTTGACACAAGTAATTAAAATCCGATTCTTTTGAGCGGAAACTATATGATAACTAAGTTCACGTTTTGTTTTTGTTGTTTTATGTGTAAATAGAACTGAACTACTTAAGGAAGGTGAGTGAAAAAACATGATTAATATAAGTTTTGAAATTCTCTTCTACAAAAGCTCCCTGTAATACTATTTGGCACCCTAAATAAGACTTTATACAGGGTGTTTCAGATAGCTACGCAAGCAATCTTTTCATAGATTGAGAGAGAGCTGGGATTATATAGTAGAAATTGTTCGAGATTGGGCAGAGTACTAACATAACCTAGAAGCTTTTGTTGACTTTTATCAAAGAGGAAGCGTACAGGACGTGCGAAAGTTTTAACATAGCCAAAATTGAAATGATCTTAACTTTGATATATTTTAGGACCAAATTTTCTTTGAAAAAGGTCAAGATTTTATGTAGAGCATTACTAAGCCGTGTAAGGTCTTTTGATCGACTCCGGAATGATGAATGGAACCTTGTACGAAGTTAATAGCGAAAAGCAGTCAAATAATTAGGCATTTAACAGAAATCAACAGGGCGTGCGCGAAGCATACTGTGGTAGTTTTCTAAATTAGGTGCTGAATAAGAACGCTGGTCTCGACTTCCTCTCGTAACTTTTACGTAGACTCTAAAAATGAAAAATTAAAATACCTCTCTCGTCATCATTTTTCTCCACCATATTATTAAGTAGACAGAGACAGTATGACCTTACCTCCTCTAAAATGATTTAGTACATAACAAGAAATAGTACGAACAGCGGCGTAGCCTGGATTTCTGCCTCCCGGCTGGAACCCTAAATTTGCCACCCCTCTATTTTCGAAAACGGTTTATGCCCACTCACCGGCACAGCATGAACCGGTACTGATAAGCAAAATATTTTTATATGAAACCAAGTTGACTAATTCACATCAACCGGCACCAGCCGATACCGGCACCAGCCGATACCGGCACGTAACGGAAACTTCATTGCCGGTCGCGAAACCAAACCGGTATTTGTCGGTTGCTGATCTAGTTGCGAAGTTTTTCTGTAGTTTTCTCTCGATTCCTATCTTAATTCAAAGTTTCCTTTCCGTTTTATGTCGTTATATGTGCACGAAAAATGCCGGCGCCGGTCGATACCTGTCTGCCCCAGTTCATGCTATGCCGGTGAGTGTGCATCGACCATTAAGCAAAAAAATCTGTGATACTCAGTCAATATTTCAAATGGATTCAAAATAAAACGTCTTTCTTAAAATTAAATTTTCATTTTGCGTGTTCTTTTTTTTTTGTTTTGTAACGCAAATAATACATTCATCAATATTGTTACCTCTTTTTCGATTGCCAAAACAGCTAGATTTTTAGGGTTCCGTACCCAAAGAGTAACAACGAAAACCCTATTACTAAGACTCCGCTGTTTGTCCGTCCGTCACCAGGTTGTATCTCATGAACCGTATAGGTAGACAGTTGTAATTTTCACAGACTGTGTTTTTTCTATTGGCGATATAACAAGAAATAATAAAAATTAAATTAAATTAAAAATAAAGGGGGGCCCCATACAATAAACGTGATTTTTTCGACGTTTTTTTTTTTCATCGTTTTATTCTCATCAATTATTATTATCATAAGCAGGCATTTTTTTTTTTTCAAATGACAGCATTATTTTTTCACATGACGCCTACTCTCATTTGAAATAAAAAGTAAGTACATAGTGTTAAATTTTGTACGATGGTACAGAACCCCTCGTGCGCGAGTCAGACTCGCACTTGGCCGGTTATTTAATCTCAACATGGAAATTGTAGATCTTAAATAATTTTTAATCAGTCTCAATTTGAGAATCTTCTCGCACAACTGTCAACAGGTGTGAGGAATATTGTCAGCAGTGAACCAGAATCTTTAAGTTCTTTCTTACAGTCTATTGTAGCTGCGAAATCCCATAGACGCACAAACTCAAATTTAAGCTCTTCTCCGTCAATATCCTGAGGAGCTTGGTCGAGGTTACATTCCTCATCATTGGCGCCCAGTATTATTGCAGGCCTTATGAATGCATATTTTTCAGCCAAATTCTGGAGCTACTTGAACCTTTCTGGAATTTCAGCAGTTACTCTATGTAATGAAGAAAACATTTTTTGTTTTAAATCGTTGTTTTTATATTGAAGCGAGTCATTGCTGGCTTACTCTTTGGTTACGTCATCAAGTCGAGGAATCGTAGAAGCATCGTCGATTTTGTCTTCAAGCGAGGCTTTACTGGTTTTCGTTCTACTTGCCATATTGACCACAGCTTGATGCTACAGACAGGATTAACCAGCTAGGCCGTTTTCTGCCACCTACCCATCTGTGCCTCCTGGAGCCATTGCCCCCTCTGTACTCCGCACGCTACGCCACTGAGTATGCAATAGATAAATATTATTTTTATATTTTTTAGTACAACATTTTTATATAAATAATATCATTTTACTTAAAAAAAAATGTTATTAATTTTATTTATTTATTTAAACATTCCCTATAGCTTAAGATTTTCTGTTTTCTTGGCTCTTGTTTTTAAATTAAAAATGGAAAGTGACTAAATAAAATCACTGGAAGAGGTATAAAAAAAATTAAAAGCTTTTGTCTTTGACACAGGAAGGCAGAGGGAAGGACGGGAAATAATCATTCTTTGTTATGGAAATCAACTATTTTAAAATATTTCATTTGTTTTATCGCGCCGTCAATTTATGGATTTTATATTTTCCAAACACTGTGACACTACAACTATGTTTTTATTGAAAATTATTCATTAAATATGTAGGCATGTAGAGATAAGCTCGGCTTAAATATGTGTTCCCAAAGTTAATTTCCGGGATATTACAGCAAAATATAAGATTAATCATTCTATCGTGCTTAGAAATATGCTTAGCATGGATTTTGATAATAATACTGTTGAATGACTTAAGTCATACTTAACTAATCGTTACTTAAGAGTGGTAATAAATGGTTTTAAATCAGACTCGTTCACCCAATCTTCTGGAGTCCCACTAGGCTCTATACTTGGACCTCTAATATTCTTAATCTATATTAATGATCTACCAGATGCAATTAGCTTAGCTTGTATAATATATTAATTGAATGGCTGGATGGATTGCAGAGAGGTGGCGACCCCGGGCAGGATTCCTGGAACGCAGACCATAACGAAGCCCATTGTTCACCCTCCCGGACGCTCTTATAAAGTTTAATATTGCCCCATGACTTCATGCAGTTCGTCCAGGAGTTGTTAGCCAAGAAATCTGTATCTCTTTCTTGAGAAGGCGGGACCGTTTCGGATTCCACTCCGCATCCTCTGATTATTTGTCGATGAATAAGCCCCGTGCTGTGTAGGTGACCCCTCCCCGTGATATATGCCGATGACATGAATATATTATATAAAATTATAAAGGAGCCACAAGATTGGATTCAGCTGCAATATTGAGAAGTTACCTAACTGATGTAAATATAATTTCTTTTTTTTTAATATCCACAAGTGCAAATATATTACCTTTACTAGAAAGTTGAATATCATGCACTGGAGATATCACCTTGATGGAATTCCTATAACTTACGTTACTGAAATTTGTGATCTAGGTGTGATCTTTGATGACAAGCACATCAATATAGTATCACTAATAAGGCTTACAAGTCAAGCTCAAGTTTACGATGTACGAAGAAACATGTTCAATCGTTCAAAGCGGTTTAATATTTTAGAGTATGCGTCCCTTATATGAACCTTTTTTATGCTACATATGCACAAACAATTGAAGGCGATCACAGACATTTTGCTTGGTTTATATTGATGAAGAGCCAAGCGCATACAGTGCAATTGCAATTCTTTTTTTTATAGGTATTGCATCGCGTATGGTCGTATTCTTTTCTTTTAAATTTTGCAATTGGGATACAATTTCGTGCTTCTATTCACTCGGAAGCGATTCATAAATTTTTATTCACTAAAATTTAAACAAGATGATTCCCAATAATCAGATGATTTAACCTATATTTTTTGGATTACACATTCAGTTCATCTATTTAGTTTTGATTTTCCAAATAGATAAGTAATCTCACAATATTTGTTGCATTTTGTACGTACGCCAAACTATCTAACAAGGAGAGGGTACCTAATCGTCATCACCGATTTCGTCCAAATTCACAATATATGTTGGACCTGACTAGAAATGAAAGTGACGCAAGTGGGAATTCCAGATGGCCAAGCGAAACTGAATGAATGCATAATGTAGGGGAGTCTGGGGTTAAAATTAACACTTTTCAGAAAAACTGATAATTATCATTTTGTGGGTATATTCGCAACATTTCTTTTCGTTACAATTATTTGTAATCTGCTATCTATCATATACAAAAAAACCAGAAGTCATTATCCCGATTAGTTTCGGAGCATTTTCCAAAATAAGATTACAAGGTTTGCTAAATTACTTTCAGCTCAATTTAATTAGTTGCATATACTATAAAGCTACCACCCTTTATCTCTCGGTCAAATTCCCACCGATTTTCAAAATTCTTATTGCTAAATTCATTTTATGTTATTTATGATTTTTTAAAACTATTACGAGATTTTTACGGCAGTGGGTTACAGAGTGGTAACCCGTGGTGAGTTACTAATATATTATTATAATAAAAAAAAATTACTTTTCCAGGGGTGGGGATACTTTTTTTATATATTCTACTATCTGTGTAGATTATTCGTACAGAATCTCATCAAAATCGTATGATAAATTCAATGTCAAAAGTTTTTCATTTCCCGAATTCGGGTGTTCTGAGGGAGGTGGAGTAAATATCCGATTTGCAAAATTCCATTCACTAGTTTTTGTGTAATTCTTTCTGATTATTTAGCATATTTTCCCTCCCCTTCTGATTAAGTTGCGAAATTTAATTTTTGACCGCAAACATTTTGTCTGAAAAATTCATTTCGAAATGTTTTTCTACAACTTATCGATACATCAAATTTTTTTGCTTTTTTAAGGATGCACTTTTATTAACAGGATATCTCTGCAAAATTTCAGGAAGATCTATAAAAGTTTTGCATACCCACTTTTCGCCATCTACCGGCGATCTTTGCAAACACATTCAAATGTCACTTACAGAGTCGTCAATCACATACCTCGTCTGTGGTTGGCATTTTACCCGAATGAATTTGACGCTTTCGTTCAAATTCTATTGCAATTTAACTGCGACAACTTCCACGAAAATTTGCAAATTTGAGCATTTTCCAAGGGTAACCCTTCAAAACCCCAGGCTCCCCTACATTATGATGGTTTCGCTTGGTCATCTGGTGCTTCCACTTGCGACACTTTCATTTCTAGTCAAGCCTTACTTATACTGTGAATTTGGACGAAATCGACGATGACCAGTAGACTGCAAGTGTAAACTGCAAGTGATGTGTCTCTGAAATTTTATATTGCAATATTAACATAATTGCAAAATCATTATATCAATATTGAAATTGCAAGTCTGTCTCCGGTATTAGCTTTACTTGTAGTTTTGTATTTCTGTTTTATTCTTTGTGTTAATTTAGGTTTAGTCTTTTTTCTTCTAACTAATTTCTTTTGTGAGTCTATTTTTTCAAATTAAGTCGGTAGAAAGCAATTGATGTAAGCTGTTAACTATCGGATGAACTTCTTAATAAAAATAAAATAAAAAATAAAATGATTTTCCAGATAAGTATATAAAAAAAAGAAACGATGTATAAATCCCTGATTTCATTGTTGCACCGTCTTATCAAAAATTTCATTTATCCATAAATAAAGACGCTCCAATACATAATTCAATTAAAATTTCATTTTAATCATTTCAGGGGTGCGTCGCCATCCTTAGCATAACATGGGTAATTAGTCTTACAGTATTCGGAATGCTTGTTTTACCAAAAGGTATGTATATATATGTATAACCTGTCAAAATATCCCCCACCACCACCCTCACCCACTAATTTTCAACCTTAATGAATGAAAATTCTCCAACAATTTGCAGGATATTATTTCAATAATACAGGACTGATGGCTTGTGAGCCATTTTACAGTAAGCCATCATATAGAATTTTGGCTACATGCTCATTATATTTCCCTACTACAATGGTTTTAATGTACTGTTATGGATCAAGCTTTCATATGAGTCGTTTTAGGCTCAATGAGCCAGTACCACCACCGACGACACCCGACCATCCCAGTACCATAACGAAAAAGGTAATTATGTACAAAATAATCTGCACAAACACCCCCATTTGTAGGGTAATTTCAAGAGCAACATATTTTAATTAAAACACCTTTAACGTTCAAATTCAAAACACTCTAATTAAGTATTCTCTTTCGAACATTTTCAGGTAGTAGTTGTCGTCCAACACGAAACGCAATTTGGTGGATCTACATCTCGATCTATGGCTGCAATATCTCTAGGATTTATAGTGATGGTTACGCCATGGACAATACAGGAAATCGTAACTGCCTGCACCGGATCCAAAGTAAATCTCATACTATACAGTTCTCTGAACACACAGATGAATTTATGGTCAAAATTTCTTGCAGCTTCCCCCGTTCTTGGATTTTCTAGTTACGTGGATAGCTTTAAGTAACAGTTTCTGGAATCCATTCCTGTACTGGCTTTTAAACTCAAACTTTAGGAGACTGAGCAGACTTCTGTTATCAAATAAGGTTGGTACGGACTACTTACTTACTTTCATATATTTGTTAGGTATACTATACATATATGGTGTACAATTTGTGTGCATACATATATGATGGTGTTTGCATGTATATTAAGTACTATAGAAAAGGAATTAAGACACTAAGCTCCTGCATTCTCTCTATGTGTGAAGGACATTTTCTACAATCGTTCGGTGGGATTATGAGAAGTGAGAACAACGAACAAAAGTCTTTTACAGCAGTTGATTTAAAACAAAAGTAATATGCTTTTTTGATTGTTAAGAATGACGTTTACTTTAAGCTTAATTGCATTAAACATTTTATCTTAATAGCCCGGTGATATTATTCAAGAATATATACCTACTAAAAGATGAAGCTAGGAATTACAATAATATTTTCTAAGTAAGGATTAAAAATGTCTAACTGGCGTACAAGTGCAAACAGGATGACCTTATAAAATTTGGTTCACAATTGTAATTCTTAGTCGGTCGATTGATAAAGTATTCGAGAAGTGAAGTCTTATCGAAATCACTTTATGACAAATAATATGCCCATGAGAATGTCAGTCAGTAATTAATTGCATAAATGAATCAAATTATTTATACCTGCTCCGATCAACTGAGAGAATGAAAGAAATTTTTCTGTTTTTGAATTCTTGAGGGTCACTGTAAAATTGTCATCCGCACAATGCTTTTTTTCATGTACAGTCAAAATATGAGTTTCTATCGTATATTCGCAGGAAACAGACCAAATGTACAGTCGTAGGTACATTAAAAAATTAATAAAAATTAAAATTTTTTACTAAGACTGTACCTCAGTAGGTGCTGCAACTGACAAACAAATTTATCGAAACTTCGATAAATTAATCAAAATCGAGATTCTTTCAATTCGAGATTGGCTATATAAAGAAAGGCAGCGCACGGACATTCACCATTTCTTTCTTAGCTGTCATTTGTAATGCTTTAGATTACCAATCTGGCAAGCAGTGCTTTAAATTGCTTACTGACATTTTATATAAGTTTTCCGGAATAGCTGTGTAATAAATAAATTATATTTATTGAGTGCTAAGTAAAGTCCTCACCCCGAATGTTTCGCTTCAAGTTACATTGAGCGTGGTTACTAGGTAATTGCGTGAGTTGTTGTTCAAATCGTATAGCAACGCAGATTGTACCGATGCGTCTGCTATTGTTGTGGTTGTTGCATTTGTTGTTGCTGTTGTATAGGCTTTTGTGTACAAGCCACACTCACTACGTCACTTCTTAAAGAAAGATTATTCCCGATGAACTGTGAAGAGGTGTTAAAGATGGGATCCCATGTTCGTGAAAGCTGGAAACTGTTGTTGCGATTGAAATTAAATCGGAGTTTTATTTCAATCGCCCTACGAACGAAACGAGGAGTATAATAAGGATCTCGAGCCAGGTCGTCTTCCTTTTCAAAATGAATCCAATGATGTTTTGTTGGATGGTCCAAAATATGCTCGCAGATTGCAGATTTTCCGCTGATTCTTATGCTTACAGCATTTATGTGTTTTTTTCGGCGGGTAGCAAATTGCAATACTTCTTTGTGTTTTCCCAATATAAGATGACCTGCAGCTATAAGGGACGGCATATAAATACACCTGGTGTTTGGAGCGAAAAACGATCTTTTGGTGGTTGCAGGTGGCTTATTACCGTCTTGGATGGTAAAAGGAAGGAGCTCACAAAAATTCAAAACTTTCCCCACTCTATCCGTAACGCCTATTACATAAGGCAGGGAGGCTTTTATTCTGATTTAACTGCTCCTGGTTTCTGTCCCCTTTCCTTGGCAAATTAGGCTTCAAGGTCCGTTGTTTTTTTGTGTAGCCATTGAATTTCAAAACATCGTCCACATAACTGAGCTCTGCCGTCAAGTGGTTATCATCACAGTGTGGAAACGACGGATCTTAAATATGCCGGGTGATATTGTGAGGTACCATGTAAGTAACGATTAGTTGGCGTCATTTTGCGATAAACTGTGTATCCTAACATGCCATCATTCTTCCGTATAAATTTAACGTCAGAAAACGTAAGAGATCCGTTCTGATCTTGCTAAAACCTTAGCTTGGTCTTGGAGTGCGGACCCCTTGCATTTTTGGACGGCAAACCTTAGGAAGCCTATTCTTTGCTTACCCTCGCATTTCCTTAAAGCAGGTCATCGACTTGAGTAGGCTTAATAGTCTGTGCGGAGCACTCTGTCCACCAAACGAAATGACTAAGATTCAGCTGTGGATTACCAAAGGTTGACATTCTGCATTTAGCTTATTCATTCACAACATATGTAATGCTGTCTCATCATACTCCAGACATAGTCTGCAGGTAGGATCAGAGCCCACACCAATAGTGACAAGGTACTTCCTCAGTTAATAGTGGCCGAAAATCAGACCAGTTCAAAATCTGACAACCGTCGCACTTTTCATAGACGGAATCGTCGCGAAATATTTCCCATGGTTCTGTCCCTCAAATACATGATGTGGGCATCAGATACGCGCTTGCGAATGGTCCCATTTTCCTTACACAGAGGCAACCCGCACATCAGCTCTGAGTCAATCGGAGCTCTAGATAAGCGTTGTTTAGTAAGTTCATTAGCTTTCCCGTTGCTAGCAAAGCCTTAATGTCCGGGAATCCAAATCAGGCTAACCCGATTGGATCTACTCAAGGGCGCTTTGACATTCCCACACGACCTTTGATTTCACCGTGGAAGATAAAATTTCTCTAATTACCACCTGACTGTCGGAGAATAAAAAGATGCTTTTATTGGTAAGGGCATTCTTTAGATTCTTGTAACTAAGCAGAAGTCAGTATGGCATATTCGTGGAACTGGTAGCATGGCCACATACTCAATGATATCTCAAACTTACATAGTTACAGTGCTTCAAACCCTGGCCACGACACCCATGTCAGTCTTGGACCCATCCGTATACCAGACCAGTCCTCCGCTGAAGATAGTCGGAAAGGGGATTGCCCAGTTTTCATACAACTTTAGGCCAGACACTTCCAGACATGAGAGATGTCTTAAACGATGCTTTATGATATTTTGAACATATTTTATTAATAGTGTATATTTGAATTAAGTGGGTAAAGCTTTGGTGATCGGATTTAGTTTGAGCGACTTTCAAGTCATGAAAAATGCCCTCATATGAAAAAATGTTCAAAACAGAGTACATATGGCCATGGAAGAAAGAACTGCAAAAATATATGCGAAATGTAGTAGCTGGGGTGTATGTGATCCAAGTATATGAAAATGGGACTTCCAGCGGAAAAACGTCCCGAGAAAACTTTCTGAATCGGAAAAAAGTACACTACCCGATAGTACTCAGCGAGACATATAATTTTATATGCAGCATGCAGTATTAGACCCACCCCCTCCCACCCTAAAAGTTTGCAGAGAAAAATTTTCTTCTACGAATTGTAGCTGGTAATTAGCTGAGGCGAACATTAAAAAATATTTTCCGATCGGAAATAACCCTACCGAGTTAGAGTCGAGCTAAGGTGCGAAAAAACTAGTACCTCAGTTCAAATAAAAAAAGAGGGATATACTAAAAAAGTGAATATGGGGATGGCTATAAACAATTATTTAAACCTAGTATAGGGGTGTAGGTACTCAAACTTCTTCTCAGGACCTAAGAAATTCGATTCTGTACTAATTTTCCAAAATGTACCAGATCAAACTTCGACCCACAAGCCTTCCCCTGCTTAACTGAAACAAACATTATTAATAATATATGTTCAGAGTATCATAAAGCATCGTTTAGGACATCTCTCATGTCGGAAGGTCTCGAGCCTAAAATGGTCATTCCCCTTCCCAAGTTTCACGGTCTTTTACCACTATATTGAATGCTATAAATGACGGCAATCTCGCCGGTATGTGGTCTGATGCCATATTCAGTCCAGGAATTTCCTCGAGAACCTCTACAATCGTAGTGTGCCCTTTGCCAAAGATCTTACAACAAAATTCTACCCCTTACATCCTGTATGCAGTACTGGGTGCTGCACCTTCCAATATGAGTCTTATGACGTTTGTATAGATCCAGTATGTGGTCCTAGGTTGTAGACCCCATGTCGCAGCATACGCTTGCAGCAATAGTATCTTGGTGGATATTCCAATATAACATTAACACTAGCTATTTCGCTTAATTACTGAAAACCAAGGTTGTCCCCAAGAGACAGCCGGGATTCTTTTGCTATGCTCCCGCCGTATTAGATTCAGTCCACGTTCGTCCTTTTTTTTTGGAAGACTACTACTTCATTGGAGTTTGTTTCCCAGATGTCTGATGAGGTTACAAAATCCTTGCCTAGACACTGCAGTTTTTGGCGACTACATGCTCTACAGATTCTATCACTTCGTCGCAGAATCGGCAGTTATCATCTGTGGTCTTGCCGATTTTCTTAAGCATATACATATACTTAAATGGACACTAATCATTAGGCCAATGAATTGCCTGGACTGGTGCTAAGTGATGACTTTTTTAAAGTTTTTGCATGTTCTATTCCAGGAAGGTTCTCCCATTGTGTCTGATGAGCTTTTTCTATTTCGGACATTATTTCTCCTGCTAGGTGCCCTTTTGTAGGGTCGCAGAAGAGTTCGGTTCCGGTAAATCGAGATTCCATTCTTTGACTCCTGGCTTAGCGACAGGGTTCGGTTAGGTTAGGTTAGAGTGGCGGCCATTGTAAAAGTTTGTTCAATCGGCCACACTGAGACCTTCTATAGTCCATTATGATCCAACCTTATTGGGAAAAAATTCTCAAATATCAACGACCTTAAACACGTTTGTTGTAGAGCGTACCCTATATGTATTTTGCAAAAGGACTATTATTATAATATTTCCGAATTCCGTAATTCCATTCAATGTCCTTGCAATTTCATACATACTTCATAGAGCAGAGTACAGTTCATGTTGCTTCGAGTCTTTTCAATTATATATTTCGCGCTAATAAAGGGGAAAAATCGCCAGTGAAAGGTTTAATTACCCCCCCCCCCCCCACGTGCTATTGTTTTCTATTTAGGGACTCGAAATATAGAAACCAGCAAGCAAATTTGCCATAAATTTATTACGCTTCATTTATTAATCAAATCTATTTCGGTTCATCCTTTTTACATCATGAAAAGAAAAAGAGTTATAAAAATTCGAAACTTTCTCTTCGCACAAACTGTGTAATTACGCACTTCATTCCAATCAATTTGTCCACTTTAGATAACAAAGGACTTTTCATAATGTGTGCGTGATAAAAGCGATATTGTTTGTGCAGGATGAAAAGAAACATCTTTCACCTAAAGAAAAACAGACAAAATCTTCACATTTTCTATTTATCCTCAAGACAAGTGTTGTCTCTTTTGTGGTTTTATAGTAATTGAGGTGATATAAATCAAGTAAATTACGCTTAATCGTAGACGGAACGACAGATGTCGCTATTAAATAAAAAAAAAACATTTCAAGCTTTCCATTCAAAGCAAAAAGGAATAAATTTTTCCTCCAGCTTTATTTGGTAGAACTTTGGAAACAATCTAGATTTGCGCTGCTATTAATTAATCCAAGAATTCGAAACCCGAGACGTTTTTTTTCGAATCTATTCGTTTGTCTAGCCGCCGCCGTCCGTATAGGTTCCCACTAAAAACCGACTATTTCCTTCCTGAGCAAGATTTATATATATATGGATGTATGTGTGTGTATTGTTGTGTGTTTGTATGTATATACATCTTAAAATTCTTCAGTCCTTTTCTTGGTCCAAGAATGCGGAAGAAATTCTAAGAAAGCGCGAAGATCAGTTTATATCCATTTGCGAAAATCTCAAGTAGGTACGTGATGTTCTTCCTTATCTCCACAGAAATAACAAATCACTTTTAAGGGCTCCCCTCCCTCTCGCCTTTCATTCAGACTGTCTTTTCCGGTTAGATATGAATGGGCAAGGGCTACTCCCCCGCACACCCTTCCTTGTCGAGAATATTGAGTTCAGAAAAATCACACATTTACAACAAAGCTATGTGAAAATCGTGATACGTGGCACGTGCAAGCAAGGTGATTGAATGTTAATGAGGCTTGGCATAAACTTGGGCATTTTTCAAACATTTCAAGAAGAGTCACGATTTTAAGAAATATTTTCAACAGAAAATGGAGTATACAAGTACAATAGTAGACGACACGTGGAGAAACGTCAAGATAAAATCTATTTGGGGAAATTTTAAATCCTCTTGGTTGTATCCCTTCCCTTTTGTATATCGAAGGGTTCGTCTAGTGAAAAAAACTCTCATTATAATTGCTTGTAAGAACAACTCATATATGATAATTATCTTGGAATTGGAGTGGGGGAGAGGGGTGGAACACTTTGAAAATGCATATCAAAACTTTTTGTTAATCAAAGTCAGTTTTGGAAAAGATATGAGAAGGCAAACATAGCTAAAGGATAAAGAACCTGTCCGAATCGAATTCTTCATCCTCGTTTTGCTATAGCAGCCTAGTGATGTCAAACAACAAGCACAGCTATAATAAACGTTAGGAGAAGACGAAGCTAGCTCGTCCGATATCTCATAATTTGTCGTTAATTTATCGTTAATTTGTCGTGAAAACCATAAATTTGTCGTGCCCTTTTTGTGGTGCTATCAAGTTAGCACCGCAACTCACTGGAACTTGGCCACACCTTATGGGATTGGAAAATATTACATCTACAAATTTGTCGTTAATTTGTCGTGAAAGCTATTTATCGTTTTGATACCAACTTATAAGCACATGTAATATTTCTAATTCGATAAGGTTTGGCCGAGTTCCAGTGGATTACGGTGCTCACTTGATGTCAACTTAACACTACATCCAGTTTCCTTTAGATAAATGGACACGACAAATTTAGGGTTTTCACGACAAATTAACGACAAATAAGCGACAAATTTCAAGACGTAAAATATGCGAATCCGATAAGGTTTGGCCGACTTCTAGTGAGTTGTGGTGCTAGCTTGACGTAGACTTATACCACATCCATTTTCTTATAGAAAAAAAAACACAGCAAATTTACGGTTTTCACGACAAATTAACGACAAATTATAAGATAGGTCCGAACAAAATCAGGCGAAGTTGCGGTGCTAATTTTACACACGTAAATTCGTTTGCTTAGCTTTATTTCGACGAATAAACAAACAAAACCTAACCATAATCTTTGCAAAAATATTCGTCTAATGATGGTCGCTTAGCTATCGAAAACGTCTTCATTATATATTTATATAAGTCAACTGAATTCTTGACACAGCGAACAAGCTTACCACATGTTTTAACTGTTATATAAAGTAGTAAAGTTCGGTGGCGTAATCATGAGTTCGAACAGTGTGTTACGGCACTTAGCTGTTACAGTAAGACGAAGATGTAAAAAACGAAATTTATCAGAAGTTTTCTTTTAACATGATGCTGTTTCTGAAAGCACAGTTCAAATGTGGTTACAGAAATTCCAAGAGAAAAGAACTTTACTTTTGAAAATGAAAGACAAAATAAAGGAAGGACATCTACCGAAGATGTTGAGTTTATGGGGACAGAATTGGAAGTAGATCTTCATTTGATGACCCGCGGTATCTCGCAGACAAAATTTGTTTGACAGTTTTCAAATTGCATCTTCTCTTCAACGTCGTCATCGTTTGAAACTGTTTTTCGACAGGCTGCTAACGGGATATGCAGAATGGTAAGAGCTTACTATTAAGCTGAAAATCTTACATGAAAAAATGGGATACTACTCGCATAAAACAAAAAGCATATGCTTTTTCTATTAGTGGAATCACTGGGGTCCCATATATGGGTACAGAGTGTTTGTAATTGGTAGTAAATGAAACAGATCATAGATTGAAATATTAGGAACAATAAAGTGTATGGCGCAAGTGGGGAGAACAAAACAAAATATAATAGTTTTTCACAAAACACTCTGTAACTTTACAGAGGCTGCGTAGAGGAGACCAAAACCATGACTCACTGTCCGGCTCTCTCCGGTAACCAATACAGATTCCTTAGCTTAGACGTCACACCCCTTAAATGAACTAGATGAAGCGGAATGAGAGGGTTGAGGGAGGACTAATGCTAAGATTTGTCAGAACGTTCGGCTGTTTATGAGTAAGGACTTAGAAATCTTGAAGGTCAATAATGAGCTTAAGACCATAAGGTGTTCTAAACCTCTTTAAATTCATCAATCCATTCCTTCAGAAACTTGTAGAGTTTCCTCACTCAATTCTTTATATAGGCATCTCGCTAGTGTTTCCCAAAGACTTAAAACATGTGCAACTGTGGCTTTGCTACTTTTTTTAATAGTTTGGCTCCCCTCCAAATGACGGACAAAAATTTTCTCGACGGATAATCCAGTTTAATGAAAGTCTTGTCGTTGAAAGTGTTTCGATTGGTTCACCAATTAACCACACTTCGGCTGATCCTCTTGTAGACTTTTTAGTACTACGTAGTGAAGGAAAAATATGTAGGTAATCATTTAGAACTAAATAACCCCCCCCCCCCCAGCTAAGTTTTTAATAATATTTTATTTTATTCGAAAATCATGGTAACCCAAAATATTATATTTCAAATATATCACCATATAGTGAACCTCTATCTATTTAGTGGTAGCATTATCCATGCAAACCTGTTTGCAGGAGTTTTTCGTGATATTTACGCAGTATCTATTCTATCATCCTCGATCGTGAAGACCTGTACTAATAGTGAAAGCATATAAAGCTAGCCGCAATAAGGTGACTACAGAAGTTAGACGAACAAAGATACAATATTTAGCCCCAAAGTCTTAAACATATTTTTCACATCTATCAGATCTGCCCATAATCGCTGCTTCTCATGTATCTGCTGGTAATCTGCTTAGAAAAATCTCATCTAATATCGATACCAACTGCTCCTACTTTCGTGGAATCAACTACGGTGAGCTTGCGATTTTCTGAATCCAATAAATTGGGTCTCACAATCTTCCACCTAGGTTCGTTAAACTTTTATTTCTCTTTAGTTATGGTTGTTGCTGACTCATGCTTGAGGTCATCCTGTTTTCCTGCTGTCTAGAAGACGACAATAGTTCTTTGTATTTCTAAGAATTCTTCTAGCTTTTCGGAAGTCTTTGACCGTATAGACCATCGTTTTCTTCTCCAGAAACTTGGTGCCTCTTTTAATAGCTCAGCCCCAACTCTGGTAAGCAGGGACCGAAAGAGTTATGAGAAATATTTTAAAAGTCTGGTTTTAACACTTTGTTATTGATATTTTATATTTTATCTTCTAATGAAATAGTTAAAAAGAGAATTTTATTTTCTTCTGAGTAAATAACAGTCTTATCTTAAGTTTTATATTTCTCTCTCGGTTTAACATTTAAAAATGAGTTTTAGTTTTTCTCTCAAAAAATAAAACTCATAATTCGTGTTTTTCATTTTTCTCAGCTTTTAACAGTTAAAAATGAGTTTTATTTTTCCCTCAAGAAATAAACCTGTCCGAGTAAGGTTCTTAGGGAAAGAAAAATTGGAATCGGCAACCCCTTCTTGGTGTTGCTATATATAGCTTTGGGTTTTCACTGTAAACGGCCGTTTTAAAAAAAATGTAAATTTAAGTTCAAAAATAGGACGACCAATCAGGCAACTGTTTCGTACGGTTGCTATACAAAATTGATTAAAAAAATTGACAAATTGTATCTTCTAACAAATATATGACAACAACAATAGAGAACGTCCGTTGATAAGTTTTATTTCCTGAGGAAAATAAAAAACTCTGAATATGAATTTTATTTCTTGAGGAAAAAAATAAAACTCATTTTTAACTGTTATAAGATGAGGAAAATATAAAACTTGAATTATGAGTTTTATTTCCTGAGGAAAAAAATAAAACTCATTTTTAATTCTTTATAATAGACGAAATATGTAAAATTCTTTCAAAGAGTTTTATATCGCTGTAAAATAATATAAGTAAGTAACAGTAATATAAGTAAGTAACAGTTAAAATTGAAATATAAACAAGTAAAAAAGCTAGAATTGGTCTAAGACCAATTCTTATGATACCCTAGATGAATGCCCGTATTAAATTTCGTATGGTTACTGATCTATTCAAGTTTGATTTTGAAGTGGTTTTTCGCATATATTTCTGGAACGGTTTGTCGGATAGAAAAAATGATTATTACAATTTTTATAGGATTTCGTATTCTGAAGAAGTTTTTAGTATTTTAGTATAATAAAAATGTCTTGGACTGCTCGTTTTCAAAGTATGCGTAAAAAACCAAAATTTTTATATGGCAACACCAAGAAGGAGTTGCCCGATTTAGTCCATTTTTATCATTTCATTTGCCAATGTAGTAAAAACGTCATGTACGAAATTTCAGCTCTCTACGTCGACGCGTTCTCAGGCAGTGTCCAAATATATAGCGAAAAACGAAATTTTTATATGGCAACCCCACGAAGGAGTTGCCCGATTTGTCTCATTTTTGAACTTAATTTTACTTTTTTTTTTTAAAGTCCGCGTACAAAATTTCAGCTCTCTAAGTATACGCGTTCTCGAGTTATCGTGCGCACGGACGGACGGACATGCAAAAATCAAAATAACTTTTAATATTATGCATGGGTGTCCAATCCATTTTGCTCTACCATCATTATTTCGAGGTATAGATTTCATCTAGGGTATAAAAACATGTCTTACAATAACAGTTAGGATTGGATTTATATATTAAAATCGAAACTTTCTTGATTTCAACGTAGGCAGCTAGTCTAAGTGCTGTACATAGACCCCTTTTGTACTACGCTACTTTCTAGAAAATTTTATGAAAGAGTTTTTCACTCACAAAAAAATAATAACAGTTATTTTCGGTCCCTGCTGGTAAGTAAATTCCTGTCAGGTCACAGCCAACGAGTCTATACGAGTATATGGACTGGTTTTACTTCGTGGGGTTCCTTAAGTTTCAATACTCGGACCTTTACTATTCAGCTTATTTATCAATGAGCTGTCAAATGTAATCGATTGATACTTAAGTCCTGCAAGAGAGAGGCTGTGTTGGACCTGCTACCCTTACATCTGGATGTTAGGGAGCAGGCCATACTTAGTGCAATTAGGCTACAAAGGGCAAACCTCCTAAGTACAAATAATCTGGTTGGCCACCTGAAAGTCCTCCAGGATTTCATAGAGGACCCGATGGCTAACCCAATTTCAAACGTTATGCCGAAACGCCATAACTTTGAAACACCATTTAAGGTGATCGTGGGGAACCGTCAACAGTGGCACACTGGGGACCTACCATAATACCATAATCCATAAAAATATGCGTGGAGCAAAAATATATATAATATCAGACAGCCAAGCAGCACTTAAAGCGTTAAACTCGTTTACCTTTGAGTCAAAGCTGGTTTGAGACTGTCTTACTATCTTAAAGCAACTGGCCGAGACAAATAGGGTGACACTGATCTGGGTACCAGGACATGAAGGCCTTGCAAAGGAAGGAGCCAAATCTCTGTTTATTGGCCCTGAGCCTGTCACCTCTCAGCTCAGATCAGGCTTTGGGAGGACATAACTAAGAAGGAATACTGGGAAAATACCCCGGGGCTGAGACAAGCAAAGAAGTTTATAAAGTACTCGCAACAGAGGACAAAAGAATTCCTCACACTCAGCAGGAACGAACTAAGGCTCATAACGGGCCTACTTGCTGGGCATTGCCCACTTAGATACCATCTTAAGAAGATGGGTAAGGTCAATGATGAGACCTGTCGATTCTGTATGGAAGACGACGAGTCCGCTGAGCATGTCCTATGTGACTGCAAAGCACTGTGCCGCATAAGGCTAAGACATCTAGGAAAGGCATTTCCACTACCAGAGGATGTCGAAAAAATGGCCCTAAAGAATATTATAAGCTTCATCAAAGAACTTAAGTTCGAATGGGCGCCCTAGGGCATCCAGGGGTAATGCCACAATAAATCTTATAGGTCGCAGTGACAAGATGAGAGGCAGAAACCCTGTCTGCATCCCCCGTAATTAATAATAATAATAATAAGTCCTGCAAAGTCTTTTATGATAAATTTTATAATGACAACTTAAAAATCCCACCAGTGACTTTATATACTGTTTCTGTAAAAGTAAAGTTAAGAGTGCTCGGAGTTGTTTGTCTTGAAGCAACATGGTCAGCAAAATTTATGCAGGTCTCTGGTGTCTATGGTATCGGGTCTGCTATCTATTGACATTCGTTTAGGATTAATTAAAGTATATTTGATCTTGGTCCACTTCACCTATGGTAGCAATGTGTTTCCCAAGTTAGTTAGTGTTTATACCGATTTCCTTTGTGACTGGAAAGATTTGACCTTTACTTTTTCGTTGGGCTCGAATGCTCCTTGGCTATACTAATATGAAAAGGCGATCTTGGTTTTCTTAGATTCTCTACTTAGCTCGAATAAACCACGGCAATTACGAGAATATTATTCCAATTTATAACATCACAACGTAACAGAAACACATTGATTCCACGATTTCTGTCCTGTATGGAAAGTTATTACCTTGTTCATATAGTACATTTATGGGAAAATTTCCCTGAATACATATTCAGAGTACTGACACTGTCGGTGCATTGCTACACATATAACACTCTTATCTTTTCTTTAATTGTTAGTAGTCTCTGTAGCACAATATTTTCAATTGAATTCAATTGCTTCTAAGTATCTTCTTTAATCAATAAAAAGACTTCATATGTATATTTTTCTTTCTTTTTAATTCCAGTGGTGTCCACATGAAGAAACACCAGACCACAAATCGCATTGCTGTAGTATAAGTCCCGAATGTGATCATATTTCTCTTCCACTTCCTCCAGGACCACCATCAACTCGACCACCCGGACACCATGGACAATTATTATCAGTACGACCAGATATTGAGGGTCTTTCCGAAATATATTGGGGTGAAATACTTGAGCGAACAGTCAGTTCCGGAAGTTTACATGCCTTACAGAAGTCATTCTCCCAACATCAGCACCATCACCATAGTAGTCATCAACAATCATCTAATTTTAGCAAAACCAGTGATTTAAGTTTAACAATTTGCGAAAATGGCGAACAAGTAACGAACTTTTCGAATTCGGAACCTAAATTATGTGAACATATCTACCATGACATGAACTGTGCCAAAAGTAAGAGCGGATCCAATGGCTCCCACAGTATAAGGACAACTCAACCCGATATATAGTAGTAGTAGTAGTATGTAGTAGTATGCTGAGGAAATTCTTTCATAAAATATTATTGGATGACACAGTTTCCCGAAGGACTACATACAATTATCAGCAGATGTGAAAATGGATTGTATCATGATAGGATTTAAAGTAAGTCCTGCCTGTCAGGAACGTAAATACGTATATTTATACGGATGGATTAAAATGGATTTAAAAAACATATAATTTCCAGGCAGGAAACTTATTCACGTGTAAAATTAAAGTGTTAAATGTGAAAATATAAATGGAAATTTTCATTTATTAAAATAATACGAAATGCAGCAAAAAGATTGTTTTGTGAGTAATTGAATATTTTTTGTTTGTTTTTGTTTTTTTTTTTTGTTTTTTTTTTTATAAATGGAACGTGTACTGCCTATGTTAACATTTTTCTAAAATCGTATCAAGAATACATAGAGAAATTTGGATTGCTGTACCTTGAATTTAGAAATAAATGCGCTCTTTCTCTCAATTTTGTATGTTTTCATTTGACTTATTCATGTATGTAGATACATGTACAGAGATATGATTCTACGGTAACTGTAAAAAATTAAAAATTAAAAACTACAAATTACACAAAGTTATAACTGATCTAAAGGACCAATTTTGGCAATACGCTAAATGAATAATAAATATAGGCGCCCTAATATATTTTGAAAATGTGGTGATTTTTAGAAAACAATCATCATCGGTGGTATCATTTCTCTTCAAATGCCACTAGCCTTCAGCAGGTTCAGTCCAGTGGCGGAACCAGCTAGAAGGCGCGGGGGGCGCCCCTCCCTGAAGATCACAAAAAAGTTGCAGTAGATCTTCTGAATTCTTGTACTGCACTTTTTGCACAAGACATAAAAATTTCTGGAAACGTTAAATTTGAAGCAGAACTTATTCGGGTAAAAGCGATGGGGATTTGTTTTAATTGAAAACACAACGGCAAGCAAATCTATGTATATTGATGTAGTGAGTTATTACATTTAAAGCAAGACATTTATTTTGGAAAAACATTTTTATTATTTCGTAAATTGCAATAGTAGAATATTTAGCTAAAACCTTACACAAAAAAAAATTAAATGCTGATTGGGAAATTCTAAATCAGAACCTTAGAGAAGTCTTGGCATGCGTGAATATATTCCGTATTCTTACAGCAGATCTCAACAACAGTAAAATCTCTCTTGGTTTAACGATCAGTTTAACCAAGCAATATAATAAAAGCGAAAGAGTCTGCTTTTGGCGCATAAGAGAAAAATTTCTTTTGATCAAAATAGAATAGCAAAGGCTTCTGGTCCCTAGTCAAGACCATCAAGAGCAACTTCAGCAATTCCTCTATACCTTCAGTACTTAATATTGGTGAAGTAGTTGTTGACTCCCTTGATCAAGCTAGTATCTTCACTGGTAGATTCGCTCAAATTCTCTATAAAACAGCCAATACACATCCATGAGAGGGATGTGTTTAAGGTCCTTAATGTCCTTAAGGTCCTGATGGTTTCTCACCCATGTTAATTAAGAGCTGTGCCTCATCTTTAGCTAAACCTTTGGGCAAACTATTCTACTTGTCTTATTCAATAGGAAAATTTCCAAATTGTTGGAAAATGGCTCACGTTCAGCTTATTCCCAAGAAAGATGTGGGTAGCGATACCTCAAATTATCGACCAATTGCAATCACTTCGATTCTTTCAAAGTTTTTAAATCGATCAATAACTCCAAATTAATGAAGTATCTAGAAACCAAACAACTCATCAATGATCGGCATAATGGCTTCCGAACTGGAGACTTGCTGACTTTTCTTACGGAACATTCGAACCGTGCACAATGGTGCTTTGTAGCCACAAAATCGTTGCTCTAGATATTTAAATGGTCTTTGATAGAGTCTGGCATCCAGTCGTTTTAGTTAAACTTAAATCACTTGGTTTCTCCCTTCATCTTCTATTATAGATTGAAAGTATTATACCTGATCGTATAATACCGGTTGTACTAGATGGGGTTTCACCAGAACCTCACCCTATAAATGCAGAGACGTTCCAGGGCTCTGTTATCTCTCTTCTTAATTTTCATTAACGATCTACTTTCCCGTACTTTTAATCCAATCCATAGTTTTGCCTATGACAGTAGCCCTAATTTTGTTTACTCTTTTGACAATCTTGGGACTCCAGACAGAATGCCATATCTGCCAAACGAGATGGCTTAATTAGATCATTCAATAACGACCTTCATAATATCAAATTTAGCCTTTGATACTTTTATGGACTCCGGAGGTAATGTCACATTTGTCAAACGAACATTTGAAAAACGACATTGATCGTATTCTCCCTAGTAGTAAAGCGATTCGCGTCGAATTCAAGCCATCTAAGTGCCAAAGCTGTCTCATCTACTTGAAGCAAGATCAAAGCTTTTCACTCCCATTACCTTTGATGGAGCCTTGATTTGCCATACACTGTCTTTTTACATTCTTGGCTTTAATATTCCCTGTAAGCTAAGCTGGACACAAATATTTCAACCCATCAAATCTAGAGCTCCTCTACAAATCCTACATCAGACCTCGAATATTATATAATTTCCATATCTGGGCCCGAGGCTAGTCGCACAGTCTAACCTTCATTGGATATTGTCCAAAAGAGAGCCTTCAAGCTCACCGGCGATGTGGCAATAACTTGAAATATCGACTCACTCGAATAACGCCGCTATGATGGATGCCCTTCACTCCCTTATCGCTATATGCGTGGTCAATGTTTTAGTGAAATATCTCGTGTGATCCCTTGCAAAATAATTCTTGCACGCAAAACTCGTGCAGCAAACCGCCCATCAACTTACTTTCAGCCATGTAGTAAAATTTCGTGATTGTTTTTATCCCGAACTGTGTGAATGTGGACAGTCTAATTCATTTCCCTATCAACTTCCTGCCATGCTGTGCTTTGCATCATAAGGTATCCCCTTAACTTGCCTTAATAATATACAAACAAATTTCAAATTTTCTTGACTTTAGTAGATGCAAAGTACGTATCCTTTTAATTCCTGTATTTTGTAAAGTAACAATTTATTACTGATTCGTCAATTTGGTCGAAATGTGTTTCCCTATTTTTACTAACTACAATGGGTGATTTAGAAGTTTTACGCTTCCATTATTTAGAATCTAAAACAAAATAAATAATTTAACACCTCATTTGACTTTCGCGAGTGGCAGAAGTTGAATGTTGAGCAACTTACTTCGATCCGAGTAGTAGCCGCTGACTTATCTGATCGACACGTATCTTAATGATAAATTTTATGTATTTCACTTATGCGATTGATGGCGAGTATCTTCGAACCTTTGATCTGTTTCCAGCTTATGCCATTTTTAAACCAAAGTGCGCCCCTCCCTCACAAGAATCCAGGACCCGCCCCTGGTTCAGTCCTCAAGGGTTCGAGGGGTTCCACAAGGATCGATTTTAGGTCCGCTTCTGTTCTATTTATATATACATAAGTGACATCCCTGTTATAATCAGGAATTTAAAAAGTCCCCTTTACGCTGACAATGTTCAAATAATAATTTTAAGCATATCTGTGGCGACTTCCATATCTCTCACCTTATTTTATATGATCGCTTTATACGATCCATCGATTCCTCTGGCAATATTCCAAATTATTTCGTTGAAAATTCTCTCGTTAACAAAATTCAAAATTGTGTTTAGAGTAAGCCAGATTTTTAGATTGTTCTAGAAAGTATTTTTTCATTCTATTATTCTTGTTGTGTTTTTACGAGTATTTATAAAAGAAACAGAGAATTTTGTACTTTTGTTGTCGAAGTTTTTAGAAAGAAACTGTAATTTTATTAAGGATGGATTAATTTCATAAGGATTAAATAAAACAAGTTTGTTCAAACCGTACATGGAACTGTTATATTATTTCGACCAAACCCGTGTATAAAGAGCATCGTTAAGCAGTGTGGATATCATTTGGACTTGAATTGAAGAATGTCTATTTTGCTTAATCAATAAAAATTTATATTATATTGGTTAATGAGCACAGACCAACAAAAGTATTCTTGAATGTTAGCAAATCCGTATATATGAATGGCTGTAAAAGCAATTTAGATAAATCTTATTTCTCTTCTGAATAATGTGGTTATTCCATAAATCTTGGTGTCATGCTGAATAGGTACTAATTTGTCCTGTTGTGATCACATCAAGTCAACTACATATATCAAAAATATATGAATCTCTAAGGTCACTCTCTGCCTATCAAGATCATTATACTCAAGAAAAGCACTTGTTAACGCACTTTGCTTACGGCAAAAAAAGTGTTCAAGAATTTAAACACTGCCTGTTCCTGAAAAATATAAGTAGGTACGGCCTGCGAAGAAATCACCACATAAGTCAATACCAAAACTCGGTCTTGGGTAAACAATTTAAAAACGCTAACTTTTATGCAAGAACTAATTCTGTCAGAACAACCCACGTAAAGACATCTAAGATTGCTGATACCACGTTTGGTGTATGCAGTTGGGTCGTGGCTTTTATTTTGTAATCATTAAAGAAATTCGAAAAGGATCGGACTGAACCAATGCAAACGAAAAAAATTAAGAATAAAAACAAAATGATAACAAAACTATCGCTCGATATTAAATTACCAGTTAGCATCTTCTTAAATAAGCTGACTTTAAACCTAAGCGCTATAATGTAATTGAAAAGACATTCCAAACGTAAGTGAACAAGGTAGGTACGATCACTGCACCTAAAGCTCCCGGAAACCTGACGTCTTAGTACGTGCACAATGAGGCAAGGCGAGGCGATGCGAGACTATATCAAGAGTTTAAGAAACAAATTTATCGGGTGGCAAGCAAAATGGCTGAAAGTATGCTTATCTGAAAAATTCCATATAGTTGCACTACTTGACAAACACAAAATCTGATGATTTAATTTATGCTCTCACTTCGCGATTTACCATGAAACTGGACACCTTGTTGTGAACACTACCCCTCGAGATGTATCTTCGCCTCGCCTCGCTCAACTACTTAGCCTTGGCTCGCCTCACCTAGCCTCGCCTCGTTGTGCACGTACCCTAGACGGCCATCACAAACATTCTTGAAGAGCTTCAAAATGACCCAATAGCCCCACTAGTTCACAGACACACAGGTTAAAGAAGATCGCCAAAGCTGAAAGATCAATGGATTACTGCAGTACCACGTAGATCAGAAGTCTAGTACACAGACGAATGTACGAAAGAAGGTATGCATTATGAGTGTAGGAGTCTTTGAGCCGATGGATAAGTTACGCATGTCGCATGGACCTGGAATGTTACCCAACTGTTTTTCAAGCAGAAATCCACAAACGTGCATCATAATCAACCTGCAAAGAGGTTATGGCACGCAAACATACAGGGTCTGTCCGGAAAATAAGTGGAGTAAATCCGTAACAGACAATATATTGAAAATAAAAGTACAAATGTTTAATAAATAGGACCGTTGCGCGTCAATACACTTTTCCAGCGATTTTGCCAGCTCTGGTAAGCTTCCTGGACCACGTTGATGGGAACCTCCTTGAGACATCTCGCCGTGGCGACTTTCATGAAATCTACCGTCCCATAACGATTACCCTTTAAGCTTCTCTTTATTCGAGGAAACAAAAAGAAGTCCGCTGGTGTCAGATCGGGGCTGTGTGGTGGCTGGGGCAGTATTACCATACCGTGCCTGGTCAGGAACTCGCTAACAATGAAGGCGGTATGAGATGGCGCGATGTAGTGATAGAGTCACCAATTTCCACTGATCTTCTGTCTGACACAAAGCACCTGGCTTCAGAGCCTTTCAAGAGCTTTCAAGTAAAATTGATTTGCTAAGCATTGTGATGGTCTCGGAGCCTGATTTCCTTAACTTAACACAAAATTTAATGCCATGTCGCTGTTCAGTAAATCGTAACATTTTGATCTCCTTACGCGTTACTCGAACACAGGTACATACTACGAGCAATTCACACTGGGCAATGGCCAGCAGATAGCCGGCGAGGAACACGTTACTTTTCCAAGACCCCCCTCCCACTTTTCCCCCCGCAATCGCAACACTGCAGTCTTCCGGGTTGGCAGGAAAAAATCATTCAAGTAATTTTCCGGACACACCCTGTATGTTCAGACAGCTACACCACGATAAAAGCGATAAATTCCAATGAGGCATGAAGAGAATGAAAGTGCTAATTACCACCCTGCTAGAAAGAAAACAGAATCTGCATTTACCAGACCGAAACTCTTCTGCGGCCATACATACAAAGAGGCACACACCAGGAGAAGTAATGTCCAAAATAGAAAAGGCTCACGAACTATACAGTGCAGTGCGTGGAGTCAATCAGATCGGACGTTGCCTTTGTAGATCAAATAATCTAAACATATATCCAACCAATTAATTTAAGTCAAGTGATAGTGTTGTGCTAATCATTTTCAAACTAATCAATTCGTTAATTATTTAAATTCCGACGCGACCGTTAAATTAATAAATAAACAAAATAAATTTTATCCGGCAAGTGAAGGGCTCTTCTATGCCCTATCAACATTCTATAAGCCAGCAGCACGGTAACGTTTCCTATCCTTCTCTTCATCTGTGATCAGTGCAAATGCATTAGCACTTGTCACTGATCAGCAATCCGGGTGCACTCAGCTGTGGTCATTGAACTGCACAGTCTGAGGTATTGAAAGCAGCAATAGGCATAACACTATTGCTGTTTTTTTTTACCTCGCTGTGTCGTTGACTGCAGCTGGGTGCCCCTAAATAAATATTTGTGTTGTTGTGTGTCGCTCTTTCCTCTGTTTTTTTTGTTTTGCTTTGGAATGTGCTGAATTTTATTTTAGAATTTTGCAACATTCGCGGATTGGGGGCAAATCGTTTTTCGGTGTACTGCCACCTTAACTCAAAAAATCCGGCAATTCTTGCGCTAAGTGAATCCAAGGTCCTTTCTGATGCTGATATTAATCAGTATCACGTCCCTGGATACAGCTTCGTGCCTCTTTTTTCTCAGCATAGAGGGATCGCAGTATATATTCGGAATGATGTGGCCTTTACTATTCTTCAAGATTTTCCTTCTGCTAATCCAGAGTTTAATTATATCTGGATTAGGTTCAAAATTCACAAGCACATCTTATACTTCTGTTTCCTTTATCGCAGCCCAAATATGTCTGATGACGACACGGTATCCGTATTTGACAATATCTCCAACAATATTGATCATTTGCTTTCTGTTTCCCCCTCTTCCGAAATCGTCCTGGCAGGCGATTTTAATGTTCATAATATACCGTGGCTCAGACATTCTTCTACCACAAGTCCTGCGGGCCGTTTCGTTGAACTCTTCTGTGAATCATTTAATTTGCAACAGCTAGTGGATGCAGCTGGAGATAAAGCTAATTTACTCGACTTGTTTCTAACATCTCATCCTGACAAATATTCCATTTCAGTCGGTTCCCCTCTTGGAAATTCAGACCATTGTTTAATCACGGCTCAATTTACCACCTCAAACCTGTGCCGCCCAACTGCTCCACCTACAAGTAGGCTTCTTTGGCACTATAAGAATGCTGATTGGGAAAGTCTCAATAAGTATCTTAAAGAAATTGATTGGTCGGTCTGTTTTGCTTCGAGGGATGTTGATGAATGCACATTACAATTTAGTAACATACTATCTTGGCATGCGTGAATACATTCCGTATTCTTACAGCAGGTCTCAACAACAGCATGATCGCTCCTGGTTTAACGATAAGTGCAACCAAGCTATACAAGCGAAAGAGTCTGCTTTTCGCGCCTATCAATTGCATCCATGTCCGGAAATGAAACAAGTCTACAAGACTGCACGGAACACCTGCAAGTCCATTATCCAGAGAGAAAAATTTCTTTTTGACCAGAATATTAGACAAAGAATCTTGACAAGCCGCAAAGGTAGCAAAGGTTTCTGGTCCCTGGTCAAAACCATCAGGAAAAATTTCACCAGTTCCTCTATACCTTCACTACTTAATAATGGTGAAGTGATTGTTGACTCCCTGGATAAAGCTAATATTTTAGCTGCTAGATTCGCTTCAAATTCTCGTCGTCCACCAACTTCACAAACACCTGTTTTGCATCGCCCGTGTGAATGTGTACAAGAGCCAATACACGTTCGTACGAGGGGTGTGTTCAGGGTCCAAAGGGTCAAAAGGGTCTCCAAAGCCGCAGGCCCTGATGGTTTTTCGCCCCTGTTAATTAAAAGCTGCGCCTCATCCTTGGCTAAACCTCTGCGCAAACTCTTCTACTTGTCTTATTCGACAGGAAAATTTCCAACTGCTTGGAAGGTAGCTCACGTTCAGCCTATTCCTAAGAAAGGAGAGGGTAGCGATCCCTCAAATTATCGACCAATTGCCATCACTTCGATTCTTTCAAAGGTTTTTGAATCTACCATTAACTTAAAATTAATGAAGTATCTAGAAACTAATCATCTCATCAACGGTCGCCAATATGGCTTCCGAGCTGGACGCTCATCTGGAGACTTGCTGACCTTTCTTACGGAACGTTGGAACCGTAGTCTTCACAATTTTGGTGAGTCTAAAATCGTTGCTCTAGATATTTCAAAAGCCTTTGATAGAGTCTGGCATCCAGCCCTTTTAGCCAAACTTAAAGCACTTGGTCTCTCCCCTCCTCTTCTATTATGGATTGAAAGTTTCCTATCTAGTCGCCAAATACGTGTTGTGGCGTTACATCTGAACCGCATCCCATAAATGCCGGTGTGCCTCAAGGCTCTGTTATCTCTCCAACCCTCTTTTTAGTTTTCATTAATGATCTGCTTTCCCTTACTTTCAATCCCATCCATAGTTTCGCAGATGACAGTACTCTTGATTTCGCTTACTCCTTTGACACTCTTGCGGAATCCAGGGGGAATGCCGCATGTGTTAAACGAGATTGCATGACTAGATCATTGAATAACGATCTTAACAGTATCCTCGCTTGGGGCAAAGCGAATCGCGTCGAATTCAATGCATCTAAGACTCAAAGCTGTCTCATCTCATTAAAACAAGATCATAACTTAACCACACCCGTTTCTTTTGATGGAGCATTAATTTCTGATTCACCGTCACTAAGCATTCTTGGCATTAATATTTCCAGTAAGTTAAACTGGACAGATCATATCTTCTCTGTTGCCAAAGAAGCATCGAAATGTCTTGGATTTCTGAAAAGGTGTAAGAAATATTTCAGCCCGTCAAATCTAGCACTCCTCTACAAGTCCTACATTAGACCTAGAATGGAATACAACTCCCATATATGGCCGGGGCTGGTCGCACAGCCTTAGCTTCATTGGATATTGTCCAAAAGAGAGCCTTCAAGCTCATTGGCGATTTGGCAATAACTTGTCATATCGACTCACTCGAGCACCGCCGCAATGTTGGATGCCTTTCGCTCCTTTATCGCTATATGCATGGTCAATGTTCTGATGAAATATCTAGTCTAATCCCTTGTAGAATGATTCCTGCACGCAATACTCGCGCTGCAAACCGCGCACATCTTTTAACCCTTCAAATTACTTTCGGCCGTACAGTAAAATTCCGAGATGCTTTTTTATCCCGAACAGTGCGAATGTGGAACAGCTTACCATCTTCTGTTTTTCCTCCGGCCTACAATCTGCGGAAGTTTAAGGGCGACACACATCGGCACCTCCGCCACTCTCCTCACATCCCCTAATCCTTTCCCTATCTCCTTCCTGCCATGCTGTGCTTTGCATCATAGGGTATCCCCTGAGCTTGGCTTAATAATATAAAAAAAAAAAAAATGAGAGAGATTAAGAAAATGAACAAAATGAAGGCTGCCGGTTCTGATCAGAAGGAGTAAAATCTGCAGAGCACGTATTCCTGTCAATACGCAGGACTTGCTCTCTTTTGCCTGGGTAAAGGATTCATAACCCTATCAGAAATCTAGAGAACTAACCCTAAGGAGATAATAACCTTTTTAAAAAGGATATACGTAGACTGGAGCTAATTCAGCAGGGCATAGTATTGAAGAGATCTTTTAAATCGCAGTGCTTAGAGGTCGGATTTCTGACCCCCACCGTCCTTTATAGTAATAATAATAAAAAGGATACTTCAAAATAACGTGTATACGAACTATTAAATATCTGTGAGAGGGAAAAAAATTTTCCATAAACCGGTATTGCCAGTGTGAATAAGATTTTACAAAAAAAAAAAAAAAAAAAAAAAAAAGCTAGCGAGACGCTCCAAAAGGAGTCACACAAAGGAAAGATATGGTTTGTCTCTTCTTAGGCCATAGATAAATCAAATGCCGTCATTCAAAGCAACATTTAATTTTCTGTAACACACGGAATCCTTAAAGAAGAAATGATATTGCCACACTACAAGTGAAGTACATACAATAATATTAGTGACTTTACCAATTCCAAACGTACTTTGAAATTTAGAATGCCGGCGAATAACCACAGTCTCATAAATTTTTCTAATTGCATTCTTAGAAGTAATACTTGAAGAGACCTGAGGTACATCACATAGTAAGTGCACCAAATAAGTTATTTTTCACGAGAAACACTATCCGGAAACACTATAGGAGTCGAATACCTACCCAAAATATTGAAATTATAGCGATTGGAGAGGCACATCCTTTGATGACCTTGAATAGCTTTTAAAGGTACCCACACTAGGTTTTAAAATACATACACATAAAAGTTACCTTTTTTTAAATGGTTAGAGAAACTTGTTGTGTGTCACTTGTTACGTAGAATTGGTACTTTTTCGAAAACCTCAACGTGTTCAAGATAGCGACAAGTTTTCATTTAAGAAATTCATTATCAGAATCGCTCAGTTTAAGGAATTAAGATATTAAGGTTTAAGATATTAATGAACGAAAAGGTTTGGCATGGTGACTCAAAGGCTTGAACAAAATATCACTTTGATCTGTATTTGAATAAGTAGTATACATAAGTAGGTACCATTGAAATTCATTCAAGGTCATCAAAGGATATCTTTCATCAATCTCTACAGTTTCCTCCTATATGGCACCGTTTCTGAAAAAAAGTCATCGAAAGCCCCCCGGTAGGAAACATTTACATAATATATCTATATTTTTCTATATTTTAGGAGTCCCTTTAAAATTCCTGCTCCTCCTCTACACCGTTTCGAAGTTATGGCTGAAAAATGACTTTAAAATGACTTTGTACTCAAAAGGAAATCATTTTTGGATTTTTTACACTTTTTTTTTAAGAATGCAAGGCTGTCGTCGAGTAGGATTACGTTTAAAAAACACTCCTTGATGCTCGTTAGCCTCAATATCATCACTTTTCTGATACCACCTCAACTAACCACTACGACCTCTACCACCATCACCTGTAAAATATATGGAACACTACTATTCTCAGGGCCATGCTAAAAGATGGTATAAAGAAAAAAGTGTTTTAAAGTCCAACTAAATTGGGAAACAAAATAACGAATGAAATAAAATCCCTAATCCCTAATAGTGCACGTATTCTACACCCAAAAGTTAAGGTTAAGAGAGTGGGGATGCCAATATAGGAGCGGACCCCGCGACCAGAGTTGAATATGAAATGGAAATGTATGAAATTATTTCATAAGAAGGGAAAAGCTACAATTGGTACTAGACCAATTGTTACGATACCTCAGATGAATGCCCGTATTTAATTTCGTCCGGTCGCGCCTCTGTGCATTGTTAAAGTAGTTTTTCGCATCTATCGTCGGATAGTAAAAATGATTATATGTAAGTAATTTAGTACCTAGAATATAAACATCTAGGACCGATCCTTTTCACAGTATACGTAAAAAACCTCAATTTTTGTATGGCAACACCATGAATACGTTATAGGAAAAAACTAAAGTTTTTTATTGCAGCACCAAGAAGAAGTTGCCCGATTTAGTCCATTTTTGAAATTCTATTTACTATTTTATACAAACGCCCTGTTTTCAGTTTCTAAGACAGTGTCCACCGGCAAATGTCTGCCTAGGCAAACTAGGCAGTTGCCTAAGGGTCCAACTTGTAGGTAAAGTATGGTAAATGGAGGATATACCTAATGACTATCAGAACCAGCTTAATACAAGCGAGCTGCAAGGACACGTTTAATAAATAAACGGTCAACAATACAGCGTTTCATCACTTAGTCGGTGTTAGTATTAGTATGTTACACATAGACCAAACATCACATGAAATGTCATGCAATGCGACATAGAACAAAAAGATAAAAAACTAAATTAAATCTAACAAAAGATTAAATATTATATAGACGTTTTTTTAAAACATGCGTAGAGTCGTCAACAACAAAATACTCAGCCAAATTATTAACAATAATACACATGCGATTAATAGGTTCATACATGCTAAAGTTGAGGAGTTAACATGCAACAGTGGTAGCCTTCTCAAATTGTGGCTACTTTCATGGAAAAAGATTTTGTTAAGTAACGACGGAGAATCAATATTCCCGTTTAAGATTTAGTTTTCCTGGAAATATTTTAATTAATTTGAATTTAATTTTATACATATATTAACCCTACCTAATTAGGATTCCCCGAAAACTTATTTAACCATTTAATTTGCAAGAAATTGCCTAGGTAAGTTGCTTAAGTTGGTAGTTAGCTTAGCTTGGTGGGTAGCATAGCTAGGTAGGTAGCTTATTTAGGCAGGTAGCTTAGCTAGGAAGGTAGTTTTGCTAGGTACAGGTAGTTTAGCTAGGTAGGTTGCTTAGCTAGGTAGGTTGCTTAGCTAGGTAGGTTGCTTAGCTAGGTAGGTAGCTTAGCTAGGTAGGTTGCTTAGCTAGGTAGGTAGCTTAGCTAGGGAGGTAGCTTAGCTAGGGAGGTAGCTTAGCTAGGGAGGTAGCTTAGCTAGGGAGGTAGCTTAGCTAGGTAGGTTGCTTAGCTAGGTAAGTTGCTTAGCTAGGTAAGTTGCTTAGCTAGGTAAGTTCCTTAGGTTTGTAGTTAGCTTAGCTCTAGGTAAGTTGCTTAGGTTAGTAGTTGGCTTAGCTAGGTAGGTAGCTTAGCTTGGTAGGTTGCTTTGGTAGGTAGCTTAGCTAGGTAGGTAGCTTAGCTAGGTAGGTAGCTTAGCTAGGTAGGTAGCTTAGCTAGGTAGGTTGCTTAGCTAGGTAGGTTGCTTAGCTAGGTAGGTTGCTTAGCTAGGTCTAGCCAGTCCAGTTTAAACGAAATTCAAGCGACCTTTATATGAAAAACATCAGCAGTAAGACAAGCAAGAGGTGTAAAATGTCTATCTTATGTGAGACCAAATTTTACTACGCTTACGGGATCAAGAATTTATATTATATTAATAAAAGAACTCCAGCGATATCTGAATGCTAATGCAATTTTCATGCTGAAACGAAAAGAGAAAGCTATACAGAGCGGTTCACAACTGATGGCTAGTGCGGGTATAGTCAGCGATAGGGGCGAACGCCCCCCTAGAGCAAATGTCTGGATACGCCCTTGCCTGAGTGTGGGTCTTCATGTGAAACACGAAAATTTTGTATGGTAACCCTACGATGAAGTTGCCTGATTTGCTCTATTTTCTAACATAAATCTACAATAATTTTTTTTAAATAAGGTTGTATTCCGAATTTCAGCTCTCTAAGTGAATGAGTTTTGGGGTTATCGTGAGGCCGGACAAGCATACGGACATGCAAAAATCAAAATAACTTTTAATATTATGCGTGGATGTTCTCTAGTATACCCTATGATTTCATCCTCTAGAATATAACAATTTTATGCTAAAATATGAAACCGAATGTGCTGTGCATCAACGAACTAACCAAAAAACCAAATAAAACTCAGTTTGGTAGACATATGCAATAATTTTTTCAACATTCTGTTCACCTCACATTTGAACAATATTCTATTAATTTACAAAACTTAACATGCACCATGTCACCATTATTCATTCCACCAATTGAGATTAGAAAGAACAATTTTCCATTTTCACATTTTCCATTTTCATTTCCGGAAATTCGATTAATTTAATACACAAAACTTCATTCCCAATGTGCATTCTGTGAAGTTTGCTCTTGTCCTACATTTAAACATGTTAGAGTTAATCATATTATCTTGTAATTACGACTCCCATGAATAACAGGAACATAACCTACAAAAAGGACTTGAATATTTTGTCATTAAATCTAGTACATTTCGACCAGAATATTATGTAAAAGTTGAAATATATTGAGTTGATTATTAAATAGAATTCTGAAATTGAATAGTACCTGCTGCACACATACATATATGCATAACTGTATAAGTGCGCAATTGTGAGCTATAATAGTAACCAGTTTATTGTCAACAACTTTAAAACTAATTGTAAACCTATACTTGAAGGAAATTCAAATATCAATGAAAGTGCATAGGTAGCTGGAGAAATATTTTCTGAATACAAATCAGACTACGAATTGTGACTATAGTCGCACTTCCTTCTTTATTACAAACCATGACGTTATAAATTGCATATGTATGAGAAACGTGTCGTTTGAAAGTTTTTTAGCATTGCGCCTTAAGGGGAATCGAACATGTTTCATGTTTAAAACTTTATATTGAACAAACTACGCTTCTGCTGAGGATAATTCAAACGACTATTTATAGGTTAAAATCTTCACTTTTAGGGATGTCGAAAGTAATTGTGAGTATTTCAATAAAATTATAAATTGTTTTCGTGTTTTCCTATGCTCTATCCAATTTCCTGTGAAGTGAGAGTATTTAAGTAATCAGTTTGGTTACTGATTATCTATTGTTGTATGTGAGTCGTGATTCGTTTTCACTAATTGGGACTAGTGGGGCAAGCAGGTTGATGACTCTTCAATATGGTATGTAGTCAGCAGCATGGCACTAGACTGTCCGAATTATCTTGGATCTGAAGTTCCTCCAGCTAGTTGGCATTACTGCATATAATGTAGTTGAGTAATCGACCTGTGCGGATAAATACATTAGGGTTTTGTTGACTGTCCCTATGACAGTTAACGAGGAGAACGAATGGGCGTCTGTTTTTGGCAATATACACGTAGAACGGTCCCCAGGACAGTAGCAAGTTGTCCTAGAGCAAACTATTTCGGTCAAGAGCTTTCTTGGTGGATTCAGACGACTGAGGCGTGGTTTTACTGTCCCAAAGACAAAACGACCTGGTGTTGTGAGAAACCTTGTCGGCTTCTAGTTCCGCGTAGTCGGATTTCCAACTTGTCACAGGTGTTCTCAGCATGAGGTACAACTTCTAGGTTAGGTTAGGCTAGGTAAGAGGGGTGCCGCTAGACAACCAGCCAGCCTCACTTAGACCTCCAACTGGTCTACTGTGCCCCTAGACCTCATGAGATGACCCTTCAAGCCACGGATTCATCCTGCTTTCCTTGGGAAACTCAGGATATATCCAAGACCTTTAACCTAGATCCATCCTGCCTCACACAGAAAACTCAGGATGTCTCTGAACTTTATACTTTGAAGCTCCCCAGACTTGAAAAGAAGTAGATACCTAGCAGCCTACTTCTTTTATTTATCAGAGCGGGGCATTCGCAAAGCACATGCTTGACGGATTCAATTTCCTCCGAGTGCCTACAACTCCTGCAGAAATCGTTCGCCGGTATTCCCAGTCTTCTAGCATGGTCCCCTATGGCCCAGTTACCCGTCATGACCCCTACTAGATTCCTGGTATTTGCTCTGCTGCTATTAAGCAGTTCCCTTGTCCTTTTCCTGTCATATGCAGGCCACAATTGCCTCGCAATACGACAGGTATCCCTGCTGGTCCATCGAAGGCCTGCCTTTAGATAGACGTCCCTAATGATTTCCTCTTTTAAGGCTCCTATTGGGATCCTCACGTAAGCTACAGCTGCGGAGATATCCAATTCGGAGCCCTTTTTGGCCAACTCATCAGCCATCTCGTTGCCTGAGATATCCTTATGGCCAGGTACTCAGCTTAGGGTCACCCTGTACCTTACAGTCAATTCCTCAAGCCTGGTTTTGCATAACTGCACCAATTTTGATTTTATCAGCCCAGCATCCAGCGCCCTGAATGCTGCCTGGCTGCAGATGTGCTGTGCGGGCTCTCTGCACATGGATACCAATGTTGCCGCCTGATAAATCGCTGTGAGCTCTGCCAGAAAAACACTGAATTTGTCAGGCAGTCTATAAGACTCGTGCCACTGAAGTTCTCTAGAGTACACTCCAGCCCCTGTGCCCACACTGGTCTTGGAGCCATCCGTAAATATAGAAATATCGGATGTAACGACCACCTCATTCCCCTCCCAGTCACTCCTGGTGGGTATCGTTGCATTGATACCTCCACCAAAAGCCAGGATGGGTACTTGATAGTCTGTTTCTACCCTGCAGTCCCTACAGTCTACCTTCTGGAGTATATTGGAGTGCCCAAAACCCCTCTCCGTCCAACAGCCCCCCGCTCTCAGCCTGAGAGCACTAGTTGCCGCCCCACCCTTACAATAAAGGTCCGGCGGCAATAGGTCAAGCATGACCTTCAATGCCGCCGTGGGCGTGGTGCACAGACACCCAGTTATACCCAAACAGGCGGCTCTCTGGATTTTTGACAGCACATCAAGGTTACAATTCCCCGTCAGTGACGTCCACCAGACCGTAGAGCCGTAGCAGAGGATGGGCGGAACTATGGCTGTGTACATCCAGTGTACCACCCTGGATTTTAATCCCCAGTTTACGCCAAATATTCTCCTGCACGTGTAGAAGGCCTTCACGCGTTCTTGTAGATTAGCCTTCCAGCTCAGTTTTGAATCGAAGACGACACCCAAATACTTCGCTTCACTGGAGAGAGTAATCTCCTCTCCTCCCAGCATTGGAAGTCTGAAATCTTGCACCCGTCTCCTTCTTGTAAAAAGGATTAGCTTCGTCTTCGAGGGGTTCACCCTCAAACCACTATTATTGGCCCAGTTATCCAGCTTAAGCAGCGTGCACTCGAAAATTGTAGAGAGAAATTTGCCAGTTACCAGGATGCATATGTCATCCGCGTAGGCAACTACCTTAAAACCCACTCTCTCTAACTTGATGAGGATTTCATCCATTACCAGTAGCCACAGGAGTGGTGATAGCACCCCCCCTTCCCTGCGGTGTACCTCTATAGACTGCTATTCTGACAGTAGCGTCACCTGAGCAGGAGCTGATCTTTCTGCTGAGAAGCATTGAGTTGATCCAGTCACATAGACCCTTATCAACACCCACCCTTCTCAGTCCATGAAATATAACCTCCGTCTTAACGTTATTGAAAGCCCCCTCAATATCCAGGAAAGCACCTAGAGTGTACTCCTTATACTGTAGGGACTTCTCAACAATATACACCACTGCATGTAATGCCGACTCTACCGATTTCCCTTTTATATAGGTATGCTGACTACCACTGCCGCCCTGCCAAACATTTCTTATATGCACCTCTATCAATCTCTCCAAGACCTTAAGCATAAAGGAGGAGAGGCTGATAGGTCTAAAGTCTTTTGTTTCGGTATGGCCTGTTCTGCCTGCTTTTAGAATGAAGATTATCCTCACTTCCTGCCAGGCTCTTATAAATTGGCACTAGCCATGGTATTATGTACCTATGTGCCTTCTGAAGCATAATGGGTCTTAGTCCATCGACCCCAGACGCCTTAAGGGGATTAAAAGAATGAACCGTCCATTTCGTCGCTTTCTCGCTAAATATGGAGCTGATCACCTCCTCCTTTCCATCCTGTAGGTGCCGTTCTGAAGAACTCCACACCGACGGACCTATTTCCCCGCTGCCCGGATTGTGGGCGTCAAGAAGTAGGTACAACTTCTACGGTATGACCCAAATACAAAGAGAGACCCTTACAGTCCCAATGGCCGTACGAGCATGAATTGTATGCCTGGTTTAACCCTGGAGCGGCGTGACCACGCACAAAGTACAACTGCCTTGATGAGGGTTGTAGACAAAAAATAAGATTTCTTGACGATCATACTGAGGCAGTCAGAAAGGCGAGATTGTTCTGTAGCAGCGGTGGTCCTTGTCAAATATTTGTTCTCCAAGGAATTATCCACGTCGTGCACGTCATGATCAGTTCTGTAACTAAGAGACCTAGGAAACCTAAAGCATTAAAAGCAAAATAAAGAAAATTCCTTGATGTTTATTCCCGGTAGTTTTGAAAAGGAAATTTATTTATTTTTCGTCTCTCATGAAAGCTATCACAAAACTTCGGAACAAAAACATAACATTTTTTTGAACAATGTTATAAAGAAAAGCAAAGCCTACCTAGCTATGGCTGTCTGTGTTCGGCAAGGTATTACTAGCCCGAAATGATTTACCTAGTTTACATGATGACTTGACTAGAATTTGGAAATAATACAAACAGATCAGTCGCGTCGCCACAAGTATACAACTTTCGCTCAAGATGCAGTGGGCAGTCCTGTTTTGATTTGAATTACAAATTACTATGAACTTAAGTAAGTACAATAGAAAAATAAAGCAACGCTTCGAATATTGCAACAAAAGATTTCTCTCTTTCTCTTCTCAACTTTAAACAACTTTTAAAATTTAGAGAAAGAAAAACTGGAGCTCAGAAAACGTAAAATTTATATTTTCATAAAATTTAAAAAACAAAATAAATAATGTAATTGAAATAAATTGAATTATTATGCATTTGTATGTCATTTATTATAAAACCACATTTATGATCTGCAGTGGAAATATCATCTAATTTAAAGCTTACATTAAAAAAGAACTTTTTGGTTCGACTTCTCAATGAATTGGTTAGAGCTTAGGAAAACGCGAAAAAATTAGTAATTTTGTATAAATACTCCTAAAAATAAACAATTTCACCTATAAATAGTCGTTAAAATTATCCTCAACAGAACCGTGATTTTCAGCCTTTATATAAACGACATCCCTGAAAACATTAAGTATAGTAAAATACATATTTACGCCGATGATGTTCAATTATACTTCATTCGGCCTATAGGTCTGATTGAAAATTGTGTCGAGCGCATAAACTCTGATCTGAAATTTTAGTCCAACCTTATTTTACAGCGAGTTGTTTAAGATTCCCCCATTTAGATTCTATATGCTAGCGCGTAAGTTAAATGTAACTTTTAATGACTTCACGAGATTTAGATTTGGGATGAGACGTTATGACCACATCTCACCTGTTCGATATGCTTTGTCTGGCTACTCCATAAACACGATTCTCATCCGCAAACAAATTATATTTTTACACAAGTTAATTGACAGCAAAAAAGCCATCATATCTCAATGATGATCTTCATGAATTCTTCAAGAAACGTAAACATATCTATTCCGCCACATAGATATTCCATCTATGAAAACTTCTACTTTGTTCAAGTTGTACGTATTTGGAACTCAATTCCAGCTGTTACTCAGAGAACGAGCAATGCGAGAGTTTTCAAGAGGCTTTTTTCTTCAGTATTTACCACTTGATTGTTGATATTGTGGTTTTCGGGTCTGGTTTCCAGCAGTCCTGCTACGTAATTGAATGCGATTTGATTCCTTTCTAAATAATTCCTTTTTTCTTTACTTTTCTATATATTTGCTTAATTATCTTAACTATAACTATAATTATAATTAATACTTACGTACTTTTTAGATTATTCATAGCTATTCTTTATTTTCCGTTTTTTGTAAGATATAGCTACTTCCTCTTTATTATAGTACAGCCTCGTATAGTTGAATCCTTGGTCAGTGACGTGCTCCACTTTCACCACCATTCTTGGGATCTTTTCAGCTGGTGTCTTAAGGGGTAAATTAACCACGACTAATCTGTTAGAGTTTGTTCACTACTGTATACCAGCCATTGAGTTCGGTAAGCATAATGACTGCATCTTCACTGATTTTAGTAAGGCCTTCGATAAAATTAATCATCGAATTCTAATCCACAAACTCTCCATTCTCTATGGTCCCCCCCCCCCCCTTTGTTCAGTGGTTATCTTCTTATCTGTCGAACCGCACGCAGCGAGTTATATTTCGCGGAGCACTTTTACTGAGATAGCTAATACCTCTGGTGTACTTCAAGGTAGTATTCTTGGCCCATTACTATTTATTATATACATCAATGATATATCTTTACTTTTATCTAATTCCAGAATACTTTGTTATGCGGACGATGCCAAAATATTTCGCGTTGTTAGTTCTAATGATGACTGTGCTCTTTAAAACGTTGACTTAGCCAGTTTTCATAAGTGGTGTTCCAATAATTGTCTTCCTCTAATCGTTGATAAAGGCACAACTATGACCTTCGCTCGCAATAGGTCCCCTATTTACTTCAATTATGTCCTAGAAGGGGGTTCATTCTCTAAGCTTGATAAAACCAAAGATCTAGGTGTAATTCTCAATTCTCGCCTTTCTTTTGAGGATCACATCGATTACATACTCAGTAGGGCCAATTCGATTTTGGGATTTGTTAAGAGATGGTCTAAGAAATTTGACGAGCCTTACATTACCAAACTTCTTTACTCCGGTCGATATTAGAATACGCAAGTCCTATCTGGTCCCCTTACTACCAAGTACAGATTAATCGCATTGAAGTTGTTCAACGCAAATTCCTCCGGTTCGAACTCCGTGGCCTTCCTTGGAATAACCCTGTAATTTGCCTGCCTACATATATAGATCGCTTAAACTTGTTATCCTTGCACACGCTGGAAACTTAACGTAATATCTCTAGAATTGTCTTTATTTTCGATATTTTGAAGGGAATCATGAATTCCTACTTCTGTTTAGTTGGTATATCAACTACGACCCGCTCGCTCAGAAACCACAACTTTCTCCACATTTCTTACCATCGAACCACCTACGGTGCGAACGAACCTTTAACTGCCATGTGCCCTCCCTTTTAATGAGCACTTCGACAGTATTGTTATGAGCGTGGCCTTAGTTTGTTATTTAAAATACCATATTTCAGATATCATTAACAAGTTCTTCTGGTATTTAACTTCACTGTTTACTTTTATAACATTTACAAACAATTATCAAATCAACTCTTTACAGTTATGGCTAGTACTGTACTTCTAATTATCGCAATCCAAATAGTTTACTCGTTCACTTCACTGTCTGAAATAAGACTCGCCTCCTGGATATGAGTAGCGCCGTATTTATACTCTACAAATAATCCTAGAACCTTCTTGAATATTATATTTTCCGAACCCAAAGTTTACTAGGATGTCACTAACCTAAAGTTGTTTCCATTTCCAATAGATGTCGCTTGTGTCACTTTGTGGCGCGTAACAGTATTAATTTGAATTTTTCAAGACTGCAACTGAAAGATCAGCTCAAATCGGTTATTAGTTAGGTTTATCTGCTTCCTTGTTTTTGCTTACTTCTTTGTCTTTATTGTTTTGCATATCAATCGATAGGAGTTTGCCTATTCGCCACTGTTGCCAATTTTAACAATTTCTTCTTCCTCTTTTAGATCATATTTTAAACGTGTTCTGTTCAATTTAATAATGTTTTCCAATGCTTTTCCAAAACTGAAATGAATAAAAGCATACCTAAGGACTTCTATGTTACAAGGGCGATTGATTTATTTCTTTTAAATTAGAATTGAATAACAACAATTCCTGGAAAAACAAACTCAGTATAAGTCAAGCATATCCGGATGCAGGAGATCTCATTTGGAAGTTGTTTTTATTTAACTAGTATAAAGTTTTTATTTTGTATTTCTGTCTGTTTTTACATAATTACAAAATTGTCTTCCTTTCCCATATTTCTCAGCGCAAGGCCCAAAATCTATCAATATCTATTTACATTAAATTTCAAATTGAATTTTCAAAAGTAAATAATTAAAAGACATAGAATTTGAATTGAAACTGAAAAAGTTTTTTATTTATTTTTGAATTACAATGTTTGCCATTTATAATCTAAAAATGATATCTCCCATGTGACCACCTCTTGCGGCTCTATAGTACCTGATTCTTTTATCAAAATTTTTAATAACATTCTGGCATAGGTTGGGCTCTACCTCACCAATAACTCGAATAATTTCTGCTTTCAATGCTAAAACGTATCGAGGATTATCCTTGTAGACCTGTGTTTTCACATGGCCCCAGAGAAAGAAGTCTAACGGTGTCAAATCACAGGATCATAAAGGCCAATTCAGGTCGTCGAATCTGGAAATAACACGGTCTGGAAGCTTTGTATGCAGTAATTGCAAAGTTTCTCTGGCTGTATGACACGTAGCCCCACCTTGTTGAAACCACATGTCTTCAGTTTCAATATTTTTCAGTTTTGGCCATAAAACAGTTGTGATCATGTCGCGATATCTGGTATCGTTAACGGTTATGGCTCTTCCAGCATAATTTTCGAAAAAGTACGGACCAATCAAACCACCAGACCACAAAGCACACCAAACAGTGACTTTTTGTGGATGCGTTCGCCTCTCTTGGACTACGCGAGGTTTTCCTCTCCCAAAATGCGGCAGTTTTGTGTGTTAACGTAGCCACCGATCTCGAAATGTGCTTCGTCCGGAAAGATGATTTTTTTTAAAAATCGTCGTTTTGTTCCAGTATCCAATTGGCAATGTCCTGACGCAAGGAATGATCTTGTGGCAGCAATTCTTATGTCAATTGAACTTTGAAGGCCTTCAACGCTAAATCTTTGTGCATAATACGCCATACAGTTGACTCAGAAAGTCCCAATTGTTGTGAACGTCGGGAAATTGACGTGTTGGGGGTCAGCTGCAACATAATCACTCACAGCACCAACATTTTCTTCTGAACGACCAGCACGAGCATACTGACGTCTTTCTCGAACTTGTATTTCACCAATTTCTTGAAATTTCCGCACAATATTACCAATTTGCTGCTCAGTTGGACGATTGTATCGACCAGAAACATCGTGTAATTGCGAAATACATTTCTTGTAGAACGACCATTTTCATAAAATAATTCAATAATCTCAAAACGTTGTTGTAATGTATACGACTTCATTTTTATAAATGGCAAACCTTCAGCTGTCAAAATGACATATAATATGGGTGCGTTCGATATTTGAAGTGTATTACACCAGCGCGTACTTTTGAAAACCCCATTTGAAAGATCCTCTATATACAAAATTTAAAATTTAAAATATATATGTAAAAGTGTAAATGTGTAACTTTTATTTTTCATGTTTTAGACTTAATACCCTAGACAGACTACCTCCATCAGGGATGAGGACTCATTTAATTTATTTAAATTAAAATTAATGTGGGAATATTTTTCTCATTTAAGGAAAAATGTTTCAACAGAACCATCTATGTTTTTGATATAATAAAATCAATCTACTGTGGAAAATGGTATAATTCACCATTAAATTTATCTGTCACAGCAATCAGGTGGTTAAAAATCTGTCATAGGTCAAATAAACTGATGCGGAATATTTTAAAATTTATTATTTTCCAAATCTGACGTTTTTTACTTACGATTTCTCTTCATATACCTATATTCATTAAAATTTTTGAATTCTGCCATTTAATTTTAATTTCTTCTTCTTCTTAATATTGCATTGAGTCTGGCCCTTTGGGCTGTGAGGCTGGAGGAACAATAGAGTCAAAGTCAAAGTAAATTTTATTGAGGCTGGGATACATAAATGTTCTGGTACATGACTTCGTTAAACTAGTAGAATATATATATATATATATCGCTGCCTGGCTTACAGATTTGCCTAGCTTACATTCGATTTTCAATTTATGATTAATGTCGCAGGACATTAACTCTACATTTATTACATTATTTGTCACAATTACAGCTCTGATGATTACTAAGTATTTGTACATTTGCTCGCGATGTATATTTTCTTCACTTTGTCTTACTGACACTAACCTAACTTAACAATTACATAACAAACCATAACATGAGCCAAAGGGGCTCTATACTTATGCAGTATCACAAAAGGAGTTTCAATTACTCAAAAGAAAAAGAAAAAAGAAGGATCCCTATCTAGGAATTGCCAACTTGAGAATTCAAAATTCATGACTAGGGTCATTGCCATTTGTCCTATTCTACAGTTAGGTTGATATATCAACCTGTACATAAATCTATATATATAATCTATTTCTAAATTCAGTTCAGTATATTATAAAATAAAACGGAAAAGTAAAAGGATGAAAAGATGAAAGTACCTATTAGTTAATACAGAATTTGATTCGTTATTGTATCATATATAAGGAGATATTGATATCTGCTTATCAATGTCATTACATCTCTATGTTTCTATATCTCTGAATAAAATATGTATATGTATATATATACGGGTATAGGTATATGTCTAAAATCATGATGTGAAAGTGAATATTGCCCTTTAGTTGGTTGATCACTTGTCAGTCAGTGTGAGTGTATCCTATCCTCCCGGCACACCTCTTCACTCACATCTAGGGAAGAAGTACTTCTAATTATATGAGCACTTGGACCATCTATCCTCTGTAATTTGACGTGGATGCCTTCTCATAGAAGGGTACTCTTAGTTGTGTGGTGAAGTTACTGAAAAGAGTGAGCCGGGAGCTATCGTGCAACATATTAATCGGTGACAAATAATAATTGTCGCTTAGTGAATCGTTCCTATTTTTGCTAAAGATATTTCGCCATACAAAAACCTGTTCGAATATCATTTGTAGCTATCTGGTTTTCTAAATTTACCTACACAGTGTCTGCTGCGAAGACCACGCCTTGATACAAAAGAAGTTATTCACAAGGCTGGTATGAGTGCAACGTGACGTGTAGCGGAATTGAAATGGAATAAAGGTCCAGTACAATAAAATGCGTGCGTTCCCTTCTCCTTTATTTATTGCGCTAAAGTCAATTGTTACAGATTTAAAAAAAATTATTACCAAAAATTTCAACTTAAACTATTAATATAAAATATATACAAATTCACTCTATCTACTTAGAAATTCACTATTCTGGAAATACCAGTCGTTATGGTTAACGAAGTTCCGTGTTACGCGGTAATTTCATCTGATTTCTTATCCTTTAATTGGTTGCAATGACATGTTGAGCCCCGATACCCTTATTGGTATATTGTGGCTCGATGTCAATTGTTCGAAGCAGTAAAAAGAAAAAAAACCAAGTGGAAATAATTTGAAAGAAAAAAAATAATTTACCCTTGATTGAGTACTTCTGCACAATTTAAAGTAGATCACCACAACTTACAAAAATTGTTGTTACGTATGTTCGTAAATACCACGATTTCACAGCTAAAGAAAATTATTTTGAAGTTCTGGATTTAGATGCTCAGAAAGAAAAATTAACTCGGAGTCACTTGTCGGTTCGCACTGTTGAAAATCACAAACTAAAAAGAGAGTGATGCCTACTTGCAGCGCTCTTTTATAGCCACATCCGCCATGTTGGTTTTATGTTCCACACCAAATTTTTAGGACAAAATGCTGAAATTCATAATCTTGGTGGATGAACCTTGTAAATTTGCATTGATATTTGCGTGAAGCATTCCACTCTAGATCCTTTGCAATTTCATTTAAATTTTTTGTTGCCACAATATCGCACAAATTCATTTTTAGATATCGCTTGAGTAAACTGACTCGGGCAGTATTTATGGCTCTTTCGTGGTATGGAACTTGATCATTACTGATCTCTTTCTTACTCTTTTTCTCTTTCTTTCTTATTGGATAAATGATAAATTATTAATTCCTTTATATCTTTCACGGGGGATGTTTTTAGTAATTTTTATCACCACCAGTGTGTTCTCCGTGAAAAAACACCCCAATTTCATGTGTCATATATTGACAGAAATTGAAGAAATGTCAGTTCGCGGTCGCTGTATTTCGTTTCGCGGGTTTACTTATGTCGCGAAATTCGTGGTGACCTCAGGTGTAATATCAGGTGAGCGTGAAATAAATCCTAGTTTAGTGTTGCGTTATCGTGAATTTTTGTTTGGATTGCCCCAATTTACTCAATTTCTCATAAATTGAAAATTGTGGGTTATGTCAAGCGGGTATGTGTTTTTTTGTGAATTATTTCGATTTCATGCCATAAATTGCTACTATTAGCAATTTATTGTATCCACTAACCCCCTTGACGTGTTTTGTATATGTTGAAAGAAGTGTATTGGCTTAATATATTAGTTTCTGGAATTAATCATCTTCTCAGCGGCAGCTGTCAACAGGTGATTTTCTCAAGACCTCTACCTGAGCTGTTCACGGGAACATGATTAATTGCAGAAATTAAGTTGCTTAGTGTGTGAAGTGATCTTGAGTAAAAGATGATGCTATAGATTTGTTTTTTTTTATTTTATTTAGATGGCTTATAAGGACTGTTTTTGTTTCTTCCCTTTCTCTATTGGCGTGGGACGGAACGGCTTGACGCCTTTCTCCGATCTATGCAGGTATGGATGTTTCGGCTTGATAACCACGGATTTTAATTGGCTTTTTCTTTTTACAGGTGTGGTTGAACAGTGTCTAACAACCCTTCTTTCGAAAGCTTCTAATTCATTCGCCACGTTTGGGGTTATCTGAAACCAGGACGAGAATCCGTATCCGATGATGGGTCGAATTAGTGATTTATATATGAGTATCTTCGTTGTTTTTTATAGAGCTTTCGCGTTAAGGAGAGGTCGTAACATTGCCGTAGCCGCCTTGGCCTTTTTTTTAGTACGTTTCTGGCATGAGGGTTAAAACGTAGCCTATTGTGAAGAGTAATTCCCAGATACTTTATCTCTTCTTTAAGGGGTATCTGCTTATTGTTTACTTTTAGCGAGAGGGACTTACTTTCCCTTACAGCCGAGTAGTGTCCCTTGCCGCTTGCATTACGAAATCAAATGAGCCCGCTCTTCTGTTCATTTATTCTGAACCCCCAATTAGTGTAGTACTTGGTCAGCTCAGGTATAAACATTTGGATCTCCTCTAATGCCCGGACGGGTTTCCTGTCCTGCGCCAGAATTAATGTATCATCAGCATATAGGATGGCTGCTGGTCTGTCTGTTTCTAAATTTCTAAGCGGGAAATCATACATGTAGATATTGAAAAGTTTTGGGCCAAGTATAGAGCCCTGCGGCACCCCTGACTTAACATGAATTGCATTTGAATTTTGATTTGAGATATAGAGATTGTGGCAAGTCTATTGTTCAAGAAACTGTTAATTAGTTTGGTGCATTATAGAGGGCAGCCGACCTCCAGTAGCTTAAAAACTAAACCTTGATGCCACACACCGTCAAAAGCCTTCTCTAGATCGATGTCTAGACCCACCGTGCAAGCTTTGTTCCTCGGATTTTGTGTGATTTCGTTGAGTAGAGCAAGAACCGCATGGTCAGTAGAATGAGTTTTTTTAAAGCCGAACTGATTATTAGGGATTGTGCCGTGCTCATCACAGAAGTTATCGAGATTAATTGCAATGACTCTTTCAAATAATTTCCCTAAGTTAGATAGCAGGGCAATCGGTCTAAAGTCCTTTAGTTGTTAAGCGTTTCTTTTTTTTGCTATTGGCAATAATTTGGCTGTTTTCCAGCCTGAAGGGAAGTACCCGTTGTTAGTACAATGATTAAAGATGGTTGCCAGTTTCTCATCTAATAATTTAGGGCATTTGCGTAGTATGTAGTTGGAGATGTTATCGGGACCGTAAGATTTTTTATTGTTTAGACTGGCTCTAATTTCAGCAACTTTATTAGGGGTAGTGAATGAGTTATTGCTCATGGAAGGAGATGACGCGGTATTCCTGACAGAGAATTGTACAAGGTTACTACCGGAGGTATTGTTATGGAAGGAGGTCAGTTTGTTTGTTAGCCTTAACCCAAGATGTCTGTCCAGATCTGGAATTTTCACTGAGTACACTTTTGTAAAATAGTTATGAAAAGCTTCGAGTTTCTGTGCAGTGGTTATTAGGTCCCTGTTTAGGTGACTCAAATTATTATTTTCAATGCTAGTGCCAAAGTACTTTCTTCCCGTAATGCGGTCAATCTCCTTAAACGCCTGTGGGGATGGGTTAATGTTCTTTAGTCTCTCTTGGAATGCTTTATTCAGTTCCATCCTAACTCTTTGACTTATTATCTGACTCAGACATTTTATTCTCGCTTTTGATTCCTGATACTCTACGTTCACTCTGTTCAGATTCCGGTGGAATATTCGTTTTTGGTTTCTTAGCCATGATTTCCTTGTTTTTATTAGCTTAATTGTCTCTTTGGATATGTGGTTATACTTATGATCTCTGTCATTTAAGACTTTGGAATGTTTTTCTGTACATTCATTAATTTTGGATGTGAATATTTGAATGTATTTGTCGATATCTACATTTACTATGTTTGCTTCCTAGAGTAGCTACGTGGGGCCAATGGGGTCAGAGAGCAATTGTCTATCGTGACGTTAATCAACAGCCCAAAATGGTCTGAAGGGGCCGCGATGGTCATACATGACGGGCTATTTGCTGAATCTAGTAATCTTGTGGATAACAAAAAGAAATCTAGTACAGATGCTGACCTTGGGAAGGTGGGACCACCTGGGGATAGTATATCTATATTCAAAAAAGGCCCGTTGTTAAGCCAGTTCACTAAAGTGCTTCCATTTCTGTTCTGTTGGGAGTCTCCCCAATTAGGGTGTCTTGCATTGAAATCCCCACCTAGGATGGTTAAGTCATAATTGAGAGATGTATGGTAAAGTAAATTAAGTCCCTCCACAGCATTACTGGGTATATATATGCTTCCTATTAGTAGTCTTTTGGTATTTCCTATATTATCTTTGAATGGGATTGTCGCTAAACACGTAGAGAAAGTTTCACTATTTAGAGATGCTTTCTCATATAAGATATTATTTGCTATGATGATGGCAGTGCCTCTGCCCACATCATTCCTTACTACGTTATAACCATGGAGATGTAGTCTATGTCTATCATTTAGTCTCGTTTCCGAGATAAAGGCAAAATGAGGCTTGTAGCTTTTCAACAAGTCTAGTAGGGAAAGACGTTTTTCATGAGAAATCAAAGAATTGATATTAATAGACATTATTTTGAGTGAAGCTTGTGTGTTCATCCTAATATAGAAGCAGTGAAGTTCAAGTAAGCAAGTGCTTCCTCTTCTGGGGACTGAATTGACTTATATTTCGGTCAAAAATCTCTGATACTCTTGATGAGATCCAGCAAGGACATATTGAATAGTTTCTGTGCTTCGTTTAGATAATCATTGAGCACGTTGTCGTCTGTCGATCTAAAGTGTCTTGTGTTTAACGCCGTTCCCTCCTTGAGGATGTTTGCGTAGGAAATGTTTGGTTTGATGAGGTTACACGCGGTTCTATTTACTGACTGCATTCGGCCTGTCATTTTTTCTTTAGCTATAGTCTTAATTTTTTCTTTTTTATTTTTATATTTTTGGTACTCGGGACAACCCTGGTAACTAGCGGGGTGGTCACCTGCTTGGCAGTTAGCACACCTCGGAGGCGGTCTTTTGTCTTTTTCAGAACTGAGACATACTTCCGATTCGTGCTTATCGCCGCACAGCACGCATCTAGGTGTGTATCCACAGTACTCTCCCGAATGCCCGAATCTCTGGCATCTAAAGCATCTAAGTACATTGGTTGACCTTTTTTTTCCCAATATATTCTTTGATGAAGAATTTATTTAATACTAATCAGTTTGTTAACCTCCTCCATAGATTCCGTTTGGACTACAAAAATATTTAGTGGTACCCCTATTTCCCTAGAATTGGGTGTGGAGAATCTATATAATTTTAGAATCTTAATTTCCGGAGTTGCGACCTAATGTCTGCTTGTACCCCCTCAACATCTACATCCCCATCCAGTCCTCTGATCAAGATTGAGGCCTTCCTCGCCTCCTTAGGAGTAAACGAGAAGGCATCCACTGCAGAGTCTCTAAACAGAGCCAACAATTCCCCGTGCAAACCCACATGACTGACGAAAACCTTCGTTCTCAGGTAATCTAAATTTACGAAGTGGAATCTGATCCCGGTCAGGTTCATTTCCAAAATCTTATCGTTTATTATTGAGGTCAATAGCTTGGAGTTAACCCCGAAAACAAAAATGGGCGTGCAAAATTTAGGTCCCTTATTCACGATCACATTTACATTTGTATTTGTATTTAAATTATTGCTAATATTATTATTTAACGCAAAGCTAGAATTTAATTGATCCCTACCTTGATTATCATTTGTCTGTAATGTACCAGTCTGATTTGAAACACTAAAAGCAGCATCGTCCGCGTCCATGTTATCATCTCCGAGGATGGCAAATAGATTTTCATTAGCATATTTCTTGATGTTTCTGTCACATGGGCTAGCCTCCCCTGAGCTTCTTTTGCGCCTCCGCAATATCGTAGTGAAACCATCCGCAGCCTGTTTTAGAATTGATTTAGTAGCATTGTACTGGCATGAACCAGAACCGGAACCATTCTTACCTGACAGATTATTTTTATCTGTGTTCGCCTTTGAAGTCCCCGTTTGTGGTATCAAAACTGGTACTTGCTTAGAGTTGTTAGAAATAGGAATCTTCGATGTTGAGCCATTGTCCACTGTGGCGTTTATATTGGTGCGCTTCTCTCCACGCGTTAATTGCCATGCGTCGTAGTTTTCTTCTACACGCTTCTCTATCAGCTCCTTGTCCGCTTGAGACAGCAAATTGGAGGGAAATGTTGGTCCCCCAATATTTCCATCGCTAGATGAACTCATTTTCGTTTTCGGGGTCAGAAACGACCCTGACCTTGTGATTTAACTTTCGGCGCTTTGTCCGATAAACCACCCTTGCTGATTCAATACTTTTTAATCAGCAGAATTTCATGCCCATAGGGCTAAAAAAAATTTCAATATCTTAGCTCTTTTGCCGCTAATATCACTTTAGCTAAGTTAGGCACTTATTTTTAGCGCTTTATTTCAAACGTGTATTTACTTGATTTAATTTTAATTTTAATTAATTTCTGCTCCGATAAAAAAAGGCGACCGCACTCTATGGCGTCCAAGATGGCCTCCCTGGAGGAACAATACTCTGGCCTGACTCGGCAGGGTATAACAACCAGTAAGTAAACCTTGCGGGCTAAATGACTTTTAGTTTGTAAACCACAAGTGATTATTTATATACTATCCAAATATATCCAAGAGAGTGCAAGTCTAATAATACATGAAAGCCATCACCGAAAAAAAATATTCTCAAGGAAAACAGTAGTCAGGTCCAATTGCGCAGCTAGCGGACTAAAAGAAGCGTCCGACCGCATTAAAGGACAAATTGAAACTGAATTCTCAATTCATTTTCATTTAATTTTCGCAATGAAGAGCTTTCGAGATGAAAAATTACACAAATGGCACAAATGACATTTGGAATAAACAATGACAGCCTGTCACATGTTCAGAATTCAAGAAATTCTGATATCAACAAAACCAACAAAAACACTTGCGTGTCAATTTCAGGGAATTCAGTAGTATTCAGGTTGCTGTGATTATAATATAGTGAGATGGTTTGATTGCGCCCATTGATGTATCTTATTTAGATTACTATATACTTGAGCAAGGCAATCCCCGATCAGACCAATTGGTCTGCTTAAGTGAACCTACACGTGATAAGCATACAAGTGATTCTTAACATGCTCTACAGTTTTAGGCAGATCATTTATGAAGATACTGAAAAGCAAGGGTCCTAAAATTGATCTCTGCGGAACACCACAAGCCAGTTGAAGGAAGCCTGAGGAAGTACCGTTTATCATTACTTGTTATGTGTCTGACAAGAAACTTTGAATTAACTGAACAGCAGTAGAGAAGAACCTAAAGTAGGTAGATAATTTCTGTAGCAGCATCATATAATTGACGTACTGGAAATCCTTGGAAACGTTCAGAAGGCCCAAGATACTGATAAGACCATCATCGAGAGCAGCTCATAAGTTATTAGTACCTTTTAACATTGCTGTGGTATAGTTGTGTTTGAAGCGGAATCCCGATTGGTATTTTTAGTTAAATGTGGAGTCTTTGGCCCTAGAGGTGAACAATGGATATGAAAAATGTCTTCTATGCGCTAACTACCGCCCACCTGGCTGTTTTAGTAGTGATAATTTTTCCGAATTCGCCGAAAATATCTCTCGTTTTACACGTAACTATACTAAGGTAATATTGGGTGGTGACTTCAACGTGAAACATTGTGAATTGCCTCGCTACCTATCACAACACCTCTAGTCTGTCCTTACTGGACCTATTCCTCGTTTCTGACCTTGAAAATGGGCTTTTCCTCAATCAACTCGATACTACCTCCTTACTTGATCATGACATACTATTTTTAATATACGATTTTGCTGTCAGTCCTGATACTGCTCAGGAGCTAATATCTTTTAGAGATTTTAACAATTTTGACACCACAGCTTTACTCAACAAATGTGCATCGCTATCATGGGACAATTTACACCGGCTTGTTTCAGTCGATGACAAGGTTAAAGTTTTTCGTGAAAAAATTAATTATCTCTTTGACAAATATATTCCCTTAAGAACTAGAACTGTTAAACTGGGTGGTTGCCCTTGGTTCTCAGGTGAAATCAAAGTTTTAATAACTGAGCGTAAGTATCTGTATCGTAGATACTTACGTCTTAGAACTATGGATAGCCACAATTGCTTTAGAGCGACAAGAAATATGGTTAATTCCAAGATCCGTGCAGCTAAACGTAGGTATTACAGCTTGAAATTTGACTGTAATCTGTCCCCGAAGAAGCTCTGGGGTATCCAAAGAATGCAGGCATTTATGGTAATGTAAAACCGAGATGTGACCTTACTCCGAAGGAACTAAACGCTCATTTCACCTCTTAGCATTATGCAGTCACGGCATCTGATGTGCTACCTGTACACATTAGAGGATCGGCAGATCAGAGTGAAGGATTCAGTTTTCGCTGCGTCTCTGCTGAATGAGTCATATACGCTATTACCTCCATAAAATCAGATGCTATCGGCCCGGATAAAATAGCTCCTCGATTTCTAAAATTTATTCTTCCGTGGATTGTCTCTCCCATTCTTAACATTTTCAACACTTGTCTCACTACTTCCGAATTTCCCGCATCTTGGAAAATTGCGAATGTGTTACCTATAGCTAAATCAAAGTCCCCCGAAAACCCAAACGACTATAGACCAATAAGCATCCTATGTTTTTTGTCCAAGGCTCTCGAGAAGTTGCTGTGCTCACAGCTACTGGAATTCTTAGACACCAACAATCTCTTAACCTGATGGCAGTCAGGTTTTCGACCTTCCCACAGCTGTGAGACTGATCTCTTGAAAGTGACTACCGATATCCGTAAATGTCTCGACAAAAATTGGTTGACCGTGTTAACCCTATTGGACTTCTCCAAGGCTTCTGTCAAAACTTTGCACTAATTTCAATTTTGCTTGCTCGGCCGTACTTTTATTTTCCAACTTTCTTACTGAGAGATATCAAAAAGTGGGCATCGTTGATCACTGGTCTAGTTTACTACCATTGTCTTCGGGGGTACCGCAGGGCTCCATACTTGGTCCCCTTCTTTTCAGCCTTTATATAAACGACCTCCCTGAAAACATTCAGTACAGTAATATACATCTATACGCCGATGATGCTCAACTATACTTCAGTCGGCCTATAGATCTGATTGAAGATTGTGTCGACCGCATAAACTGTGATCTGCGTAGAGTTGGCTGGTGGGCAGAGGACAATCTGTTAGTTTTAAATCCCAATAAATCTCATGCAATGGCAATCTACAGACATAGCTTGGACTGAACCGGCATCCCCTCTATTACTCTGAACTTTGTCAATTTGATGTATGTTAACGCAGTTAAGAGTCTTGGAGTTCTTCTTAACGCTTCTTGAGTTGCTGTGACCAAGTTATTAGCACCGTTTATAAAATTTACACGGGACTTCGCCGGTTGTGGTTATCTGCTGATGTACTGAACAAATCTATGCGTATGAAGCTTGTAAAAATTTTACTCCAACCTTATTTTACAGCGAGTTGTTTAATATTCCCGCATTTAGATTCTACTTGCGCTCGTGAGTTTTTAATGACTGCACGAGATTTATATTTGGGATGAGACGTTATGACCACATCTCACCTATTCGATATGCTCTGTCTGGCTGTTCCTTAAATACGATGCTCATCCGCAAACAAATTATATCTTTACACAAGTTAATTTACAGCAAAAAGCCATAATATCTCTATGACGAACTGACCTTCATGCAATCTTCAAGAAATGTTAACATCTCCATTCCGCGTCATAGATATTCCGTCTATGAAAACTCCTACTTTGTTCAAGTTGTACGTATTTGGAACTCAATTCCAGCGGTTATTCAGAGGACGAGCGATACGAGAGTTTTCAACAGGTTTTTTTTCAATATTTTCCACTTTACGGTTAATAATGTGGTTTTTCGAGTCTGGTCCCAGCAGTTGTGCTACGTGTGTGAATGCAATTTAATTAACTTCTAAGTTACTTCTTTTTTCTCTTTTTTTCTCTTTTATTTGCTTAATTATCTTAACTATAACTATAATTATAACTAATACATACTTTTTAACTTACGTATTTTTTTTCGCTTTTAATTGAATTTTAAATTATATATAGCTATTGTTTATTTTTCGTTCTTGAATTGATATAGTTATTCCCTCTTTAGAATATAGTACAGAAAAAGATTATATTATCTTGTTGTACAACCTCCTATTAAAATCAATTGAATTGAATTGAATTCTCAATTTTTTCCAATTTCGAGATAGACATTAAAAAATTCTATAAAATTCCACATGTGATCACAGCTCTTTCTCAGATATGTGACTTTTTCTGGCTTCATAAACGTATCAAAATGAAAAGTTTTTTCCATTCTAAATATTATAGTTCAGCTAAGTTCATGTAATTTTATATAAGATTCATACTTACATATATTATAGGTAATCGACCTTAGTCAAACTAGGAACAAATTTTATCAAAAACTGATATTTTTGACAAAACAATTTAAGAGTCAGTTAAACTAAAAGCACCATATAACATTGTTCATTTAGTTTGTTTACGAGTATAATCTTCAAGTTATTGACTTTTACGAACAGCCTTAACCTTTTTGCATTCATTTTTTTTTACCGGACATGTAATAAATTCACTGCAAAGCATTATCTTCTCTCTGATACTACCTTTTACTTATGTACTCGAAAAGAAGCCTTCGAATCGAACAAGATTGCAGATTGCACTTGAAAACAAACAACTATAGTAACCATTTCGAAGATGTTTTTCCTTCTCCTCGAATCTTTAGAGACCAGATCTATTTTCGTTTCTGGTTCCCCAAACGTACTTACATACATACATAGTACATGTGTTGAAATTTTTCTGTCTTAAACCATGAGAAATGTAATATGGACTAAAAAAAACCATCCCCCAATGGGTTGTCTTGCCCGTTTGCATGAATCTGTTCAAAGGTACGTCACGTGACATGACAAGGTAAAACGTAATCAAGAAAATTACTTCAATTGGAATGGGGAATTCAAGTACCTAACTAGGTAAGGAGTATGTTTTGTAGGTAGGTATATACGTATTATCCCATCAAGCTCAGCAGGAGATAACTTTTGTTGCTGACATGGAAACTTTTGTTCCACATGCATACATACCCTATTGCAATGGATAGTACTTTCGTGTACCTGATTTTCTTGTTTTCATGGAAGTCAATCTGGTCAAGAATTGCAATGAAATTTTGTTGACACTTCAAAACAGGAATTAAATTTTCCCTGAACTTAATCCTTTAAAATGCAAATGAAATTTCCATTTTCAAAACAACGGAATATGACAAGAAAAAAACTAATATCACCTGACTTCCACTCTCTATATATAGGTTTGCATCATTCATCAGAAAACTGACCAACTTGAATGAAATCAAAGCTTAATTAATTAAGAATTTTATACGAACCCTGAACCACTTATTTTTTTCCTTACTGGCAAAATTTTGTGTGTTATCAGATTATTTGGTTATTTTGACAATTGATAGACTCGAAAACTTCTCATTTAGCATTCTCTTCCATTTTGGATACCATTGAAGTCGGTTGGCTATCTAATTTTGCAAAGAAAGTTCAAATTATTTAAAAAAAAAACGGGTCAATTAAATAGGAAAAGTTTTGAAAGTAATAACACTTAATTAAAAAAGGTGGTTTGTTGGTTGGTGCGTAAAAAACAGAAAATTAGGAAGTTGGTTTTGCGGTGAAGAATGTGCCCTGGTGCTTCGCACTCCAGGCAAAATGACAGGGTCTAATGAACATTAGTGAATTCAGAACCCTAAAATGAATGCAACAAGTGACGGTAATTAAGAAGGTCTCAATTTTTCCTATAAATTGCTGTCTAATAGCGAAAAGCTCGAAAAAGAAAAACGTCTAGGATAATTACGCCTCATGGCAAGTAGAAATAAATGTTGTTGAAGTATTAATTAGCATTAATACAAAGAAACAAGTTCTAAATGGGCTGGTCCAGCAAACATTTATGTAGATGCAAATTCAACAACACGTTGTTTGAAGGATATCTACCAGTTATCATATTCAGAATATTTGAGCAATACAAATTTATGGAAATTTCTTTTAAGTTTCTTAAATGATATGAGAATAAAATTTCAGTTTTACCTAAATGCGACAAAATTTATAATGAAATAGAAAAAACGAGTTCCGTATTTTTCCTCCAAACGAAAGGAGGACGATAACCAAGAACGAACTCTTCTTTTTTTAATTTTTTTTTTTCTGTGGACGGGAATCGAACCTACACTTGTTAGAATCGGTCAAAAATGAAGAATATAGAAGAATTTTTAAGAACTTTTATTTTTAACGCGTCTAAATCAAATCTTAAATACAAGAGGAAAAAACAACCGCCTCGTCCGGGTTTTTTGTTTTTTAAATTCTTCTCTGCTTCATCTTTGACCGATTCTAATAAGTGTAGGTTCGATTCCCGTCCGCGGGAAAATAAATAAAAATTGAATTTACAATTTATTTGTGTGCTTTCATCGTTACTGGTTAATGCCAGCTAAAAGCAAAATGTGGCTAGTTACAAATTATGAAATGCAAGAGGGAAAATCATCTGTCTCATTAGCTCAATGGTAAGAGCAGTCGCCCGGCAAGCGGAAGGTTCTGGCTTCAAAACACGGACGAGGCGGTTGTTTCTTTCTCTTGCATTTATGATTTGATTTAGAATCGTTATATATAAAAGTTCTTAAAAATTCTTCTACTCTTCAATTTCATTTTTATTTCGCCTGGAGAATGCATTGATGAATAATATATATTTACAAAACTTTTAAAATAAATAACTTTCGTAAATAAATTAAACTAAAAAGTAAAAAATAATTTCATTTCATTGCAAAATAAGAAATGCTAGAGCTCAGAGACTTTACTTGTATAGGTATATCAGTGAGAGAGAAAAAAATATTTTTTACATTTTAGTGCAATTTATTTACGAAAGTTATTTATTTTAAAAGATTTTGTTATATATTTTATTTTCTACTTTTTAGTCATGACTTCTATACACGCTCTCACTCTCCACACTTCAGTAGGTAAGCTATGCAGGTCCGACCGCAAAATCCCATGTTATTTCTGATGGAGGTCCAAATTTACTTTTCTGCCATCTTGAATTTTGACCGGAAGTAGGGCAAGGATCTATTCTTTTATCCCACGCAGTAGTTGTCCTATTTACGTTCCGGTTTCAAAGGCCAATCTGACGTCAGAGGCCAACGGCAAATTCTAGCCTGCAGGATAACGTATCGAATATACAAAGGTAAGGTCAAATTGCAGCTTCCAAGACCGCGTGTCAAATTTTTTTTCCCACGCTGATGCTAAGCCATCATAGTATTCTGAGTAAAAGTTCCATGCTCAACCGGCAGAAGGCAGCACCTGAACCACGAACAAAATGATAAGACTCAAAGCTTGCACCAATTCCCCCACGGATGCAGCACCTTCGCTAAGTATAACAAAGCTTTTTCCTGCATTTAGGCGTGACACTTAAAGCTCCCTCAAGCACAAACCGCACTTAGCCAAGGTTCAAACCTAAAAATACCTCCCCTGCTCCCCAAAAAAGCTTCCACCACTCAAAACTATATATGTTCTGGGCCAGTCAAAAGTGGGCCAGAGCATACATAGGACAACTACTGGGTGGGACAAAAGAAGAGACCCAGACCCTACTTCCGGTCAAATTCAAAGATGGCGGAAGAATAAATTGGGACCTCCATAAGAAATAACATATGATTTTGCGCTCGGACCGGCATAGCCTATCTACTCTCTTCTCTCTCCACTTTCGACTCTCCACTCTCCCTCTCTTTCTCACTCATCACGCAAAACCATGTAAATCCATCCATGTTTACTACCCAAAACTTCGCATTGTAACGATATTCGGATCAAAAAAGTCTATTATAAAGTTTCAAGAAAATATGCCATTTAATAGCACTCAACAACAGCGTTAATTTAATATCACACACAACCCATTTTAGGAAATATTCCCGACTTTTTTGGGAAAAATACCTACTCTTTGTGGCAACAGTTATGCACATTTTTTACGGTGCATTTAAAATAACATAAATTAGCTCCCCAATTCTACATAAGAGACTTTTAAAAGATCTGTTAACGTCTTAAATTTTGAGGAAGAGATTTTAGCAGAACTAATATTCTACATAAATTTTTTGGAGAAACTTTAATTTTGAGAGGTTAAGAGGCTTCGGAGAATCTGAACACTCCGCGCATTTTGCTACACTTGTGCCCAGACATGTCATCACAATAATTTTGCTACGCTGCAGTTCCTTATGTGATTATCGAGGTTAATTGTGTGTGTCTTTAATCAAGTTACAATTATTGATTATTGTATGATAAATTCATAGCACGTAATGATAACTGAATTATTCTTTTATCACCTAAATCGCAGGTAAGGAATTACACATCCGTAATAACGTCTAACAGGATTTTCGTATAAACCTGTTGCAAAAAAATTAATTGTTGCCAAAACTATAAAGTGACAATACCATTGTCGAGTAATGTAGATTATCGTAACGCTATGTCGTTTCAATACTTTAAAGGAAAAAAATGTTGGCCTTCTGAAATTCTTTATGAATACAGTCTTATAAATAGCAAGCGGATCCAAGTTGTCCCGCATATTCGTCAGAACTATCCTCTATGCACGGTTCATATTGTATAATTATTTTATATTTTCAAACTTGTACATAAGTAATAAATAATATTATATTATATTATATATAGTATTATTTTTAACCGAAATTCCGGTATTGGAAACAAAAGAATTTCTGCGACTATCGCGATAAGAGGAAAAATATTTGACAGCTATTTTTTGTTTGGTGAAACATACCAAATCGCTTTAAAAAATCGTTACAAAAGTTAAGAGATCAGCTGACGTCTAACGTCTCTTAACCTTTTACTTGCATTTAATTTTCTACTATACGCGTAGAAAGTTTTTATTTTTCTATTGCCAAATTACTGATTCAACGTCTCGGCACGGGTCCAGCAAAATGATCGTGCTTTGTGATGCTACGTGTGGGTTGGTCCCTTATAAAGCCGTTTGAGTAGTTTATTCGAGATGAGCTAAGGGTCGCACGGAATTGTAGGAATAATTCTTTGCCGTTGAACAGCTGAATGAAATGTCAATCGTTCTTTAGATGAGCTACCAGGACATAAACTTTCTGTGTATGATCGGGTGGTGTAAACATTGGAGCCAAAGTGTTCCTTAATAATAATTTTGTACGAATATTAAATGTACCCAAAAATATAGATAAACTCACTTTTTTTTTTCCTTTCATCCGAAATCGCCTGGGGAGCAAAATGAATCAGAACAACTGAATCAACAAAAAGAATGAGTTCTGGAAAGGGGTGGTAAAAGTACTGAAGTATTACAAGATTTTAAACGTTTGTGGAAAGATCTGGATATTATGCGGGAACAGAAAAGGATTTCTCAGCTGGGAATTCCGGATTTAGATGTTAATGCACTTCGGAAATTGTATAAAGGAGGTGTTATTCGTCCTGTCATAACACAAATTCAACTATCCGCCTGCCGTGTCGTTCCACGCGCACTTCAAGAAATCGGTGATTAGAATGACGTACAGCTTCTTACAACCGAGGGATATGTTTTTGGGCCGCATAATTATTAAAGAGGTAAGTCGTTCAAGGTAAACGGATGCTGTGCCAGGATTACAAAAGCCACTAAGGCTTTATCGAACTTGATCTGTGCATGGTGAATTTGAGACACATCCCCGACGCACATACGGGTATTTGAAGGATCTACGAGGCCAAAATTATTTTATTGTCTACATCAATTCTAAACGATATTACGAAATAAAAACAGCTTTCTATTATTGATGAAGACATATTTATTGACAAAAAATATATTTAAAAAAAATTATGTAACATTCTTCAGATAAATGTCCATCTTCCATCCCATCGTCCATCGTCGCGACGTCATGTCGGTCCTTGGCCAGACCTCGACATCGGTTTCAGTATCGAAAGGCGCACTCGTAGTCCAGCAACCCAAAAACTCTGGTCCTCCAGTTCGCCTCCGGCCTTCCACACCAAGACAAGTCGCAGAAGCCTATGCAATCAGTAACCTACCCAACTGATTGCAGGACCTCTTCCGCACTTGGCATCTCCCTCCGACCGCTGCTCAACATTCGTTCGAAGATGTGTCCCCAAGTCACCACACCGAGATCGAATCTTCGAAATAGTGTGTTAACCAGCAGAGATGATAGCACAGCAGAGTTTAAAATTTCGAAGGTATTTTGCAATGTGGAATTCCTACGGCGGCGCGGCCTCCGTAAGGTACCATGTGGGAGGGGTTTGACGCACTGTCAAGCGAGGGAGTGTGAAAAAGTGGAATTACGCACAAAAGGTATACCGGCCGCTAGGCTGGGTAGGTCCTGAACGGTACTTTGGAATCCTCTAGCTACCAGTTAAGCTGGCCGAATTGTTAAAAGAGAACGAATCAGACGAAGAAGTAAAAAAAAGCAATAAGGAATCGTTTAAAAGCGAAATCATCGCGAGTTTATATTTGTTTGGCTGATTTCAAAACGCCTTTTTGAAGAGTGCAGCGTAGAACCGCTACCCTTGAACAATTGGCCGATTCCTCAGCAGTTTTATTTGCTCGTTCGTAGCGTACAGCGCTCATTTTGTTGGACGATTAGCATAGCCACCATCAAGCCACACCACAGGAGCCAAAGTCGGCCAAGCCACCGCAGAATGGGGCAGCCATGCTTTACCCCGTCTAACTGTGGTACCTAGACTCCTCTCCTATTACAATAGAACCACTAATATCAATAAAAAGATAAAGTTTATAGGAAGTAGAAAAAATATTGCACTGGTATCCGCTCGGCCAGGTAATTAATAATAACAAGAAAAAAGGTAACAGTATATTATCAGTAGGATACGCTAATCCCTTGATGCTCTCCGATGGAGAGCTCAAACCCTATCTTATAGGACCACCAACCATCTTCGCTGTTTTTCTTTAAGTATGACAAACATAGGCTGCACAAATATCCCACAAAAAAAAACACAATTTATGATAAATTGAAAACATCCCTACTTAAAATTAAGTGAATAATAGAAAAAGATATAATTGCCAAGTATCCATATACATTTCCACGTACTCACACTTATTTTTAGAATAAATAGCACGAACATGTTGGATTTACGTGTTTTTCTTTACATAACAAATATTTTACGATAAAAAAAGGATTTGGTCACATACTTACATACATAAATCCCTGATAAAAGGATTTCCCAATTGCAGGTGTTGTAGGGGCTTACGTACATACTCTGCCTACCACAGATCATTAAGAGGAAAATGTGGTAATTCCGTAGGGATACCTTTTTTTTATTTTTTCCATTTATAGCTGGAGGACTAACAACACCTTTTGAGATCAGTTTCAGATACCAAAAAGGGCCTCATTACAGTACAAAATTTGAGGATATTTCATGCGTGTGATGTTTCTTTATTGTTCAGGGGAAAATTGCGTTAAAAGTTGACACTTTTCCTTTCAATTTAATCGGAACTCCCCGAAATGAAATTAAAAACTTTTTCCCTGTTTTTTTTTCTTCTTTTATTTTGTTCAAAAACTCTAAATTTTTTTTTATCGAGCTCAGTACCGGGATTCTATAATTTAATATAAAAGTAATATAGGAACAATTTCGAGGAGTTTTCTTTAACAATTAATAACTAAGGGTCGAAAACAATTACAGTAATAAAACTAGAGGGAGAAGCCAACGATTCTGGCTGCTTGTCGACAATGGTTAAAGGTAATTGAGTTTACTGAACAGAACTGAAAGGTAAAAGTTTTCTATCTCTTCTGTCCTCTGTTTGTATGGATTTCATTATCAATTGTAGCTATGTATATATACATAGATGTGCGAATGTATGTATATAGGTATCAGTTGATATCACTTCAGGTGTAACTTTTAGCTGAAAATGAAAGTTTTTATGAACTTTTAGATTTTCGTTGATGACTAAGACATTCGGTAATTAAATGAAAATTGAAGAAAAGTTATTTATTGCGATAAATCTGCGATAGGAAATTTTTGTTTTGTTTTAAATAGAAGTTTTTTCTATATTGCTAGGATCGAAATATATTAGTATCTAATTAGGTATCCGTCGTTTTAGATAATACGCCCATATTAAACTTTTTTCAATTAAAATATCGACTACTAGGAGAGATTCTGTTTCGGTAAAAGATTCTTCGAATTATTAACACATCATACACAGTGTGTCGCAAAAATAACCGAACTATTAATTTAGACCATAGAATACGTGGCCCCATCTATAGAACGTTAGCATCACTAGAAAGATGCGTCCATGTTCTTTCAAACGCACCCAACTTCATGCAAATCGGACGACGGGTATCTAATGTCGATTTCCATTAATATTTTAAGAAAAGTGCACGTCAATCAATAAAAAACGTATTAAATGGAACAACTTTTGACGCGATGAGAATGCAATAGTAGCTCATATCCGTGTAATTTGTCAAATTGAAGTTTTCTGGAAAAAATAACATCACGAATAACGTAAAACGGAGGAGTTGGACTCAGCCACTACGCAGCTACAAACGGCTGTACTGACTTCATTCGAACTCAGCTGCCCTCTGAAGCAAAAGACTTGTAATCGGCAGGTACCTTGGTGGAATAGGGAACTGAGTTTGAAAAGAAAAGAAGTCAGAAAACTATTTAACAGAACCAAGCTCTCTGGTACCTGGGGAGAATATAAAAAGGCTCTAACGGAATATAACATAGAATTAAGAAGATCTAAAAGAAGAACCTGGCGGACCTTCTGCGATGGCATAGATCAAATGCCCGCAGCTACCAGGCTCCATAAGGTACTTTCAAAGGATCACACGAATGGTATATGCTCACTTCAAAAAGAAGATGGGAACTATACCGAGAGTTGTGAGGAAACAGTCAGGCTCTTATTAGAAACCCACTTCCCCGATTCTACCAGTCCCGTTCAAGGAATAGTAGCTCCAGACCCAATTGAGGTGGGCAATTACAGGGTCTCTAACAGGAGTAAGAGCCTTGCGGGAAGAATCTTCACTCCTAACAAGGTTAGATGGGCCGTTGGTACGTTTAAACCCTTTAAATCTGCTGGAGGGGACGGCATCTTTCCTGCCTTTCTACAGCAAGGGGTTGAAGAAATACTTGTTCCACTACAAAACATTTTTCGAGCCAGTTACGCTCTGGTGTATATTCCCCAATGCTGGAGAGACGTCAGGGTGGTATTTATACCCAAAGCAGGAAAAAGAGCTAGCTCTCTAGCCAAATCGTTCCGACCCATTAGTCTCTCGTCATTTTTACTTAAATCCATGGAAAAAATCCTAGACCTACATATTCGAAGTGAAGTTTTGATTAAATCACCACTTCATTCTAAGCAATTCGCTTATCAAGCAGGCAAGTCTACCGAGACTGCCATCCACACTTTGGTTAAAGACCTCGAAAAAGCTCTTGAAGCAAAAGAGGTGGTCTTATGTGCATTTGCAGACATAGAAGGTGCTTTTGATAACACCTCCTTCGAAGCAATTAAATCAGCTGCCGAGGACAAGGGCTTCGAGCCCCCCACGGTTAATTGGATAGACTCCATGCTTAGAAGCAGGAGGATAACTACTACTCTAGGAAACTGTTCAGTCACGATCACTGCAGCTAAAGGCTGCCCACAAGGACGAGTTCTCTCTCCACTCCTATGGTCGATCATGATTGATGATCTCTTAGAGAAGCTGACCAGTTCGGGTTTTACCGTACAAGGCTACGCGGATGACCTAGTAGTCACGATACGGGGCAAGCATGACCAAGTCATATCCGACCTCATGCAAAAGCCCTTTCTAAAGTCCGCACTTGGTGCTTAACCAAAGGCCTCAGTGTAAACCCAAACAAAACGGTTATCGTTCCGTTCACGAGAAGATCAAAGCTTTCACTAAAGGCTCCTCTTCTCGATAACACGGAATTGATCTTTTCAGAAGAATTCAAATATCTGGGGGTCACCTTAGATAAGAAACTTTCCTGGAATTCGCATCTGTCTAGAGTGACGGAAAGAGCGATAGGATCTCTCTACACGTGCCGTCGCTTCATTGGCAGAACATGGGGTCTGAAGCCAAAAATGATATACTGGATGTACACCACGGTTGTTAGACCCATGGTCACCTATGCGGCCCTCGCATGGTGGCCAAAAACTAATGAAAAGAAGGCTGAGGCTCTGCTTCAAAAAACACAACGGCTTGCCTGTCTAGGAATAACTGGTGCCATGACAACCTGTCCTACAGCAGCCATGGAAGCCTTACTAAACCTTCCACCCCTACATCTGCAGGTGAAAAAGTGCTATTAGACTGCAAAAGGAGAAACAGTTAAAACCTGGGAATCTGGTTGGTCATTTAAGTATCTTAAAACAGATACGCTTTGAGCAAATGACGACAATATCTGATATAATCACACCCAAGGTGGATTTTGTAAGACCATTCGATGTGGTTTTGGGAAACCGACAGCAATGGCGTTCCACTAAACCGTCCTTTCAACAAGGATCGATGATGTGGTATACAGACGGTTCAAAAACGAACAGTGGAGTCGGACTGGGCGTATACGGCCCCAGATGCCATATATCAAAGGCCCTGGGCTCTACCCCTACCGTATTCCAGGCCGAGGTATTGGCCATAGAAGAATGCGCCAATACCTGCATTAAAAGAGCCATAAATGGCTCAACTATTAATATTCTCTCGGACAGTCAAGCTGCCCTCAAGGCCTTAAAGTCCTACACCATCAAGTCAGGGATAGTCTGGGAGTGTCTACAAACCCTAAAAGATTTATCAAGAGGAAACAAAGTTATCCTCATGTGGGTACCTGGACATGAGGGCCATAAAGGCAACGAAATTGCTGATGGCCTAGCCAAAAGAGGAGCGGAAACTCCCTTTGTCGGACCGGAGCCATTCTGTGGCACCTCAAAGTGCTACCTCAAAGCTGCCCTAAATAACTGGGAGAACAAACAAAAATCCCTATACTGGGAAAGGCTACAAGGACTTCGTCAGGCAAAAAAGTTTATCGACACCTCTGGAGGAAAAACAAAAGAACTATTACTCCTCAAGAAAACAGAGCTCAAAATAATTACAGAACTCTTCTCAGGCCATTGCCCCTTGAGGTATCACCTTAACAAGATGGGCTTGGCTGAGACTTCATCCTGCCGATTTTGCCAGGATGCTCATGAAACCTCGGAGCACCTGCTCTGCAACTGCGAAGCATTGACCAGGCGGAGACTACTCCATCTCGAACATGCTTTTCCTACACCTAACTACGTACGGAACCTCAATCCCAGAAGGATCCTAGACTTTATTAACAGTCTGAACCTAGAAAGGGAATAAATTCAACGGGGACTCACAATAGATCTTTTAGGTCGCGGTGATTGCGAGGCTGACGCCTACACACCCCTCTAAGAATCTATTCTAATCTAATCTAACGTAAAAATTATGAAAATTGTAATTTAAAAGATTTTGGCGTGATTGCGGATGAATTTGGTAGAGTAGTAGTTGGAGATTGATATGTAATGCCAAAACCCTCGAGAATACTTCCCAAGCCATGAAACAGAAATCTATATGTGTGCGTGCTTAGTCTGTTTTCTAAAATGTTCTATATCGATACTTATGGAAAAGTGCCAAACATTGACTTTATATATGCCATAGAGCCTAAACTACTATCCATACAGGAAAATAGTCTCCTAGTAATTTAAAGCTTGGTTCCTTACCTTCCCAAAGGTTACACTTCCGATATACCTTACTTAACAAAATAATAAAATAGTTTTGATTACAACATTTTTTAAATATTTTTGTTAGGAAAGGTATGGAAATTTTATTGCGGTTCGGAAGATAAGAAAGCAAGCCATTTTTCTGTATGAATAGTAGTTTAGGGCGGAGGAGCTATTCAAATCAAACTTTTGTCACTTTTACATAAGAACGCTGCAAATATTTTAGAATGTAAGGACTACGTTGGGCCTTGCTTGTGGTAGGGAGGGAGTCTGTTTAATGGCTTGTGAAGTATTCTCGAGGGTTTTGGTAATGCTCAATGACATTCAGTTGTGACATTTCTCATGTAGATGTGTGCGTTTTTTCGGTGTAACACCGCCGATTTTTCCGGTGTAGCACCAGACTCATTTGACGTACCTACACTTTTTCTAGCAGTCCAGGTCAATGGAACAATTTTGGTGTAACACTGCAAGAAAACTGTAACACTTCTGCTAGAAAACATGATCAATAAAAATCGGTATATGTCGATTTCGATACGACCATTTCAGTGTTGCACTTTTTCTGGCAGCGGAGAACTGGGAGGACTGAAGTATATTTCAGTTCCTTCGTACCGAGGCTGACGATGCTTCATCTTCCCCAAATCTGCTTTAAAGTTGTCAAGCTTCTCCGTAATATTTTGTTGAACTTCCAGCACTTCCTGCTGGATTCCTTCAATTTTCACATTTTGTTCGTCTAATGACTTTTTAAGATAATTCTTCTGTTCCTTTAAACAGGTTTCTAGACAATTCTGCAAAGAACTCTTTTGTTCAGTTCATCCCAACGGGCTTCCAGAGAATTCTTTTGTTCTTCTAAACATGCTTGCAGAGAAATCTTTTGATCCTCATTAGCTTTCTTCTGTTCATCCAAACGGGATTCCAGAGAATTCTTTTGTTCATCAAACGCATTCTTTTGTTCCTCAAGAGCATTCTTTTGTTCCTCAAGAGCATTCTTCACCTGCAGGGTTGAAAGCTCCCTTTTGGTCATTAAAGTACCCAAAAGTTGTTCTATGTTCACCGCAGGCCTTCATCAGCTTCAGGTTCTTCTTCGAAAACAAATGTCTCAAGATTCTTTTCTTCCTCTATCAAGGCTTGTCTAAGTCGCTCGACTAGAATATTCTTTAGACCTGTCGTTTGCAATGACCGCTTCCCCAACTCCATTTTCAATTCCTGTATGCGAAGCTCCTCTAGTTTGTGTCCCATTCTTGCGTCTTTAGTAATTCACTCACAGTTTAATATAAAATTATATTTCGGAATTTTCACACACGATTTCCCAAAATTAATCACTCTTTGAATGTCAAAGTCAAATGCCACCCCTTTTTGTCGCGAATTTATTTTACTTCTGACACCAGTTGTTACGAGCGTGGTTTACTAAGATGTCACTACCCTAAAGTTATTGCCATTTCCAACAGATGTCGCTTGTGTCACTTTGTAGCACGTTGCAATATATTAGTATTTGATAGCTCAGGAGAGTTTATAACGCCTTGTACACAGTCAAATGCGAAAATAACTCTCGAAGTGTTTCGTCCATCCTTGAGAGAACCCAATTGAAAGAATTTAAACCTGTCTACATATGGAAATATGATAACAGGATTATCCTAAAAAAGCTGAAGAATGGTGAATCGAACGAATCTCCGCTACGCAGCCTTGATGCGATATATGTAAACAGTATAGAAGGGAGACTAGACCGGACTGGCATACTCCAAGATAAGTCTGACAAATGTCCAGTAAAGGAAGGAATTTCGTAATGAACGGATCATTAAGCTCCTTTGATCATCTCTTTGCAAAAGTCAAAGTAGCCCTAGCAAGGATTGCATATACCTATATGATCCTCGAAAGATAAACGAGTATTAAGGAAGACATCCAAATCTTTGGTTTTGTTAAGTTTAATTAATTGGCATCCATCTAAAATATAACTGTATAACGTCTAAAGGATTCCTTTCAAGAGAAAGGGGTATACTAGTATATTTACTGAAATTAACACGAAAACAGTTAATAGTACACCAGCCCAGTTTGAAATTCCGTTTCGTTTTCATTAGAAACAATGCAGAAAATGTTGGCATCGTCAGCATAGGATAGAATTTTTTAATTAGTCAGAACTAGATAAGTTAACCTATACATAACCAAGTATAAAATCAAACCGTTTAGCTTCAAAGTTTTTTTTTAACCTGTTTTAAGACGGTAAGCTTGTCATATTATACTGTCCAGGGTTGACTTTAATGCTCCCTCTAACCTATACTATGGAATATACCTCCTATAAGGAATTCCTTCTCGTAGGTCCAACATTAGGGGAAATTCCCTACCTTCGGAATTTGAAAATCATACAATTAACTTTAAATAATATTGTTATCTTTTATACCAACCTCAGAACACTTAAAAAACGCAAAATGAATAATATCAGGCTTTCTTTATAATTATTTTACCCTCTTCAACTAGCTGGCCAAAAATACCTCTGAAATGGATAGCTCCACAGTCGCATCCCGGTCGAAGCTTTAAAAGTGGAGATCAGCAGGGGCGCCTATCTAGATGTTAGCCTCCAGAGGATCAGCCAATAAATCTGCCGTATTTCGAGGCAATTATCGGCTGCATATGACAGGAGGAGAACAAAAAAAAACCCTTAATGGCAGTAGAACAAAAAGCAGAAATATAGTGGGGTCATTACGTGTCATTGGGCCATAGGCGATCATGCTAGTAGACTTGGAATAGCGGCGACCGTTTTTCTGCAGGAGCTGTAAGGATTCGGAAGAAATCGACAGATATATCCTGAGATTGCTTAGAAAAGCAGGATGGATCTAGGGCGGTTTCAAGTAGATTATCCCATTAGATCAAGGAGCGCAATGGCCCTCCTGGAGATCTATGTGAAGTGGGCTAGTTATCTCTAGCAGCACCTCCCTTACCTAACCTGACCTAACCTAAGTAGCCTTAGTTTCTATTTTTCACTATATTGACTCTGATTTTTTAACTCTTCTTGTTTTTATGTCTTTCTTTTGTATCTTTCTTCATCTTGTTTTACGATTTATGTCCGGTTTCACATGGCTTAAACCATAGATTTGGCTTAAGCCAAAGCTTACATTTTTCTAGGCTTTAACCTCATGACTAGCTTAAGCCAAGCTTAACTTAGCCCTTAGCTTCAGTTCTCTAGTTACTGGTTGTTGATATTACATATTATTTTCAATTGCTGTCATCTGCCAGATGCAAAAAGATTGTTTCTAATTCCAACATTTTAGGAGGAAAGTGACATAAATTGGAATATTTATTCATACAGAAGACATGAATGACAAGGAAACGCACAATTTAATATTCCAAAGTGGCAGGGACAACATTTCGATATACCACGGCCAAATTGTAAATAAAAATAGTTCTTTTTTTTCGTAATGGCAGTTTTCTTTTTAAAAAATCACAATTACCGCAATACTTAAAACTCTTAAGACTCTGCTTACAGAGTATGAGTATAAAACGGAGTAGACTTAAACTCAAAACTTAAGCCACACCCGTGGCTTAGTTGAGCTCTGGCTTAAGCCTGAACCGTGAAACCGGCCATTAGTTGTTATTTTTTCATGTAGATTTAATATTGTACCTATTCCATTTTTTTTTCTACAATTAGTTTTATTTTTTATTATTTTTTATTCATTAGGTAATTATAAATTTTTGCATTTTTCATATGTATTATTTTTTTTTATTACTAAACTAACATTGTTTTCTTCTTATTTTTTTTTTAATAATCTTTATTGTTTAATCTGTACGATATTATTCTACAGATAAATTTTAATTTTTCATACATGTGACATCAAGACCTCTCTTTGAAAATTTGACCATAAGTGCACAGAAATACAAATTGGAGTATCAAAGTCCGAATCTCAAATACTTACATCAAATACATCTATTAATAATAAAAATATAATTAGTGTAAAGAAAAAATAAATTAGAATTAAGATGAAAGTCTCGCATTCAAATTGGCAAAATCTTCCGCAACATTTTGTAATTATAAGGAATGAAACAGAAAACTGAAACTATTTTCATTATATATGTATGTGAAAGTGTATATGGATATGTATGTAGGTATGTAGGTCAAAACTGCTAGAAGTCCCGTCCTCGTGTCTGAAAATTCTGAAATCTTCGTATAAAGGGTAAGCAATAATTGAATACTACCCGACCGAGCAATTCAGGTACACCGCCCATAACACTTCTTCTGAGTGAAATTAAAACGTTAATGCAATAGTTATGGAACGGCTTTCAGGAAAAGTTCTTGTCTAAACGGATCAAAACAATCCGCGCCAAGATAAATTTTCAGGTTTGTATAGAAATGGTGGGCGTGTAAGAATATAGTTTCACAGCGGGAGTTTGAGTTTTCAATTATAAATGCGGCAAGAGAGAAAATTTCTTGAGTAATTCTTTGTGGTAAATGCTTTTGAATTTGGTTGATGAAAAGTATCTACTTTAGCTGTGCTGTGGCATTTAAAGACACAAATTTTTTAATTTACACAAAATGTTACACTTTAACGCTCTCCAAAAAATTACACTCCAGCTTTCCAGGTAGTTAGATATAATTTGTACGAGCAATGTATGTAGGTATAAATTAGATATAGGAAACAAGAATTCGTGTGGGAGCAATTATTAGGATACGCTAGATGAATGCCCGTATGTAATTTGGTATGGTCACTAAAGATGTGTCGTTCCGAAAAAATTTTGGAACCGAATCCGGATCATATAATTTACACCCGATTGAGCGGATCTATTCCATCGGTCCTTTCGTAATACAATTCAAGAAAAATGTTGTGAATTCAGCTAATTTTTATATTATACAAATAGAATTACAAGAGCTAACAACATAGCTTTTAATTAAGAATATAAACACTAAAATTGTCGATTACTCTTATCAGTAAGTACTTGGACAACCTTCGGACAAAACCTTTCCATTGGGAGTGATGTTGCTGGTATAAGGCTGAAACACAATGGACGTATACGTAAGTAAAGTTATTTACGTAAGGCGAACCCGCACTTTAAATTAAACAGACGTAGGCACAATAACCAGAGTGGAGTAGAGTGGCAACTGGCATCCTTTTTTACGCACGCAGTAGTTCATATGGCTATCTCTGTTTGGCTCAGAATAGCGGAGAGTGGATCTGTATGAAAATAAGTTTTATTCTAATTTCACGCAGGTATTTCCGAAAGCTTACAAACTGGAATTTCGAAGACTAGCATGTAGATGGCGTGGAGAAAGCTCTATACTTCCTTTTATGATAACTAGCAGGTTTTAATGTTATTTTCTGAGTTAATATTTTTTGTAAATGTTAGAAAAAACAATGGGTATTTTTTGCAAACTTCATGATTTAAAAACCAAAAACTTTAGTTAATTCTTATCTAGTTTCGAGGTAATCTGATGGTGCAACAGGTGTCTCGTTTTCGAATTGATTATTTTGACAACGACATGATCAACATGATTGGCGGCATTTTGTTTTATTAATTTCAAAGAATTCGTTGTTGATTTGACGTTGTTATGGCGATTTGTTACGTTTAATTTAAGAGTTCGAATTTCAGTCTGCGCTGTATTGTGAACAGCTTCGCTCTGGACTCAAAGGTCACTCCGCTTCACTCTGCATGGTGAATGCGGCATAAGCCTCGGTAAATAAGCTTTCGTTAAGCTTAAAAATGTCAAATTGCGGTAAGTAAAGTGCGGTAATTGTCGCTCGTTATATTCGTATGCGGCTGTTTGTTTATCCGATGAAATTAATGAAATATTAATAAAATCGGTAACACTAATAATTTTTTTTATTATAGAAGAAGAATGTGCAAAGAGGTGATCCTTTATAAGAAAAAAGTTTGGGAAGGAGCTAAGAAAACGAGATATTGCTTCTGGAAGAGCTGACGCTTTTTTTTCAGATATTTCTTATGTTTTTTTTATATATAATGTCAATAAAAGGCACAAATCTTCAATGAAATCAACTTCTATTTGTTAATTTTTTTGCTTTCACCACTTTTTAAATTTGAAAACACCAACAAAGAAAACAAAAACAAGCCAGTCTACGGAATTTTCAAAAAAAAACTTCGGATTTTCTTACCTTTTTTTACTCCTCTCTTTTTTTTGCAAAACGGTCGTTAACATAACTTTTGTTTTATAAAAACTATAAACTGTAGACTGTCCTCTTTAATTTGAGGTAGGTATTAGCTAAAAACCTATTTTGAAAGCTATTCTCAAACCTAAATTTCTTTCCTTAGTGACTGAAAACACGTAATTTAAAAAAATATATCGGCTAATCTCAGTATGACATGAATAGGTGTTGAGCTAATAACACTTTAACACCTGCAGATAGCACATAGGGTATAATAGGTCAAATTAAAGAGAAGAGAAGTTTACAGTTTTTATAAAAAAAAGTTATGATAACGACAGTTTGGTAAAACAAAAAGAGGTCAAAGTAAAAAAATCCGAAATATTTTGTTTAGATTCCTGTAACTCCTGAGAGCTCCTGCCTCCTCTATAGGGCTGGTTGATCAGTCGTTGGAAAGGTCATGAAGCTCTGCATACAATCATCTTTAGGCAGTGATCATACACCCTGTACTTTTCAAGATATAGGGTATTTTCTAAAAACCTAGCTTTTTTACTTAATCACCATTTAACTCCTAAACGGTTGATATTGAATACTCGTCAGTGTGCCAAATTTCCAAATAAATATATGCCTTTTTTGGTTTCAAATCTAAGGTTTTTGTAACAACAGGGAACATAAATACAGAAATTTACCTGAATGAGTGTGTGAAAAAACGGATACATCCTTTTATTGGAACACACGATTATCTCGTATTATTTGGACTTCATTTACTTGCCGATATAGCAAACGGCTTTTAAAATTGTACGCTAAAAACTCTATCAACGTCTTCCCGAAGGAAGTAAATGCAACAAACTGTCCGAAGCTTCGACCTATCAAAAAATAGTAGGCCTACCATATTAAACAAAAATTTAAGAAGACCGAAAAGCAAGCCGCTAATATCTATAATTTCAAAAGGAATTGAAAACTGGTTTCCGATATAGTCACATATTATCATGTGCAAAAGCAAACGAGAATTCGATCATAGTTAATAACAATGAAATTATATTAAATACTGTATAAAATCATAACAATAAATTTTTGTTAAAAATAAATGGGCTTCCTTTATTTATTTCCTACATATTTTTGTGATCGGGTTTTTCTGAGACAGCTTTTATAACGAAAATATAAACATGGTAAAAAGTAAAATATTTTCGTTTCTTTTTTTTTTCTTATTTTTCATCAACAGATCATATAATAACTGTAGAAACTCGATTTGACCTTTTAAAAAAATTAAAAAACAAACCAGACAACTTAAGTTCAGGCGAAATCTGAGATCCATACTAGAACTCTAATTTAATTTGGCGCAAATTGGATTACCCCAATTCACTCCGGCTAACCTATCCCATTTTGCCACGGTCTCCCCTACAAAACAAATAAACAATTATTTTTAAAGCTAACACAGTGTGCATATAAGATAACTCAAAATACATAAGAGAAGAGATTGAGGTTGGAGCAGTGCCATCTTTACGCATGCGTCCGCTGATCCTAGACTCAAGACCCCAAGATCCATGAGGTCCTTTATCTCCTGCGTAGACAAACCGAGCATCAATTTTCTAACAAGTAAACGGAGCTAATGTAAGTAGTTTAGCTGCGAGAGATTGGCTACTGAAAGTAGACCATGAAAGGATGATGCCAGTATATGTACGGACTCTGCGGTACTCGCTTCAATTAAAATAAGTGATTAATCATTGGAATAAGAATTCCGATAGCGCTTGACTTGATTCCTTGTCTGGTCGTAGTAGATGTAAGCTCCGTCGCATATTACAATTGCTTTCGTGTTTTCATCGTCTCCATATATAGCTTTTGGTATAGTCAGGTTTGGATCTATAATATCATTTCTGTCTACATGGTCCAGTCCTCCCACATGAAGGATAACGTAGTCATTGATAAGGCATTCACATGCTATAGCAATCAACCACTCAAAGTTTTGCCTTGATATATTAAACAAGGTCGCAAGTCTCTCGTTGAAATCACCAGCTCACAGTTTTGTGAGAAATATACTTAAAGCGGTTCTTAGGTTTTTATATCTCTGGCTTACTGACGGAGTTTGCTCCAACATGGAATCGAATTAATTGCAACTGCGTTTGGTCCAAAAATGCATCTCTTCATTAGTCACAGCAACTCTCATGTTAAAATCTAGCTTAGAACCTCCTTGTAAAGCGTTCCTCCTCACTAATATCACTGAACTGCGCTGAATTGAAGTCATAAATGACATTGCAGAATTGAGGTGGTATTACTCTCTAGGTGTTCTGGATATATTCTAGAACCTTAGGAATGTACAGCTTATATTCACAAACTTCTGAAATTCTATGACGGATCTGATTAGGACTGTTGCTAGAAATGCAGTGCCTCTGGAAATGTTAGGTCCTGCCTCTAACCGATAGCGGAGGGAGAAGAGGCAGGAAACTCTAGACGGGTTTCTGGGTAGCATGTGATGCTGACTTATTTCTAATGATGCACAAAAAATACTGTCACGCGCAACAAAATGACACAAGCGACATCTGTTGGAAATGGAAACAACTTTAGGTTAGTGATATCCTAGTAGTAGTTTTGATTCGAAGAATCGGAATATTCAGGAAGGTTCTAGGATAATTTGTAGAGTATAATTACGGCGCTTCCTACATCCATGAAGCGAGTCTTATTTTATACAGTGAAGAGTTGATTTGATTGTTTCTGAGTTTGTGAAAGTGAACAGTATAGTTAAATAAACAGAACTTGTGAATTATAATTGAAATATTGTGTTTGAATAACGAACTAAGGCCACGCACGAAACAATACGTTATTTGGCTATTACTAAAACTAACATGTATAATACAGTGTAATTCTGAACGGGCAGGGATTTGGATCTAGGTGCAATATGAACTTCTATTCAGCTCAAAAATGAAATACCCAACGTTGTACTACACATGGCTATTAGAGTGGATACCAAAATTTGCAGCATCCTCTATTAGAGATTCTATAGATGGCAAAAAATTTTCATAGAAAGTAACATCTAAAAAAAAATGTACTAAACGTAATTGTCATTGTTTAATGTCCGTGTTTACAGCCCCAGTAGTTTTTAAATTTCCATCAAACCTTATAATCAGTGAAAATTTGTATACTGTTGGTTCATGTTAACATAATAGCTGGCAAATCTGTTTGGGAAAGATTATTCATTCCCCTTAATTAATTTGATTAGAAAAAACCAAACCGACTCGCACCTCGAATTATCGAGACTTTCCCTTTAATTTAAATACGACATTCGGACGGGGGTTCCCCTTAACGCCACCTTACTTCTCGGGACTGAAAATCAGTTTACACACCTTTGAACTTGTAATCGGTGTGTTTCCTGTGTTGTATCTTCGATTATATTCTACGTTATCATTCCTGTTGATAACCCAAAGTAGTTTAGAAAACAATTTCTGTTAGGGTGCCCCCATATCCTAAAGTACTATGGGGCTCCACTTGGATAGAGGCGGTCCTGGATTGGGACGTTTATTTGATACTTAAAGTAATATTTAAAAATACATCAATTTTCTATTCGTTATATTAAAAAAAACAAAATCTATTTTCGGAAAACCTATGAAATACGGTCAAATGAGTCAAGGAAACATCCTGAATTAACTACATATTCCTTCAAAGATATCCTCGAATGCTTTGAACTGTAGCCAAATAAAAATTCAGACCTATTTGACTTTTTTTATTCGTTTGGTTTGAATGGTAATTCTCATTTCTATTTGTATTTTGGGTATAAAACTTAACTTTTAAGATTATTTCTGTTTTTCGTTTTAGGTCAGCTTGTATTAGAAAATGATGAATGCGTTATAAAAATATCAGACTCGGTATACCGAACATAATATCTGCCATAAATTATGCACATAACGATAGTATTAGGTAACAACTTAAAATTATGTATGCGCAAAATGTCTGTATATTGTAAAATTAAAATTTTATGTAGCAATTTATTTATCCGTATGATTTAATATGGTCGTCAATTTCCAAGATGATTTTTCTGTAATTCTTCTCGATTGCCCTTTCTATTCCAGATGTTTTAGTTTTTCAAGGAAAAATGTCGTCACACTCCGGGCTAAAGGAAAATACAGCTACAATTCATGCATGATTAGAAAAGAACTGACATTCTGATATCAAATTCCGCCGGGTTGCTAGACGTACGATAATTCCCGTATATGTATATACGCGAAGCTCTACCCACGTACGATTTACGACGCAAAATGTATTCTCGTACGCCAAAATACAAGAATTTTTGAATTTCGGCGTCAAATATTTTTTAAACCGAATTTTCATAATGTGGCAACACTATCAAGAGAGAGCAGTGAAAGATAATTTTAAAAAAATAAACAAAACGCTTTTTGGTCGCATCAATGAGATCGGCAAGTAGATAACTTACGGCTGGCTCAAAATGAACGTATACGTAAGTAAAGTTAAACGAACGAGCCATTTAAATTAAAAAAAGGTACCCAAAGTAAACCCTAGGTGTCCGTAAGGAAACTTTATTTAGTTTAAATGCAAAATTGCCATAAGTGAAGTATCATAAAGATAGCTCTTTACGTACCTACGCACAGAGCTGGGCAATACTTAAGTAACAAAAGACTTAAGTTCTACTTAACGTACATTTCCGTTACTTAAGACTTATTACTCAATATTTTGAAATGCCCTACTTATTACTTAAACATAACTACTTGCTTCTATTTACTTGTACTTAAGCCTTAGTTTTGTACTTCAGTACCAAGATTTTTACTTAAGTATTTCTGAGTCTATTAAGTACCTACAAATTTTTAACTCTTCGTAGAAAAGCAAACACAATCTCTAGCGCAACTCCTCTTTTGTTGAGTTTTAAAGCACGGAAAGAACTGTCAAAGCATGTGCCGCACTCACAGGTCAAGGCAGAGCCTTAGACAAACCAATATCATACAAACAAGACTGGGCAAGTAGAACAAAAACCAGTAACGTCTCGCTCGAATATAAAATCGACGATGCCTCGACTTGATGACATAACCACTGACATGTATAATATGGACTGACTGCATTCATAAAAATACACTGAAGAAACTGGGCGCACTTCTATATTGCTGACTTTCGGTCTAAGCAACAAGTACCAACGGCGAGAGAACTGAAAACAACAAATAAAATAGTGGATTCGTCGAAATACATGATTTTCAATTAATCATTTAGGGATATTACTGTGATAAAAACTGTTTTACCAAAGACAATATATTCATTAGATATCCAGAAGAAATTCTAAATATTTTATTAAAATCACTTTTTGAGCTGCGTGCTCACTTTTTCAACTTCCCGCCAATGATTTCTTCAATGTTGTCACCGACGACGACATAAGAACTCTTTTTGGTACAAGAAATTATGCCCACGTGAAATAGAAAAGTAAGCAGTCCATATTTTATTCGTCAGTGGATATAACCAAGGGTAAGCAAGCAATGCCTTGCTCCAATATAAAATCAACGATGCCTCGACTTGATATAGGCAAGGCCTCAATTCTTTTTTTAGAAATTTACTGGAATTTTTTTTCTTAGTATTGTTATGCATTATTGGATGATAATAGGTGCTTGGGCGAACCTCTAATAGTTTTTATGATTGTAGAAATGAGATGTGAAAGTTTTACTCTACGTGCAGCGCTGAAAAATATAAAAAAATATAAATGGTAGCCACTGGTTACTATACATATTAAAGTTTTCAAAACATATTTATTTATTAATATATATTAACTGAACTCGATAAACTTCATTATATTACCTCCAACGTACAAAGATTCTAAAAAAGTACTTTAAAAACTACTTCAAAAAGTACTCAGTACTTTTTATAGACTTAGTACTTAGTTACAAGTACTTTTCATACACGCGGTACTTGTACTTACGCTGAAGTAGTCGGGCCTTCGGTACTTGTACTTGTACTTAAGTACTTTTTCTTTGGTACTTGCCCAGCTCTGCCTACGCACTTGTCAACGTACATTTTGGGGAAGCTTGCTTACGTACAATCAATTAAATCAATTTCCATGTTAAATTGTTTTTGCTTTTTGCATTTTTTGAAACAGAAAACGTTAAGTAAATGTTAAGATAATAACCCTTACGAAATTTGACGTTTATTTACGTCAAAAATGTCAATCATCGGTAATTTCGTATAGCGTCATAAATTTCTTTACATCCATTATGGGCCAGCCTTTTTTGTAAGTTCACTGTCAAAACACAGTCAAATGATTGCTGCTTTGAGTTTTCAAACCTACCACCCAAATGATAAGTCGGATTGAATCGGCTCTGCTATGGCCGAATAAACCTGCTACTGCAGTACGAATTACGAGATTTTTATAAAGCTGGTATACGAGACTCTATTTGTTGCAGTCTAGCAACTCTACTACTTAGATCCCAAAAATTTACATCAATTAGCATTAAATTCGGAGAAGTGGCATTAAATTAGCCCTATTTGAGCCTTAAATTTTGACGTACACAAAACTTTTCTACCATGAAATTGCGGTCCCAACTTTATTGACGAAAAAATTTGTGAGATCCGACAAAATAACTAGCCACCGCCTAATGACAGAGATTCGAACCATGACATTCAAATACATACTTAATTCTATTCCTTTAAACCTAACTGGGCCAAAAACGACTTGTCCGGTCTGCTCATAGGGAAGCTTCAACCCCAAATGCAAACGTACATAATACTTTGCCTCACCTTAAATGGATACCCCCCCCCCCCCCCCGGCGCAATGTATAGCACGAAAATAAACGATTTTTGGGAAGTTGTCATAAAAAAATCGGTGGTTTGTCCTTATCTCTTCTCACGGTTTCAGTCAGCGTCGTCTCCTGGCATCATTCATGGACGGAGTTTTTTTTCATTTCATTTAAATTAATAATAAATAAATAATATAAGCCGAACTTATTTCATTTCTTGGTTTGCAGCAAGCCTAAACATAACTCCGATTTTAAACGATCTAAGTAGGTACATTGGAGTCCCACCCTTAAAATATTCTATCTAACTAAATTAATCTTCTTATTTGACGTCAATTAAAACACAGGACTAAATTTAATATTGATTTAATAGATAACAAAATCATTCACCTTCCATTAATACAAAAAGCAACAAAAAATCTTTCCCTATTACACCTTGGCATCTTAATTTTAATTAATTATGATCGATCATTGACAGATTAAAGCTGAACGTAAAACTAGCAACGGATGACCGAGCTTTTTCTCCCAGACCAATTAATCAAAATATTTTTTCGCAGCAGCAATTAACTTCCCTTTAAATCGCGCCGACATGAATAAATTAATTTTTCATGGGTTTTCTGCTCCTTTAATTTCTACTTAATTATAAATGCATAACGGAATTATGTATAATTATGTATATATATATATGTAGTTGATAAAGATCCTGTTAAATGAAAATTAATGTGCAATTAATTGTAATTGAGTTAATATTGTCTTCTAACAAGTTGAATTTAATTTCGCCAAAATTCTTGTGAAGAAATCAATAAATTTAGCTCTTCCTTAGAGAGTAGGTATACCTATAGAGTGCTAGACCTACTTATTACATACATGGCCTTCTTTATACTCATACATTCATAAGTATGTATATACATGTACATATGTTGATGAACTCAAGAAAGAACACATTTTACTACGTAAACTTTTATTAAGAAAAGAAAATTACCGCAGAAAATTGTCAAAATATTTTTGTCGATTTTATTAAACTTTAAAAAAATTCTCTGTCAAAAAGTAAAAACTAAATTGAATACATATACACGAGTATCTATTTTCACACATACCCACATACATGAATTCTATCTGTGAGATAAAATGAAACTTTTTTTTTTTTTTGTCATATGAAAATGTCATTCCTGCTGGATTTCATAATTTCACAAAAAACATCATGCGATGATAGCAGAGAGATCTGGAAACACAACCAACACCACAACCAGTACCACAACGTGACGGCAATCAGAAAGAAGAGTCAGTGCCAAATAGCACCTTATCCTGTAAATACAATTCTTCTGGATTTGGAAAGCTTCCAGATAAAAGTGCTTTTCCCTCCCTATAGCTTACCTTGATGAAGAGATTTTCAATGTTGATTTGCCAGCACAATTTAAACTTATCGCGATTAAGTCGGCACAGAACATTTCGTGTAAAGTGAGCCATTTACTCGAAAGATTGCTGCAGAACTGTTGAAGGAGCTTGGCGATGGTGGAGAGGGGGGGGGGGGGTGAACTGAAACTGATAGGTCTATAAATTTAATAAATGAAGTGAGGGTCTTCTTTTCGATTATTGAACTATGAAATTGGCACACTTCAAGTGTATAACGAAACCGTAAGTTCAACTGAAGTATATGAATTATGTGGACACCTCCATGCCCTCCCCTGGAAAATTGCGGATTTTTCTAAATAATTATAAACTTAAGAAAAGCCCAGACTCTGTCTGTTTGTCTGTAATGCATTCGAATCTCAGGATGGCTTTGGTTTTTAACTAAAAAAATTAAAGAAAAATTAAACAAATTATTTATACACTTAAGAAAGAATCCCATTCTAAGAACAGGCAACTTTATCTAGTTATTTAAATATGTACTAGCTAACTACTTGCCCGGGATTTTCTCCTAAAGAGGAATACCCATTCTAGGCCCAACATAAACAGACATAAGAGATATCTTAAACGATGCATTATGATACTCTGAACATATTTTATTAACAATGTTTATTCCAATTCAGCGGGGGAATTATCTAGACAAAGATCTAGTACATTTTAGAAAATCTAGTACAGAATCGAATTCCTTACGTCCTGAAGAGAAGTTTGAGTACCCACACTCCTAGACTCGGAAGCTTACACAGCCATCCCCATAGTCATTTTTACTATTTCCCTCTTTTTTTCGAACTGAGGTACTAGATTTTGCGCACCTCAGATCGGCTCTAACTCGGTAGAGTTATGACCGATCGGAAAACAGTTTTCACTGTTCTTCTCAGCTCATTACCTGCTACAATTCGCAGACAAAAAATTTCTCTGCATACTTTTATCCGGATAATTTGCTATCCGTATTATCTGGAATAAATAGAATCGGATTCCTTTTATCCGGTAATCCGGATAATCCTGATCCGGTTAGTTCGGATCCAAACTTTCAGATCCAAGTATCCAGATATCCGAATATTAGCAAGTCCAGATCCAATTTTCACCTCTAGTATACAGGCGATGGAATCTGCAACATTGACCGAATTTTTAACAATATGTTTACCATACACCTGACCGTAGAAGTACCGTGTAAACCGAAACCGTGTATTGAAATCATGTAAGTTGAAATCGTGCAATTAAATTCATGCTGTATATTGAAAAAGTATAGATCTAAGGTAAAACAATATTACACATATATTAACATATTTTGAAATTATAAGTATGTAGTTTTTCATAAATTCAGGCGAACATACATATTAAATCGAGAACGAGTGAACCGGTGCCTAAAACACTGGATTGCACACATGTTGAGCAATAAAAGTCTCTTTGCCGAATTGGGAGGAGTAAGTAGAGTAAAAATAGTCCAGAGAGGCACCCTCAAGCTGATATTTTATCACCTTTGTTGTGGGTGCTAATTATGGATGATCTCTATCACTCTAACACTTACCCGGATGGGTACGAAGCAGTATGTTACTCCGACGACCTATTGATCTTGGTCACCGGTAGCTACGAATCTGAACTGAAGCGGATTGGTGTAAAAAATGATCCAAAGGGACTGGGCTACGGATTTCGGACTTTGCATTAAAGATTGAAAATAGATTTATGCCTCTTTACTAAGAAAAGGAGCACTACCAAATTGAATCTGCCCTCTACCGTGTGGAATTCAAGGACAGAGTAAAATACCTTGCTATCATATTAGATAGAAATTACGCTGGAACCCCAACAGAGCGAATCACGCTCTTCAAGGCTTCACGCTCTGCTGCAGATCCATAGAGAAAAAGTGGCGACTTAAACCACGCACGATCCTTTGGAGAAGATTCCAATATTATGTCTCCTTAGTGTAAGTGGTGCTCTCAAGTCAACCAGCACGAGGGCTCTTGAGGTCATCCTCAATACACCCCGACGTCAAGAAGGGGTCGTCAATCGCTGCGATGAGGCTGCATCTCAATCGGAGCTGGATTCACACCGGTACAAATGTTCCACAAGAATCCGCTTTGAATTGGTGTAGTCCATCACACCTCCTCGAGACTATGGTGAGGAGCAACTTTAATTCGAAAATTCCAGATAGGGCAGAATAAGAATCATATTCTGTGCTTCAACCATTGACAAACCCTATCATATGTATATACAGACGCCTCCAAATTGTTTTCTGCGCGGAAACTCACATGGAAATTTCCATTCACCTTGAAAGCCATGTAACGGTTTTCCAGGCGGAAGTCAAGGCCAGCCTTGAAGCGGGAAGGTATCTTCTAAACTCAGATACCTACTAAGAACAAGGAGATTGCAATCTGCTCGGACAGCCAAGCAGCTGTCAAGGTCTTGTTAAAACCTTTTGCAACCGCCAAACTTGTATTTGAATGTAAAACTACCCTGAAATCCCTTCCTCGAAACAACGGGGTACTGGTATTTTGGGCGCCAGGTCACAGCGACATTAGCGGGAATAAAAGGTGGACGAACTTACTGGTCTTGGTGCAACCTCGGAGGAAATCTCTTCCACAATTGGGATCGCACCACATTTGCAACTCTACTACCTCTACTTGGGCCGACTGCCAACACAATCGCCTTTGCTTGGATGACTCCTCTGGTAGAACCACAAAGGAGTTATGAGGCTTACCCAAACCAAATGAAACGACAGAGTTACTGGGACTAAGCAAGCCAACCCTGAGAACTGTAGTGACAATGCTCACTGGACACTCTCTTCTCAGGGATCACCAGCATAGGATGGAGCTTATTGAAGATCCGGTATGCAGAGGATGCGGAGAGGAAACTGAAATGGTGACACATATTCTTTGTCACTGTTCGACCTCCTCAGGAAAACGTTATAGATTGGTTCGCTCACACCTCCTGAAAGAACTGCTTGAAGCCGGAAAGAACGGGTGGGAGGCCAATTTTGAATTATGTTAGAGCGTCCGGTTGGGACTCCTGAGCAATTGCTCATAAGGCTGGAGGATGAACAATGGGCCTTGTTGTAGCCTACGTACCAGGGACCCTTTTCGGATACCAACCTCGTTTCCGATCCCAATCCATCCCTATGTAATACACTAATACACGCTCCATAAAACGTTCCTGGAGAAAATTGTTCCTATTGCTGCAAAAGTCTACCGTCTTCCATCGAAATTGTGTTTAGCTCTTAATTCCTATCCTATTTCTTGCTTCATTCTGTTCTGTTGCATTTTGCGCCTTGTTCTCCTCTTTTGAAAGCTCAGAGCTCAAGCATACATATTTTCAAGTTCATTCATTCATGGACGCACAAGCAACCCCACAATATTTCATTGTAATGCATCCTATTCGATCTGAGCAGGCGAGATAACTATGTACTTACTATGTAGTAGTTTTTTTTAGATTTTGAAATCTAAGTTTGCACAATTGTTTTAAATTTTTTTTTTTTTTCAAAATTTTTGTGACCGTGTTAAACTGAAAATTAGTATAATATATATGGAATATTTCCTCATTTTTCAGTCGTGTTAAACCGAAACCGTGCAAATCGAGTACCGTGCAAATCGAGTACCATGCAAATAGAGGGTTAGGTGTATTTACTGTTTCTGTCCTTCTATATATAAACAGGCAGCATATTCATTCAATGTTCTGAAATGCAGTTTCTGATCCTACTATTCAGTACCTTGTTCGCCAAAAATTCTATATATATAATCGCTATTAAATTAGGGGGCTTAAGGCTCCATTAAGACATTTATTTCGACAAAAAGGATATAATATTTTCTATTCTATACCCCACCAACAGAGGGCTTTTTTCCACATCAATACAAATCACTTTGATGACATATTTTTACGAGGGACTGCATGTTCTGATCTATGTATGTACAAAACTAATTACAGTTTTTCATTAAGGAAGCACATAACTATAAAAGGAACATTTGCTTTGAATCCTTGAATTCATACAAGATTGAACATTGATATGAAAGCGAAGTTCCATTGCAAAAAAAAAAAGCATTCAAACTAAGATTGGACTTACAAAGTATAGATATTAAAAGAATTAATCCAATCCATACATGTTCAATGGCTTTAATTGAAAAGCACCAGAACGCGCTACACAGATTCTGTAATGATTCATTAGTTTTACACATACACAAACAGTTAATTAATTTAGTAGCTCTCAATACGATTTGGAGGGCATAAAGGAAAAGAGCCACTATAAACTTAATATCTACATATATGTAGCTATACGGGGTAGGTACACATACCTTGTTTTGAGTAATTACCTTGAAATCGTTCTAAACATAATTGCACAGTTGCCTTTAATGATATTAATCCATGAATTTCTATATACCTATCTAGTTTATACAATTTTCCCATACACACACACTTAAGTATAGGAGCTCAGCTCTGGGAAGTATCATTCCCCACTCTAACCTGCTTTCCGTTTAGACATTGAACAAAAACAATTTACATGTTAAATTAATGAAAATGTTTTCCTCTTAATTAATCTAATTAAAATAATTTCACACAATTATGTATTTGTTTGCAACTTATCCAGACAAAACGTTAAACAGGCGCGTAAATGTATACCCTTTATTCTCGAATGTTTCCGCAAGGTAGCGAAGCGTAGGTCCTTGTACCTCATAAATTTAATCTGATAAACGTCACTCCATGTCATCTTTACCCGTTTATACCCACTAATTACACCTTCGTTATATCTACGCTCGAGAGGGATATAATAGCTGTCGACTCTTGAGACTAAGGGGGCTGTTTCTTTATTCATTCATATCATTCGGAATAAATCATTACTATGAAACATTGCGCATATTTTCCATGTTTAATTGTTTGTTTGTAATTGCTTTGAACTATTTATTCACCTGCGTATGGATTTATGGTTATCAATCACTTCTCAATAAAAACAAAAATGCGTAATAGAGCTAAGTGTTTTTTGTTTTAATGATGCTGTTGTAATTTGTATGTACATATATTTCTTTTTCTAAATTAATTCATCCATACGTTGAGTGGTAGCCAGCCACCTACACTTTATTATTACATAACGTCCGTGTCAATCAGCAATATCTGAAGATTCATTTCCATTTTCATTCACACATTCATTTTGAAGAATTCTGTTCTGTGTCTCCAATATGTGTGCATTAGTTTCAAGAATCACCTGGCTCCTGGGAATCTTACAGCTGTTCATTTTAAAAATAACCTATGACCATCTCATTCTACCAAGGGTTTACTATCTGGCTCCGAAAATTTCATACAGTTTACTTACATTGCGGGTAATTACCCACCAACTAAGAAACAATTGATTCTCAAGTTTTTCGTTTCAGCATCGAAAAAATTAACAAACTAAATTTTCAGAAATTTACATTACAGAAGAAGAAGAAGAAGAAGATTTTTTCTTTTTCTATGGTATAACCTGAGACAACTTACTGAAAACCTCAAAAAGAAGCGGTCCGATCCGAATTAAAACATAATAGAAAGCTCAATACATTCCCTCTCTCTCTCTCTCTATACAGAATACAGAGAATTCCCAATATTTATTTCTCAAGTTAAAAAGGAATTACGTGAAATAAAAATTCTTGAAGAAACATAAACTTTTAAGCTTATAAAATATAAAATTTATTGCAGCATTGTTTGTAATTATATACAAAGTTTAGTTTTAAATTTGAAACGGGAAAAACGTAAGTATGTAGTTAAAATATTTTCTGAATATTTAACAACAACTTAATTAAGAACTGCGTACAGAATTTATTTTTAAAGTAAAATTGAGAATTTCCCTTAATTTACCTAGCCCTATTTATGTAATATCCCGCAACGTGACAACAAATTGAACTTAATTTGGGATGTTTTGCCCCTCTGATGGGGGCATATGCTGGCTTCAATAATTTTGTATGGGAAAGGTCGGCAGCTAGCAGTCTATATTATTGAAGTCTGTGTTCATTTTAGAAATATATATATGTATATATATTGTTACGCGCTACAAAGTGATACAAGCGACATCTATTGGAAATGGAAACAACTTTAGGTTAGTGACATCCTAGTAAACTGGGTTTGGAGAATGGAATATTCAGGAAGGTTCTAGGATAATTCGTAGTGTATAAATACGGCGCTGCTCACATTCAGGAGGGAGTATTATTTCAGACAGCGAAGTGAACGAAGTAAACTATTTGGATTGCGATAATTAGAAGTACAGTACTAGCGATAAATAAAGAGTTGATTTGATAATTATTTGTGAATTTGTGAGAGTAAACAGTAAAGTTAAATAAAGAAAGAACTTTTGAATTACATCTGAAATATTGTGTTTTAAATAACGAACTAAGGCCACGCTCGTAACAACTGGTGTCAGAAGTAAAATAAAATCGCGAAATAAAGTGGTGGCATTTGATTTTGAAATTCAAAGAGTGATTAATTTTGTGAAATCGTGTGTAAAAATTCCGAAAGATAATTTTATATTAAACTGTCAAAGACGCAAGAATGGGACGCAAGCTAGAGGAGCTTCGCATACAGGAATTGAAAGTGGAGTTGGGGAAGCGGTCATTACAAACGACTGGCCTAAAGAATGTTCTAGTCGAGCGACTTAGACAAGCTTTGATAGAGGAAGAAAAGAATCCTGAGACATTCGTTTTCGAAGAAGAACCAGAAATTGAGGAAGAGCCTGCAATGAACATAAAACAGCTTTTAAGTACTTTAATGAGCAAAATGGAAGCCCGTTTTGATAAACAAAAGAATTCTCTCCAGCAACAAAAGAATTCTCTCCAGGAACAAAAGAATTTTCTCCAGGAACAAAAAAATTCTCTCGAGGACCACAAGAAATCTATGGAAACCCGTTTGGACGAACAAAAGAATTCTCTCCAGGAACACAAGAAATCTATAGAAACCCGTTTGGACGAACAAAAGAATTCTCTCCAGGAACAAAAGAATTCTATGGAATCCCGTTTAGATGAGCAGAAGAATGCTTTGGATGAACAAAAGAATTCTATGGAATCCCGTTTAGATGAGCAGAAGAATGCTTTGGATGAACAAAAGAATTCTATGGAATCCCGTTTAGATGAGCAGAAGAATGCTTTGGATGAACAAAAGGATTCCATGAAGTCCCGTTGAGATGAACAGAAGAAATCACTGGAAACGCGTTTGGATGAACAAAAGAGTTCTCTGGAGAATTGTCTAGAAAATCGCTTAGAGGAACAAAAGAATTTCCTGAAAAACTCGTTAGACGAACAAAATTTAAAAATAGAAGGAATCGAGCAAGAAGTGGCGGAAGTTCAACAAAAAGTCACCGAACAGCTTGACAACTTTAAATCAGCTTTGGAGAAGATGAAACATCGACAACCACGGCACGAAGGAATTGAAATATCCAATGCAGGCAGAATGAAACCTCCAATATTTGATGGACAAAATTCGTGGCATATTTTCAAGAGACAATTCGAGGCTGCTTCCGAAGTAAACGGATGGAATGATGCAGACAAAGCTACAGCTCTGGTATTAGCACTTCGAGGTTCTGCATCAGAGCTTTTACAAACTATACCGATAGACAGGCAACGTGATTATACCCCATTAGTACAGCCGATAGTGTTACGTTATGGAGATGAACGCATGCAGCAAGTATATCGCCTACAGCTACGCAACAGGATTCAAAAGCATGGCGAATCACTACAACAACTGCAGGCTGATGTGGAAAGATTAGCTTATCTCTCATACTCTAGCATAAATGCGGATTTCCTTAATGAAGTGGCAACAGAAGCATTTGTGAACGCTATTGCAGATCAAAATTTACAACAAGCGTTGAGGCTAGCAGCAAAGAAATCAACAGCAGAAGCACTAGCCTATGCACTAGCGTATGAATCTGCCAGGCAAGCTTCTCGAAATGCAGTACGAGTGAGAGAAATTTCGGTGGAGGAATGTACTTGTAATAGAATGCAGCCATCACAGAGCAATTCTTCACGTGGTATTCTGCGATGCTGGAATTGTAATAGACCAGGACACCTCCAAAGGGACTGCAGAAAACGCCGTCGAACAGAATTACCAGAAGAGGAGGACAGAACAGAATGCCAAAGATGTCGAGCCAGGGAGCAAGCTATTCGGGGAGAGCCTAGAAATCAAACAGCGACTAGTCACATCATCTCCCCTGTTCAGCAGTCGGAAAACATGTAAAAACCAACTTCGGGGGGCAGAAGTTGGTTGGTAGAGTCGACAGCCCCGAAGTCATCATTCAGATAGCCCAGTTGCAGAGAAATAATAGCAGTCTTGTTATATATGGAAGTGTAGGAAAAACTGACTGCGTTGTCACTATCGACACTGGAGCTTCGAGATCAATTATTAGAGCGGATCTTGTCAAGAACAAATGGCTTCACAATACCACCAAATATTTACTAAGAACAGCAACTGGAGCCGCAGTACAAGTTTTTGGAGAAATAACTTTGGATATTCAACTAGGTGAACTACAATTTCCTCACAATTTCCTAGTTTCAGGCATAATGGATGAATGCATCCTTGGAGTAGACTTTATGACCACATATAAAATAAATTTAGATGTCGGAGAACGAATACTCAAATATGGCAACATAGAAATTCCTATGAGACTAGGAGGAGGAACAGATTATCCTGCAAAATTAAGGACGATTGTCTGTGAGAATATGACTCTCTCTGCATTCTCGGAGACGCTAGTATGGACAAAGCTTACTGATGACATCGGGACCTGCCGATTCTATCTGGTGGAGCCTAACCCTACAAAAGTAACATCGAACATCATCGTTGGTAAGACTTTAGTGAAGGCAGAAGGCGCAAGATTAATTCCAGTCAGAGTGCTCAACACATCCGAAAATGAGGTACAACTAAAAGAAGGTGCTATAATTGGAAATTGAGAGCCTGTTTATCAGATTGTTAATTTGGAAAATGGTAGTAATATTAAGGAGGCAATACGTATACCAGCTACTACTCAACAGGTTCAGAAACTTCTTTCATCTAGTACCTTAAGTGAACAGCAATACAACGATGCCAAAGAGATGATCGATGAATTTTCGGAATTATTTGCAATGAATGATGATGATTTCGGCAAAACAAATCTTGTCCAGCATCGGATCACAACAGGAGATTCTAGGCCCATTCGGCAACCACCACGAAAACTACCATTAGCCAAACAACCAGAAGTTGCAGATATGATAAATTCCATGAAAGAACAAGGCATAATTGAGGAATCTAACAGCCCTTGGACATCGCCAGTTGTTTTGGTCAGGAAAAAGGATGGCAGCACCCGATTCTGTGTGGACTACCGCCAACTAAATAATGTAACAAGAAAGGATAGCTATCCGTTACCAAGGATTGATGACACATTGGACACCCTTTCCGGAGCGCAATGGTTTTCCACATTGGATTTGAAGAGCGGTTACTGGCAAGTGGAAATACATCCCGAGGGCCGAGACAAAACTGCTTTCTCAGTTGGAAGTGGATTATGGCAATTCAAAGTTATGCCATTTGGATTATGTAATACTCCAGCCACATTCGAACGACTCATGGAATGTGTTTTACGAGGATTAACCTGGAAAACATGTCTTGTCTACTTAGATGACATAATTGTGATCGGAAGGTCATTCGAGGAACATAAAAACAACTTACGGGACGTACTTCAAAGACTGAGAGATGCGAAACTGAAGCTCAGTACGAATAAATGTGCTCTATTCAAGAATGAAGTAAAATATTTGGGGCATATAGTTTCATCACAAGGAGTAAGAACTGATCCAGAGAAGATAAGAGCTGTGAAAAATTGGCCTGTTCCAAAGGACAAACAACAATTAAGGAGTTTTCTTGGATTACCTACCTACTACAGGCGATTCGTAAAAAGTTTTGCAGATATAGCAAGGAGCCTACATCAACTTACAGAAAAAGGAAAGCCGTTCATATGGTCAGATAAATGTAACGAGAGCTTTGCAAATTTGAAGCAACAGCTCTGTGGAACTCCAGTGCTTCACTATCCAAAGCTGGGAAAAACTTTTATATTGGACACGGAGGCCAGCAATGTAGGTATTGGTGCAGTGCTTTCACAGGAGGAGGATGGTCAAGAGGTGCCAGTAGCTTATTTTAGCAAAGCACTCTCAAAATCAGAGAGAAATTATTGTGCTACATGGAAAGAGCTACTTGCCATTGTAAACTCAACCAAGCATTTCCATAAATATCTCTACGGGCAGAAATTTATCCTCCGCACTGACCATGCAGCGCTTAAATGGCTTTTGCAGTTTACGAACCCTGAGGGGCAAGTGGCGAGATGGATAGAGCGACTCCAAGCTTATGACTTTGAAATCCAACACCGAAGAGGACGTATCCATGGAAATGCAGATGCCCTTTCACGACGTCCATGCAAAGTTGAATGCAAACATTGCGTTCGGCTGGAAGAAAAAGAAACAAAAGCAACAATACAGCTGATGACGGTGGAACCATCGACAGGTTGGAACAACGAGAGCTTGCGAACAGCACAACGGGAAGACCCAGACATAGCACCTATTATTGCTTGGAAAGAAGACATGGAAAGACCACAATGGCAAGATATCTCGGAGAGGAGTGAGAAACTGAAGAGCTACTGGGCTCAATGGAACTCTCTTCACGTTGAATGTGGTATATTAAAGCGCAAGTGGGAATCAACTAACGGCGAGTCATTCCGAATGCAGATAGTCGTGCCAGCATCCCAGGTCAAAGATGTTCTAGAAGAAATGCACAGTGGATCATCTGGAGGACATTTGGGGGTGAATAAAACAATTTCCAAAATACGTGAAAGGTTTTATTGGTTACATATGCGAGAGGATGTTGAGGAATGGTGCCGCAGATGCACTAGCTGTGCTTCTTGCAAAGGACCACCACACAGAAGTAGAGGAGAAATGCATAAGTATAATGTAGGAGCCCCATTTGAAAGGATAGACGTAGACATCGCTGGACCTTTTCCAGAAACAGATAACGGTAACCGTTATATATTAGTTGCTATTGACTATTTCAGTAAATGGCCTGAAGCTTATGCAATCCCTAATCAAGAGTCTACCACAGTAGCGGATCAAGTAGTAATGAATTGGGTCAGTAGATTTGGTGTTCCTCATGAACTTCATTCGGACCAAGGACGGAACTTCGAATCACGGACTTTCCAAGAGATGTGTAAAATTCTGGGAATAAGAAAAACCAGAACAACTCCTCTGCATCCACAATCTGATGGCATGGTAGAGCGCTTCAACAGAACATTGGTCGAGCATCTAAAGAAAGTAGTCGACTATCACCAACGCGATTGGGATCGACACATTCCCATGTTCTTAATGGCCTATCGATCAGCTGTACACAACACGACGGGACAAACGCCAGCAAAAGTAATATTCGGAAAGGAGATGCGTTTACCTAGCGATCTCAAGTTTGGTACACCCGGAGGTGAACAAAAGTTACCAGACGATTATGTATCGGAACTTAGACAACGATTGGCTGATGTACACGAAGTCACGAGAGCAAAATTAGCAATAAATACCGATCGGATGAAGACCCGCTATGACTTACGTGCTAACTCAGCAGGATTTAATGAAGGTGACCTTGTTTGGCTGTACAACCCGAAACGACGTAAAGGACGTTTTCCCAAATTACAACAACACTGGGAAGGACCGTATTCAGTAGTGACTAGAATAAATGACGTAGTATATAGGATTCAGCGGGGTACAAGAGGCAAACGGAAAATCGTTCATCTAGATCGTTTATGTCAATATTGCGAGCATCAAGACCGTGGATCACCTGTTGTTCGGGACGAGCAATTTTAAGAAGGGGCAGTGTTACGCGCCACAAAGTGATACAAGCGACATCTATTGGAAATGGAAACAACTTTAGGTTAGTGACATCCTAGTATACTGGGTTTGGAGAATGGAATATTCAGGAAGGTTCTAGGATAATTCGTAGAATATAAATACGGCGCTGCTTACATCCAGGAGGGAGTATTATTTCAGACAGCGAAGTGAACGAAGTAAACTATTTGGATTGCGATAATTAGAAGTACAGTACTAGCGATAAATAAAGAGTTGATTTGATAATTATTTGTGAATTTGTGAGAGTAAACAGTATAGTTAAATAAAGAAAGAACTTTTGAATTATATCTGAAATATTGTGTTTTAAATAAAGAACTAAGGCCACGCTCGTAACAATATAAACAAATGCTCTCTCTCATTTGTCTACCGGATTCTGGCAAGTTGCTGACAATTTATATAATTACATACACAGCTTCCACTAATTGTTAAATTATTTTTTGTAATTATTGATAACACAAGGTCACTAAGAGTCACTCCTGACTAATTTCCACATTCCCGACAATCAAATTATTTTTTTTCTTCTTTGGACTCCCATGCATAATCTGGGGAGCCCCAAACCTTTGGACCTCGTTAAAAACAGTATACCAGAACAGAATGTAGGAAATTTACTAGGTAATTTTCAGGAGAGACCTGACGCAATTTCGCTCGTTCTAATTTTGACTCTAACTAATTTTGAACTCTAGGTCTTCTTACTCTGACCACGAAGCCCGCTGCCTAGCAATCGGGATATCGGAATGGTGGACTTTCTTCTTTCCAGTTCTTTTACTTTCTTTGGTCACTCCATTCTGGTCCTACAGTAGGCTAGTGATCCGCGCAAATCCTAGTCCCTAGAAATTTATAATAATTGCACCGCTGCTTCGAATTCTTTTTCTCGTTGTGACTTTCACTGCATTTTTTTTCGGCTCTCACTTGGTACAATTATAATATATATAACCTTCAAACTTTTCCTTTTTTTTAACTGACTACTAGGCCCTTACCATTCAAGTTCCACTCTTTAGTTGGAGTTGGATACTTATTAATTTATTACTGATTTCACTAGGTCGGGCTTCTTCGGTGCATCCTTATATCGCTACCTAGCTCGAATTTTATCTCGGTATTTGGAAGGTACCGCATACGCTAAGAATTCGATTTCCGTTATATGGATTCGCGTGATTATGGATACTAGAACATTTCAACTCAGTCTCCTCCCCTTTTATAGGACATTTCTACCGGACGTACTCCTCCATGAAGATCCTGGTAAATGTCTCCACTTACATTAAGGCAATTTGGTTACTGATAGTGCAACAATTGTACTCTAATTAACAGTTAAATTTAGCTAGGGTCAAAAATTTAGGTTTCCAATAGTCGAAATTCTTGTATCTAAAGATTTTATAGATAGTAGTGGAAAGTATAGGTCCAGCCAAGACATCTACCATATCACACCGGATTGATCCTGGAATTCATACTGCATACTGTCGATTCCTGATGTGAGTAACCTTCCTAATTTCAGGCCAACTTAATGGCGGGGTGGGAAAATCAACAATTTAGTAAGCTCTACTAAGATCATTAACTTTCTATAGGTCATCCCACACGAGTACTCCTGAAGCAGTACGCTCACAGGTTTTCTAGGGAAGAGGTGAGAAGAAGCAAAGGATATCTCTCTTCTTCTAACCTCTTCCCTAGAAAACCGGTATGCATACTGCATCAAGAATACTAGTGTGGGATGGCCCTATAGCAGGCGCGCAGACCTTAGCAGTAACCCCTTCGTTATTTTGGATTCATCATTATATGATTAGAGATCACCGAGCCTCGACATGCTAAGTAGATCGAATTTATCTCCTTTTGTTGTGATCTGTATGAAGCCGCACCAAGACCAAGAACAAGCAAAACATTAAAAAAAAACGGGAAAGAGCCTCTTGAACATCTAATATTTATTCAAATATATGCATAGGTTGAAACCCTGTTCTCAACAAAGTAATATTGTTAAGAATTTTATTAACAATAGCCATGAATGTGGCTAGTTGTGAACAGAGCTTTTCCAAATTAAAATTTATTAATAATTATCTTCGTTTCACAATGAGATATTTAAGATTACGAAATCTAGGGATAGTTTCCATAGAAAAATAACTAACAGAGAAAAAGACAATGTCATTCAAGACTTTTCTATTTAAACAAAAGAAATCATTTTTTTTTATTTACTTATTTCTGTTCAGTAATTATTAATAAACACTTTCAATTTTGATTGACTTACAAAGAGCGGCATATTAGGGACCGCCCTAGATGACAAAAGCTCTAAGTACGCCACTGTATGAAATTGCTCAGCTAAATGCTGAGTTACAATAAGTCCGTTTGCGTACTTTTTCAAGTAAAAGCATGAAAGACGTCAAAATGTATGATAAAGAGAGAAATTGAGAGTGACACTCACAAAGTACGCGAACGGCTTCGAGTAAAAACTTGTGAAAACTTGCAATTATTCGGGATCTGTAATAACGACGTGAAATTTTTCTAGCACATACTACAATAAACAAATTTAATTTACCACTTTGAATACGTTGAAATGTTCTTGGAGAACATTCTACTTCTACTGGAGGAGGAGTAACAGGTTTTTCCATTTTTTTAAAACTAAAAACTTGAAAAATAACTGAAAACTTTAAAAATAACTGAAAACCGGCAACGATCTGTCAAAAATGACACTTTCGAAGTTTTTACTCGACGATTTTTCTCGAGGTAAATCAAGTAATAAATTGAACGCAGGGGAAATGTGACGTCAATAATTTCTCTCTCAAGTCTCGAGTACGAGTTTTACAAATTTGTACTTTCAAGCTAGTACGCGAACCGCTAAACCTGTCAAAAGTTAAAATTTATGAAAGTACTGACGCTGGTCGCGTTGCTTAAAGTCGAAAATATTTCAACTTGAGACGCGCAACACCTTGACAGCTGCAGTTGAGGCAATTTATTTTTGCAGAACATTGAAATTGTGAGTGAAAATTGTAAATTTTAGTTAGTTAATTTATTTATTTACGATTTTATGATTTTATTTAATACTGGAACGAAAATACAACACATATTAGATCGTTATCATTGGAACAGCATAAGCAAAAGACACTGCGTCCTCGTCAGCATCAGCAACATCATTCGCGACCGCTTCTCGCGACAGCGTTACATTGTAACTCAGGCTTAAATTGTCAACAGGTTGCAACGAAACTTGTGAGAACATGATAGAAAATTCCAACATTGGTGGCCGCTTCATGGGCTTAATACTTTTTCAACCAGGACTACCTTTATTACTCTTCATACACACATTGACTTTTGAATCTATGAATCTGGGTTCGAAACCCACCCACTATTATAGGATATGTTATGTTATGTGAAAATCTGATTGGGAAACACACTTCTATAATCTTCTCCTATATAATAAATACTAAAATAAATAAATTCAATTTGCGATCATAACTTTTCCATTATCTTGTCATATTTAATTCGAATATTGAGCAATGTCAAACAACTAACATTGCATAAGCATTCGAATTAAATCAACCAACGTAACAACGGTAAATGAAGTTTAAACATAGTTATAGTTATCCCCAACACAATTTCACACACATACCAAATTAAATCCCTTAAACAAATGGAAAACTTTGAAGTGAGAGTTTACCGGAAGGTTAAGTTGCAAACGTAATTAAACTTCCATTACGGGGCTCGATGCATTCACTTATAGTCCGTTCACCTTACTAGAATTAGCCTAATGATAGGGCATTAGGTTGAAATGAATAGAAATTATTTTCAAAAATAACACCCACACACAAAAAAAACGGGTTTATCGTAATTCATATCACATAACAACCGTATAGCTGGCCAGAAGAATATGGCCAAACGGAAAAAATCATAAATCAAAAAAAAAATTGGATGAAGAGGTTTGGTGGGTTGGCGCTGAAATTGTCATAAATCCTCGAAATAAAAATACTTCAGAGGACAGAAAATGCATTTGGGTGAAACAATTGGGTTTGGATGAATCATTAGCAGGCAGGGGTTGATTTATTTTCTCTGCTGAGTTCGAAATCAAAACCACTGGTACTAGCAATTCACAGCATCCCCAAATGAAGTTGTCACCATATGTTTGTGTGTGGGTGTATGTCAAAATACTGGGATTTGCGCCCTTATGAATATATTTTTTATAGCATCTATATGTACCTACTTGGAATAGGGGAGAATGTTCACTATGTGCGTATACAACACTGTCGTGCTGTTATTCATTTTGATAAATATTTCCCTTTTATAGGGGAATTATTAGATTTTATTTTTATGCAAATGAAGGGAAATACTGCATACGATACAGTAGTCATGATAATACAGCGATAATATACTGAGAAAAGTTCATGACGAAAAAACGGAGGCAATTTATATTGTACATGAATCAAAGGGGGTAAATCTATGTAGGATGCAATTTTATTCCTGGTCGTCCATCCACCTGTCCACACCATGCAACAAGATTTTTTTTTTCTATATAAGCATAGCAAAAGCACTAGAGAGGAATGGACTTTTAACGTATTTTCATCACTTTGTCAGGAATTGATGGTGGTAAAAAAGGACTTAATCAGTCACTTTTTCAGTATAGTAAGGTCCAATAAAAAACAAAAGTATTTTACTTAATTGTTGCTATTCGAGTCTCATTTCGGCATTCTTAAAGAAATTTATTTTTGCCGTCTCTGGCCTGGGGCAGAGTCTAAGTCAGGCTATAACTATTATAGATATTTTTGAAGCTGACATTTTAACCACAGTTATTATATAGGGTGTTTCGAAAATAAATACAATAAAATATATACTACCACGGTCATGTTTTTTTTTTTTCATATAAAGTCTAGATTTATGAATATATACAACATAAAATTCAAATAAGGGTTTTACCGGTCTTCAAGTATAAAAAATGGGTTACAAATTATGAAAACCCTTTTGGTTCTAAAATATTTTAATATTGAAAATAGAGTGCGTTAACCCCCCCCCCCTTACAGTCAGTTATAATGCTTCAAATAAAAAATTTAAGAATGTTTCCCATTATTTTTTCAACGCATTTCTAACACTTAGTTTTTTTTCTCCTTTTTAAATTGTCTTTGTTAACATAAACTTTTTTATCAAAATCTGGAAATCTCATCTGCGCCTCTTAATTTGATTCTTTATGTCAAAGCATTAGTGGTTTTGGATGGATATCCAAAATAAGGCAAGTTTTAAGGAAAATATTTCGACAATAAGACATGGGATAAATTACAGAATTAAACAAGTAAAAAAGTAAGAATTGGTCTAATAAGGCCAATTCTTATGAGACCCTAGATGAATGCCCGTTTGTAATTTCGAATGGTCACCCATCTGTGTAAGTTTGATTTTTACAGTGGTTTTTCGCATATATCTTAGAACGGTTCATCGGACCGCAAAAACGATTATAACACATTTCATAGGAATTCATATTCTAAAGAACATTTGAGAACGGTAAAAATGTCTAGGAGTGACCGTTTTCATAGTAAGTATGTAAAAAACAAAAAATTTTATATGGCAAGAAGGAGTTACTCGATTTATTCCATTTCTGAAAAGTTATTTACTATTTTTATGAAAACCTCATGTATCAAATTTCAGCTCTCTACGTTGACTCGTTCTCAGGCAGTGTCCAAATATATAGTTGAAAACCAAATTTTTGTATGGCAACCCTTCGAACTTACATTTACTTTTTTTAAAAAAGCCCGTATGCAAAATTTCAGCACTCTAAGTGAACGCGTTCTCGAATTATCGTGAGGATTTCTGGGTTTTACAAAAGGAATGACAAACTTAGCATACCCTATGATTTCATCTAATGTATAAAAACAGGTTAATTTAGGGCTTCCTCTTTATACCCATCAGCAACAAAGCACAGTTACCAGAGGTTACCTGCATGGTGGCCAAAAACTAATCAAAAGAAAACCGAGGTCCTGCTTTAAAAAAACCTAGCGGTTTGCCTATCTAGGACTAAGTTTTGTCCTACATGGAAGCCTTATTAAATCTTCCACCCCTGCATTTGCACGTAAAAAAGGAAGCGATCTCCTGGTCTCAGAGCGCAAAAGGAGAAACAGTTAAGGCCAGGTGATATGGTTGGTTATTTAAGTATCTTAAAACAGACATTAACATTTGATATAATCACACCCAAGATGGATTTTATAAAACCATTTGACGTAGCGGGTTCCACTAATCCATTTTTCCAACAAGGATTGATGGTTAGGTATAGAGATGGTTCAAAAACTAACAGTGGAGTTGGACTGGACGTTTACGGGCTCAGGTCCATATATCAAGGGCCCTTGGATCTACCACTACCGTATTTCAGTCCGAGGTATTAGCCATAGAAGTTTTCGCCAATATCTCCATTAAAAGAGCCATGAATGACTCAACCATTAATATCCTCTCGGATTAGCAACCCGCTCTCAAGGCCTTAAAGTCCTGAACTATCAAGTCAGGGATAGTCTGGGAGTGTCTACACAAACCCTTAAAAATTTATCAAATAGACACAAAGTTTACCTTCTGTGGATATCTGCGGGCATGAGGGCCAGAAAGGAAATGAAATTTCTGACGGCCTAGCCAAAATAAGAGCAGAAACTCCCTTTATCGGACTAGGGCCATTTTGTGGCACCTCGAAGTGTTACCTCAAATAGTAAATAGCTGAGAGAACAAACAAAAGGTGGACAATTTCTCACCTCTATGGACTGAAAATAAATGAAAATGATTTCAAAGCATTTCTAAATGCATTGAAAATGCAGAAAAAACTCGAACTTTTCGACCCAACGATTAGAGAGGTCTCATCAGTATGGTTATCTCTGATCGCCTACCATAGAAGTTCGTTAATAGGGTCTCCCAATTGCCCATACAAATACTTTTTATCACAAGCAAATGTGAAGATGTGGTAGCAAGATTTCTCTTTGCAATTTTTAATTGGATGATTATTCCCCTTGTCGCCATAAGGCACTGGAAATTGTCCACCTACAAGTTTTACTTGGTTTATCCAGTGCCTTATGGCGACAAGGCGAACAATTTGAAAATATATGTTCACATTTGCTTTTGATAAAAAGTATTTGTATGGGCAATTGGGTGACCCTATTAACGAACTTCTATGGTAGGCGATCAGAGATAACCATACTGATGAGACCTCTCTGATCGTTGGGTCGGAAGGTTCGAGTTTTTTCTACAAACAAAAGTCCCTTTATTGGAAAAGGCCACAAGGATCTGGTCAGGCAAACAAATGTATCCATACCTCCGGCAGAAAACAAAATAACTCCTACTCCTTAGCACAACAGAGCTCAAGATGATTATACAGCTCTTCTAAGGACATTGCCGCTTGAGGTATCACCTAAACAAGATGGGCTTGGCTGAGACTTCATCCTGCCGTTTCTCTCAGGATACTCATGACACCTCGGAGCACCTGCCCTGCAACTGCGATGCATTGGCCAGGCGGAGATTATTCCACCTCGAACATGCCTTTCCTCCACCAAACTACGTGTAGAACCTCAACGCCAGAATGTTTCTAGACATTATTAAAAGTCTAAACCTAGAAAGGGAGTAAATTGAACGAAGACTCACAATAGATCCTTCAAGTCCCAGTGAATGCGAGACTAACGTCTGCACACCCTTCCACAAATCCAATCTAATCTGCCCACAATCAGCAAGATTCTACCCCTTCTCTTGATGCCTTGTGGTGGACGAAGTTCTAGTCCATCTCTACAAGGCATCGATAACGATATGATCGCAGTAATAGGCAGATCCGAGAGTAAAGGATCTAGACCTCATCATTAAGCCCTGATCATAGTTACAATAAGGTTGATCTGTGCTGATACCGTTTTAATATAAAATCATAGATATACGAACTAATAGAACATAATCATCGCTTAGCACCAATCATATTTCAGGTTAATCCTAGATTCCAAATTATACTGGGGTTTGCACCTAAGCATTATCGGAGAGAAATTGCGTCCTTAATATTTGTGTGCAGATTATTCTCTAACCCTAATTGAATTTAAAACACAAAATCATGTATGTATATGTATTGGATTTACACGATCGTTATGGAATCGATGATAAGATGAAGCGCTTACATCGTTGGCACATTAGGGCGAAGTTCAATATGGTTAAAACCAAATTGAGCAGAATTTAGAGAATAGCCTCCCTAAGCATTACTGATGACCTTCTGAACTTTACAGCTCTGCACCTAGAATTAAGAGGCTGCGATAGGTGTTCTATAGAATAACCGTGATAAGAGTCATACTACCATAGAAAAGGTTCTCGAGTAGTTGCCTGAACAAATAATGACTATCATGCCATATACTTTCATCGTTTCACCTGCCCAATATACATATTTTTGGGGGATCCGAAAGTCGTGAAATTTACTAGACTATCGCCAGTTGAGAGCTAATCAGGTGTGTGCACGGATAAGTTCCAAAATGGAACAAATGTCAAGGCTGAAGCTTATAGAAACAGTTTCAGCCTACAATTTAAAGTAGTTATCATCACAATGAGCAGAAGGAGAAATGCTACAGTTTTCCAGGCAAAGATATATGCAATGCCGACTTGAACCTGTCGAGAATCTTAAGTAAGCTTTCAACAACAACAGCATCGATATCTTCTACGACAGTCAGGAAACACTTAAGGCTGCACCAATGACGAAATTATAGTAGAGCTAATATAGTCAACCTACTGCACTAAGACATTGTTGGTAATAAAAAACGGACAGGCTTGCTAAGCTAAGCGAAACTAAACTACACCGGAACCAAAGCTGATTTTTTGGTTGTCTCTTTCTGTGACTTAGAAGCAAATACTCAAGCATTTTTTTTAGATACCTACACAGCGTGATAAGCCTAGAACCTTCTAAGCTAAGATAAAGAACAGAGTATCGGAAGTGGAGTAGTTCCGCTCCGACACGGAATGCTCCGGAGCTGATATATGTATCTGACCCGACGTATATCTCCGCTCAAATTACTGCTCCAGCCAAGAGGCGTGCCGCTAGAAGAACAGCCGCATCACTTAGACTTCCATTGGATCCATTGTACCCCTTGACTTCATGGATAACCTTTAAAACCGCCCTAGATTCATCCTGCTTCCCTTAGGAATTGCAGGATAGTACATCTGAACTCTATACCTTGCAGCTCCCCTAGACTTGAAAAGAAGTAGCTACATAATAGCATACCTACCTCTCTTATTCATCAGAGTGGGGCACTCGCAAAGTAAGTGTTCGACGTCGATTTTTTCCGAATCCTTGCAGTTCGTGCAGAAATCGTTCGCCACTATTCCCGATCTTCTAGCACGGTCTCCTGTGGCCCAGTGACCCGCAAAGACCCCTACTAGATTCCTGGTATTTGTTCTAATGCCATTAGGGAGTTCTTTTGTCCTCCTCCTGTCATATGCAGACCATAATTGTCTCACAATACGCCAGATTTCTCTATTGATCCTGCAAATGCTTGCTTTCTGATAGGCGCCCCTGATGATCTACTCTTTGAAGGCTCCATTTCAGAGCCCTCTTTGCTCTAATCATCAGTCATCTTGTTACCGCGGATATGCTTGTTGGCAGGTATCCAGCATAAGGTCACCTTCTGCCGTGTAGGCAATTCCTCAAGGCTGATCTTGCACCAATTTTGATTTGAAGCATCCAGCACCGGACTCTGCACATAGATACCAATAGTGCCGCCTAGTAGATCGTTGCGAGCTCTATCTGAAATACACTACATTTGTCCGGTAGTCAATAAGACTCGTGCCACTGGCAATCTGAGGACTACACTCCAGCCCCTGCGCCCGTACTGGTTTTGAATCCATCGGTAAAGATAAAATTATAGGATGCTACCACCATATCTTTCCCATCCCAATCACTTCTGGTGGGCATCATTGCATTGACACCCCCACCAAAAGTTAGGAAAGGAATTTGATAGTCAGTTTCTTTCCTACCTGCAATCACTGCAGTCTATCTTCTGGAGTATATTGGAGTGTCCAAAATCCCACTGATACCATGCTTAAGCCATTAGGCCTTCTAAATGACTCGGTTCAGCTTATTGTTTTCTTATTATTTGATAGACTGCAGTTTTTGTTTTTTTTTTTATATATATACATAGAGTAACGGCAACAAGGATTTTTTTTTTCCATAGAAAGCAATTTATTTGATTACAGTTATTTGAGATTTTTACAAAAACTTCTTCCACTTCCACAATTCTCAGGTAAGATGCAGATTTCCATGCTCGATGCGTAAGTGAAGTTAACTTTTAGCAAACCAGTTGAAGATTTACTCTTAACAAGCTTTTTAATATTCTTAGTAATAATTATTTCTATCCTTTCCATCAAGCTCATCAATTCACGTCTTTGATGATTCAACAGAACATTACTTAAGCGATTATCCTGGAATTAGAATTTTTCCGTCCGTTATACTTAGATACTGCTAATGATTCTCATGATTGAATGCTACCAGAAAATTCATTAAAATGAAAAATCATATACGAAATATTCTGAAAAGTGTAGGTGGACGTGTCTGTGTTTAAAGAACGAATCCAATCCAACTATTATAAACGTAAATAATTTCAGTTTAGTTGTACACTATGAGGCACGCTTTAACCCAAAAGAACAGATAAATTCAAAACAAAACAATCAATAAAACCGTGGCTATATGGAGTGTCTTTGAATTAAAATTAACATAAAAAAGGACGAGCCAATTTCAAGTTTGACTCCTGATTTATTATAGGCTTTTCCGAAAACTACTCCTTCGACAATATATACTCTTACAGATTTACGATTCCTAAAAGAAAACAATACTTTCCGAATGATGGCATTATTTTTTAAGCGATTCGATTATCGCCTATAATAAAACATTTTATCGAAAAAAAATTGAATAGGTGCTTCGAGCGAGAATTCTAACAGCTTCTATGACTGCCTACATAGATATTTTTTTTCTACTCCATCCATCCACCCATCCACCCACCCACACACCCTTAAAACAAACAAACCACAAAATCACAAGCAACTCAAGAGTTTTCAAAACAAATGGCAAGCAAACCTTGTGTTAAGTTCTGGGTATCCCCCATACTTGGTTAAGCTTTAAATGGGAAAAGTTTTCCTTTAAGATAGTCCAAGTGTTGTTGGTGTCGTATAAGAAAGAACATGAATCCTTTTGCAAGGACTGCCATATATGTATGTATGGATGTATGATGAATGTATATAGTTCATTTGACTGGATCGCGTGAATATATATGTATGTGTTTGTATTTTGTTCAAACCAAGCATCAGTTAACGGATTAGTATAAAACGTGGAAGAAACTTACAAGTTACAACTTAGGTATAGTCATGAAAAAAGGGTATATGTTGGTGTGTGTAACGTGTGTGTGATAAATTTATTTTAGGTAGAATTGAGATATTTCCTTCCTCCTCTAATTGATTTGGATCAAATAGAGTAATCTTCTGTTGGTCATGCAAGGATTTTTTTTTATTTCAAATTCCTTACATTACCTATACCTAATAAGGTAAGTTTTAATTGTGTATCCAATTAGAAAAAAAAACTTTAAAACTTTAACAAGTTCATAACAATTATTATAATGTTTGTTGGCTATTTTTATTTTTTTCCCCTTTAAGTAATGTTCCAACTGAAGTCATTAATCATATGTCGCCATGCTAGAAGAAAATCTAAAACAGTTTAGCTTAGTTTCCTTGGGTCTTCTATAATCTATCATAATATCATCTCTTTAAGAAGTTAGTGATAATGGACATTGCTGCTTAAATCACAGCACACTAAGGAAATGATTAAATATGCTGACCTAAGTGAATTTTCTGGGGCACTGAATGGACTTATGAAAACCATAGTATGAAAAACTATGTAAGTATATAACAAGGAGAGGATATTCGAGCTTCTTGCTGAATACCGGGAGGGCAGGACTAATTTGATATAATTTTTCTTAATTATGAACATACTTAATTTATCAGATATACATTGAATGCATTTGTTTTTTTGTTTTTTTTTTTGAACTCAGAGAGATAATTATGAATAATAGAGGTTTACTTCTATTTATATACCCCCTTCCCCTACGTAGTTAAAATTGTAGAGAAATATTTATGTTTCTATTCTTAACGTAGGTATAGATATACAAGTTCATACATATATACTGATGACATGTGCCGGCTGGTGTAGCCCAGGGCTCTGTTATCTCTCCATCGCTCATCTTAATTTTCATTAATGATTTGGTTTCCCTTACATTAAATTCCATCCATAGTTTTGCTGATGATAGTACACTTGATTTCTCTTACTCTTTTAACACTCTTGCGGACTGCGGAAAGAAAGACGTATGTGTCAATTGCTTAAAACATTTAACTAAAGGAAGCGAAATATCGTGTAAAAACCCTATCGGTGCGAGGGAATCTCGATTCTTAGGCGAGGGGGTAGAAAGACAAAAAGAATTTAACTATATTGTCGATTTCCATTGATATTTTAAGAAAAGTGCACGCCAATCAATGAAAAACGAGTTCAATTGAACAAATTTTGACACAATGAGAATAGTAGCTCACATCAATTTGTCAGATTGAAATTTTCTGGGAAAAATAACATCACATAACGTTAAAATTATGAAAATTGTACTTTAAAATATTTTGGCGTTATTGCGGATGAATTTGATGGAGTAATAGTTGAATATTGATATGTGATGCTCAGTGACATTCAATTGTGACATTTCTCATGTAGATGTGTGCGTTTTTCGGAGTAACACCGCCGATTTTTCGGGTGTAGCACCAGGCTCATTTGACGTACACTTTTTCTAGCAGTGGAGGTCAATGAAATGATTTCGGTGTAACACTTCAAGAAAAATGTAACACTTCTGCTAGAAAACGTGATCAATGGAAATCGATATAAGTTTAACGAGGGTTTAACCCACAGTAAAAAATAGGTTGCCTACTCTAAGTGTAGTAATTTTACTAACTCAAAATACATATATGTAAACACCTGATTGAAATTTACACATTTTAAAGGAAATATTTTAAAATTGTAAATTTGTAAATTGTAAAATTACGCAAAAGTTGTAATAGGTGATAATAGCTGAACGTAAAATTACATGCAGACGTAATTCATATACATATTTGTATGTAGAATTCCTAAATAAAGCTGAACTCTCTTACACCTAATTTATTAATTTTATGCTGTGCGTATCTAGTAATGAGCAAATTTGTAAATTCACGAAAAGATTTATAAAAGCATCACATGAAAGTCAAAAAAAATTTCTGAACTGGACAAGTCATTTGCAAGTTTCCCCATTCTATTTATAGGGCAAAGTTAATATGGAGCGAAAAGTAATAAAAATGTGTTAGTTGATTAATGTTTTATGGCACTTATGCTGATGATGAGATGGATAGCATATTTTAATTTACTCAAAATCCTTGCCGCGAAAATAACCTGAAACTAGGAATAACATGAAACTAGGAATAAGCTGAAACTATTTGGAACCACTAAGCTAATCAACTAACACTTTCCACGTCCGTACCAGAAATGACTTTCAAGAGCAAGCCTGTTTTGATTTTACTGCATAAATAAGCGATTTTACAGAAATCATGTACAATTTTACTTATACCGGCGCAAATTTATGATTGGAATAGCAATTTTGCTGCATCGACTTTAAATTTCCAGAAATTGTTTGTGTTTTTATGCCTTCCTTTGAATTGTAGCAATTAAATGGGTGAAATTACACATTTATGAAAATTACACACAAGAATTTGTATTATTAAGAATGTTTGTAAATTTACTTTTGTTGTAGGTAAAATTTTACCTCTTTGAGAATAGAGATTTCCAAGATATTTTTTACTTGCAAGTGAACTTGACATTAGTTAATTATTGTGTCATTTCGAATTAAAGTCAGATTCGTGTTTTTTGTGCCGGGTTTTGTATTTTGTGCATTTTTCAATTAAAAAACTTTGAACTGTTCCGCAAATTGTATTAATTTTAAATAAAAATATTTGATATGATAATTTAGCGATTAAGCCTTGGATTTGAGTTCATAAACGTGTGAATATTTCAACAATAAATTGTGCTGTGCTGTATAAATAATCGCTGAAATAAACCCGGAAGGACGTTTTTCAGGCAAACTAAAGTCCTGAAATTATAAACTAAGAAGTTTCCTTTCTGCAAATACGTGCAAAAGAAATGAAAAATTATGGGATTGCTTACATTTTTGTGTTTCATTTTTTTTTGTTCTGCAATGAACTATCGGAAATTCGGTCTTAAAATAAAACCGAAAACTTTATATATATGTATCAAAATTTTGTCATAAGACAAAACAATTTAAAATATTAAAATAGTAGAACCCCTTCAATGTAAAATTTAATAAAAAGTTGGGTTTTCAATTTAAATTACGAAGTTTAAGGGAAAACCCATAAAACCTTTAAAATATTTAAACTTAGTATTATTAAAATTTGAAAAAAAATAAATTTCGAATGGTGGAAACTACTTAAATTTGTATTTTGCTCTTCCCTTGAGTAAAAAGTAAATTTCAGAGTAATTCCAATATAAACTTTAATAGGTTAGCCAAAACATTAACCCTACATAAGAGGAGAGAGTCCTACCAGTGATGCACCTCTATTAAAAGATAATTAGCATTATGCTACCTGTCACCGTGTGCTTTTAGTGCAGGTATTATGGCCTTAGCGTGATGCATGCAGCAGCATGCTACATGTACGACGCTGGCAGATGTAGCAGTGCTCACAATATACCACACGGCGAATGTGCTGCCACTTGTGACACGACCACATGATTTAACCCTGGCTGGGACTGAATACAGACAGAAAAGTTGAGGAGAAGGAAGAAACAGAAGAGTAAGACATCTGTGTGATTTGGCGATTAACATAAGACAGGAAAAACTGCAAGAAATTTAAAATCAAAAATTATCTCTAAAATAATTCTAAGTGGAAAAGAAGCCTTAGAGCTACAGATATTGTGCACTTAAAATTGGATGTCGTTTCCATCTAGGTTTGTCGTGTATAACCTATTACAGGCAGTACAGTCACACTGATAGTTTTCGGTTATATACAGATAGGGTAGCTAATTGCTTCCCTTAAATAATCTCGGTGGCTGTAATAAAAAGGGATGCAATTCAGACTTCATTATTTTGTGGTAATCCTGGGAGAGCCAAATCTCCTTTTATCACCAAGAGTTAATTCGGAAGGCAACGTAGCCCCTCCGGAACTTTTCGAAGACCCTTCATTTTGTGCGCTCATTGCGAGATCAACTATTGATTGATCTTCTAGAAAGATACAAATACAATGCAAAAAGGAAACATTTTCAAGTAGCAGTTCCAGCTAGCTATATGTGAGTACTAGTTGCGACTTACGATGTCGTCGTATTCCTCGCCACTTAGTAAAGAACAACCTACCTGTGTTCCCAACGGAGTGCAGACAAAGTGCCACGCAACATTTTCGCTTATATTCTGACTGATATAAATTACTTCCACTCGACGAAGACAGCGTAAAGCTGGACAATCTCGCTTTAGCATAGCTACCTATTATTACAAGCGTCGCCTTTAGTTCGTTATTTAAAACACAATATTAAATATTTAACATACAAAAGTTCTTTATTTCACTCTAATCTTATAAAATTCAGAAACCTTCAACTAATCAACTCAACTTTAATTATCGCTAATACCGTACTTACAATTATCGCAATCCAATTAGAACACTTTCGCTTATTAACACTGCAACGTCTAAGACAAGGCTCTTTTTCTGGCGGTGACAACTGTAATATTTATACCCTAGAAAGCCTCCAGATTCTTCTGGAGTTCTCTATTCCAGAATCTTTTTGACTATTCTATTCCTAAACCTTCCCGAAGATTCCGTCATCGATTGTCCGAGCCTGAAGTTGTTTACTCTCCATTTCCAGTAGATGTCACGACTTGTCTCTTTTTGTTGCACATGACTATTATTTCTTGGGTACAGACAATAACGTGCAGATCAATAGTGCCTATCAGTTTTCCGTCGAATAAGTTATTATGACTTCGCATTTCGAGCCAGCACCCAGCTCAGTAGTGACTTCGCAACATGCGTTAATCAGAACAAAAAAGAAACCATTCCAGACGACAGAACTGTTTGCAAGAAACGAACTAGTACACATGAAAGGGCTGTGGCCTGCCTATGCTCGTCCACTACAACTATCCAAGTAAGCATTGTAGTGGTTCATCGCTGAAGGACGTACTTTCTCGAAGAGTCCAAGTATGTACTACCACCTAAGATTCAAATGTTTCATTGTATGGCCATTGATGTAGAACTATAAGTCTTTTTAAATTTTTCATTTACGTACATAAGAATTTCTTTAATTCACTAACTATATTAGTAGCAAATAGTTATTCCCAGCACCTAAGAATTTAATATAAAGTTAAAGTTAAGTTATAGAGTTCTCAGAATGTGTTGGCTTTAAGTTTCAAGGATCGAAAGGATCCGTACAATATTATTAAGTGGCAGAAAGCCTTCGAAAGTGAAATAGATCATATCAATAAGATGTCATTAGTACTACTCAGATATTATAACTAAGTGAGCACTTTTGAGATTGTAGTAATTAGAATAAGAGTTGGGTCAACGATAACACATAAGAAATTTTTAATACGTCACCCGGCGGGGGTTGGTGCATTTATTTTGTATAAACTGGAATCGTTTCTTCGTTTCTCTTTTTGAATTTATGGAGACGAATTAAAATTTTTCTTTTTGTAACATAACAATTTTCTGAGGTTTTTATTATTTAATACTCCTCGCACTCTCCTGGAACCCTCTCGATAGCGATGGTTGATTGGGTCCGATCCTCCGCTCATTTACAGGTTATCATTAGGGACATTATACAATTTTGCCCACAGATTCACAGAGTGGATATGGCATGACCTGAGGACAACAACACCTATGTCTTCAGTTTAGGCCAAGGTAAGTGATGTAAGCTCCCCTTCCGGGCTGGATGTTTGCTCTGTGGTTTTGTGGCAGGGACGAATTTCTTTTTCTATGGACAGTGGCAAGATTTTGGGTACCCACCCCACTAACTCTCCCGCAGTATCCGAGGTGCTAGCGTGCCGCCCTGTGCCATCACTGATCACTGAGTGAGCTCACAGCTCATGCTGACAGAATGCATTTCGCGTCCATTAGTACTCACTCGAAAGTACTACCATAACACAGGCAATTAGAGATCATAATGCAGATTTCGTGATTATTTATTTGGTTGTGATATAAAATCGCATGATTATGTCATAGAATTTGTTCAGTAATTATTTTATTTTTATTTCTATTTCAAAATAATATAAATATATATATGTAAAATATAGCAAAGGTAATTGAATTATTCACTTGAACTGCGCACTGATTCTTCTACTTCGAGATCTCAAAAACAAATGATTGTTTTGCAGGAAAATTTTACTAATAACACCTGTTACAGCTTAGGTCATTACAACCAGAGGCCAGAGTTCAACTAATATAAGTAACACAAAGCAAAATAATATAAATCAAATCTCGCGCATTTTTTAAATAAATTTGCTCTAGCTAGACCCATATGATAAACTGGCGTCCTTTTTAAAACCTTTTCAGTTTTAAAAGAAACCGTCATGAGCTTATAAGCCAGAAAAGAATCAGGATATGTATCCAAATGTTAAAGCAATTTCAGATTTTTTAAATGCATTTTGATTTCCTTTTTATCTCTTTCATGCACGTGGATTACTTCTGTTTTATAAAATTTATTTGTGAATTCAATGGAATTTTTGAATCTAGACTTTCTCTTGGTTTCAGAACGAAACTTATAAAGTCCAGAAACTATGAAAACTTATTTCGGTTTTCCTGATAATCCGAAAACGTTTAGAAATGGTAGTAATAAAGTGTTAGTATAAAATTTGTAAATAAAAAGTTTAAATAATAGACCGAATTTCAGATAGTGATGTTTCAGTGGCAGCTCACAATTTTATTTTAAATAATTACAGCAAGCCCCCCTTTAAAAATATATCAGATTTACTACTTCCATGAGCATAACGAATACTAAACAGAATTACACAACATAGTGGGAAATGCCGCAATGTTTTGGGCTTATTACGTTTCCTTTAGTTATATGTTCGAAGGTTAAATGAGATTGATTCATTATATCATTAAATAGCAACCTTCATAGATCCTCGCTTGGTTCCAAAAAATAATCATATCAAATTCAATGCATCTAAGACCCAAAGCTGTCTCATCTCTTAAAAAAAAAAAACAAAACAAAAAAATCTTCATTTTACAGCTCCTATTTCTTTCCATTGAGCATTAATTTCCAATATATCGTCACTAATTATTCTTGATGTCTATAAATATAGCCCAGCCTTTTTTGAAATTTTCAAAAATAAAGCTTGTGCTGAATTGTGCTCGAATTGTGTTGCATTGTGCCGCAAAGAAAAAATTTTTTTTTCACAAATTAAACTTTCTATGAGGAAAATAAAGTTTTCAAAAAAAGTAGGCCCAGCCATTTTCGAAATTTTGAAAAATAAAGGGTGTGCTGGATTGTGCTCGACTTGTGCTGCATTGTGCCACAAAGAAAAATGGTTCATTAATTGTTATTCCCGAGATTCTTACCCTTTCCTTACGGTAGAACGTAGTACAAGTTAAAAACAACTTTGTTTTTTGCAAAAAAAAAATCGCTCGACTAACTTTTTTTTCACAAATAGCTCGTAAAAAGCGTAATTTTTTAAAACAATTTTCCAAATTTCGAAAATGGCTGCACTAACTTTTTGTAAAAAAATTTTTATTTTCATCATAAAAAATTTAATTTTTGAATTTTTTTGATTTTTCTTTGCGGCACAATGCAGCACAAGTCAAGCACAATCCAGCACACCCTTCATTTTCCAAAATTTGGATAATGGCTGCGCTAACTTTTTTTAAAAAAAATTATTTTCATCATAAAAAATTTAAGTTTTGAATTTTTCGATTTTTCTTTGCGGCACAATGCAGCACAAGTCGAGCACAATCCAGCGCACTTTTTATTTTTAAAATTTTCGAAAATGGTTGCGCTAACTTTTTTAAAAAAATTTTATTTTCATCATAAAAAATTTTATTTTTGAATTTTTTGATTTTTTTTGCGGCACAATGCAGCACAAGTCAAGTACAATCCAGCACACCCTTCATTTTCCAAAATTTGGATAATGGCTGCGCTAACTTTTTTAAAAAAAAATTATTTTCATCATAAAAAATTTAAGTTTTGAATTTTTCGATTTTTCTTTGCGGCACAATGCAGCACAAGTCGAGCACAATCCAGCACACTTTTTATTTTTTAAATTTTCGAAAATGGTTGCGCTAACTTTTTTAAAAAAATTTTATTTTCATCATAAAAAATTTTATTTTTGAATTTTTTGATTTTTTTTGCGGCACAATGCAGCACAAGTCGAGTACAATGCAGCGCACCCCTTATCTTTAAAAATTTCGAAAATAGCTGAGCTAACTATTTGTGAAAATTTAAATTTTCCTCATAAAAAGGTTAATTTGTGAAAAAAAAAATTTTCTTTTTGGCATAACGCAACACAATTCGAACACAATTCAGCACAAGCTTTATTTTTGAAAATTTCGAAAAAGGCTGGGCTAACTTTATAGACATGTATTCTTGGCATTAATATTTCCAGTAAATTAAGCTCAACCGACCACAACTTCTTTGTTGCCAAAGAAGCATCGAAATGTCTTCGATTTTTAAAAATTTGTAAGAAATATTTGAGGCGCTCAACGCTAAGGCACAAATTTGTACAATGGAGATAATTTGGTTTTTTCGTCAGTTCTAATTGGTGATTTCTTGCCGTTTGGATTTTCAGCGCTCTGTTTTTGACAGCTCATGCGTGATTCGTGACATATGTCAAAGTCAAAGTTGTTCAGTTTGCATTGCCACTTCATCATGGAAAGAACTTGACCCGAACAACGCTTACAATTTATTGAATCTTATTATCAAAATTCGTGCTGTGTGAAAAATGTGTTTCGCGCACTTTGACCATTTTATGGTCGTCATAATCGCCCTACTGAGCAAGCAATTCAAGCCATAGTGACCACATTTCGCACCAATTTCACGTTAATGCTTGGACATCAAGCCACCCACCCATGTGCGTAGATTGCGTACAGAAGAAAATATTGCTGCTGTAGCCGCCAGTTTTGGGAAGATCGTGATGTGTCCATTCGTCGTGCCCTTCACAGCAACTCGAATTGTTTTATGCAAGGATCTTGGTTTGAAGGCGTATAAACTAAAGCCCGTTCAAAATCTGAAGCCGGTCGATCTCCCACAGCATCCTGATTTCGGTGAATGGGCCTTGGAAAAGCTAGAGGAAGAACCGCTATTGTACCAAAAAGCTTCTCATTGAACGGATACGTAAATAAGCAAAATAGCCGTATTTGGTCCGATGAGCAGCCACAAGCAATACATGCATCCTGAAAAATGTACTGTTTGGTTTATGGGCTGGTGAAATCATTGGTCCGTACGTTACCATCAATGGTGCTCGCTATCGTGCAATGATATCCAACTTTTTATTGCCCAAAATACACGATCTAAATCTGGTTGACATTTGGTTTGAACAAAAAATTTTTAATTGAATTTGGTGAGCAATTCATCTCTCGTTTTGGACCAGTGAATTGGCCACCAAGATCGTGCGACTTGTCACCGTTGGACTACTTTTGTGGTGTACGTCATATCTCTGGTTTATGTCGATAAATCAGCATCGATTCAAACACTAAAAGACAACATCGCACGTTTATCGGTGAGATACCAGCGGCTATTCTCGAAAAAATCAGTTTATGAAATCTTGTGGCTTAAGCCGCTTTACCGCTGAGCGCCTCATTTCAGAATGGAATAAAATTCCCATATCTGGGCTGGGACTGGTCTCACAGCCCTAGCTTTATTGGATATTGTCCAAAAGAGAAAGAGAACCTTTAAGCTCATTGGAGATTTAGCAATAACTTGTCATATCGACCCGCTCGAGCACCGCAATGTTGGACGCTTTTGCTCTTTTATCGCTACATGCATGGTCAATGATCTGATGTAATATCTAGTCTGATCTCCTGTAAAATGATTCCTTCATACAGACTCGCACAGCAAACCTCGCACATCCTTTTACCCTTGAAATTACATTCGGCCGTACAGTAAAATTCCGCGATACTTTTTTACCCCAAACTGTGCGAATATGGAATAATCTACCATCTTCTGTTTTTCCTCCCGAATATAATCTGTTAAAGTTTAAGGGTGACATACATCAGCACATCCGCCACCTCCTTACATCCCCTATCTCCTTCTTCCCATGCTGTGCTTAGCATCATAGGGTATCCCCTGAAAAAAAAATTTTGTCTAAAAGAGAGCTTCAAGCTCATTGGACTCCTTGAAGTGTCCTGCTCACATTTTTGTTCGATACTCCGCCCCTCAAATTAACATTTGACATATTTTCGTTTTTCAAAGGAAGTGTAGTCACTTAAATCCTTATAACTCCCTTGAAGGATATCGCACGATTAAACTTGAACACTCTTGTTCCACGCAGAGGTTCTTTCATACTTTTTATCGATATCCAGCATGTTAGAATTTATTGTCAAAATGGGTGTTCAAAAATTATTATAATTTTTATTTTATGCAAAAGGTGAAAAAGTTTAATTTGCAGAGCACAATAAGTACTCCCCCCCCCCACAAGGTATATGTGTAGTTTATAAAGAAATTAGTGAAAACCTTCTTAAGGCATTACCACCTTCCGGAGCAAGGATCACCAGACTTCTAGCAGAACTCACTCTGGAGCAGGCAGATCAAATAGAACTGTCCCGTAAGAAACAGTCCACTTTCAGGTCCGACCATTTTCAACGATTGCCCCCTGGACTTATTAATCGTCATTGCATGCCAAAATTTGAGGGGAACTGCAGTTTTTAGAACTTAAATTGGGTACTCTAAGGATATCAACTGTAATCGTGGTATGAATACAGTTTCACCTGGAGCATATCCAAAGAGTAGTGTGGTCTCGACAATATTTCGATGGAGAACCTTTATCTGAAGTCTGGTACCACTGCGTAGTTTCGAGGGTTTCAAGTGCGCCAATTTTAAGAGTAAGGTTATGCGGGGGGAGACCAGCTGGATTATAGATATTTGGCAATTCCACAGTATAATTTACTGCGTCATTAGTTTGTAGTATACTGAAACCACAGACTTATATTGCACTTCATCTCATTCGAAAGACTTGAAAAAAAAAGATTATTTATGACAGCTGCTTTGTAAATTTTTGAGAATCATAATGACACGCTCGCAAGCTATGATATATATACATATTTGGGTTCGCTATTTCGGGGTATGCCTTGGTATTCAGTTCTGTGAGAGTTATCACCACTGTGCCCAAACTTGTCGGGAGAATGATTTTACCATAAAATATATGTACGTGACTCCGCCCCGTATTTTAATCAGATTTCCTGAAAAATACCCAGCGGAAGCGTGAACTCTTAATCGACTCTCATAGTTATTTTTAAAGCCAGCTTTTGAATATGAGTCCACAAATCCGAAAACTTAGTGTCTTTGAATACAACTGGTAAAGTTTGCCGAAAGTCTCCTTCTAAAAGAACTGTAATGCCACCCAACAGACTCTCATTTGCCCTTTCTTCTATATTACTCTGCTTTAAAATATTTTCACAGAGCTATAGGAATAATTTAAAAGCAGGGTTAGTTGTCTTCCCTCCATCCATCAACGTGCCAACAATGCCGGAAAATGAAACAACCAAGGCTATCCATCCCGAGATATTTCCGCATTCTTCTAGTAACAGATTTAGGACAAAAGTCTTGCCGGTCGGTATTTCTAGGAGCGTCTAAGAAAAATATTTGACTGATGCCTCTCAACACTTTCTAAATTGTAATTTTTGTAAACGTGGGACTGTAACTCCAGAGTTAGCAAAATTTTTATATTAGTGCTATGCCAAGAAATTAGTGTCATTCGTAACTGATCTCTCTGATGTATTCTCTATTTTTGAGGACACTCCCTTTAATTCGTACACGAATTTGTCTACTTATATATGTATTTCTTTTTTACTATTTTCGACACTCTCGTAGACCCACTTTTCGTCATCACAGCAAGCTGAAATTTGGCACACAGGTTCATGTCGCGTGACAATTGAATCTATCAAAATTTCAACCGGAAATTTCCATGGAAAACCCGGAAAATCGGGAAAAGTCATTTGAAAATTTTGTACAAATTTGATTAGTGATAAATCCGTTTCAGGAAAAATTCAGAGATTTCCGATTTTTCCGAAAAAAATTTTCGGAATTTTCCGACTTTTCCGGAAAATTTTCCGGTAAAAAAGTTTTCCGGAGTTTTTCAGACCAAAGAAGCGTTTGAGCGTTTTGCAAAAAGCGGGAAAATCATCGGACAAATTTTCATCGATATGATTAGTGATAAATCTGTTTCAGGAAAAATGCAGCATTTTCCACTTTTCTGGAAAATTTTCCGAAAATTTCCGGAATTTTCCGACTTTTCAGGGAAATTTTCCGACAAAAAAGTTTTATAAGCTATGCGGAATCATTTTTTTCCGTCCTACTGGCACCAATACTTTCTCTTCAACAATCATGAAAACTTCCATGAAAAATCGAGGAAAATTCATGTAAATACAGCTAAAAAGCTCTGTTTAAAACATAATTTGAATTTCAGAAAACCGTTGCAGTACTTCAACGATTTGATACTCGAAAAATTTTTGTTTTCGGATCGGCACCACACATGACTTCAAAATTGTTTTAAAATATCTCCATGCAGCACGTAATAACAATTTAGTTAACGTAAAAAAGGCAAAAAATAAAATAAGTAAAAAACGAGTTTTCAAACAAAGCTGAGGCCAAGCCGCATGAAACAATAGAAAATAGACTTTTCTTCACACACAGAGGTGGACTCAGATTTTATTTGCTGACAATCACCGATTTATTTCAGTATGATCAATCAGAGGTAACAAGTGATTTGATTCATGAAGAGAAAGAATATTCAAGAGAAATGTCCCAATCAAAAAATCTGAGTCTCTGTGTGTGAAGAAAAGCCTATTTTCTACTTTTTCATGTGGCTTGGCCTCAGTTTTGTTTGAAAACTCGTTTTTTACTTATTTTATAAGACCACTTCACATTCTTTTGATTGAACTTCGACCATCGATAAAATATCTACGTGTTGGTTATAGACTTGTAATATGAGAATTATTTAATTTTTTTATTTTTATGAGAATTATTTTATTTTTTGTGTGCAGAGATATTTTAGCGGAAATCATCTTCTAGAATTTAGATTATGTTTCTTGTGAGTTCTGTAATTTATAGATTCTCAGTTCTCTCTGTGACTTTGGTAACTTTATGGTTTTTTTAATCAATTTCATTGGCTCTAGGCATTATATCAACATCTTGTCAGTGATCAGAGCAATGCATAAAAAAAGTCGGTGAAAAGCTGGAAATATTCATGAGGTGGTATACTTCGCAAACCAAATGTTTGTTAAAATCTATGTATGTACGAAAGTTGGGGGACCTGGCCCAACCCAGAATGCCAATGCTAATAGCACGAAAAAGCATTTTCGGTGGGAGCAACCGCAGTATATGCAACCATTTGCATATCTTGTTGCCGCACTCTCTATGTTGATTCTACCATACCACACGCCTAGATTCTAACACAACCACAATTTAACTACGCCAAATTTGGCTTATCACACGTCCTGTACTCTCTATATTCTAAGTTCTAAAGTCATCAAACCTTGTTGAAAATCATGCAGTCCTAGATTTTCCAGATTTCAGTCTACATCTCTTTCTATTATCTCTTTTCTCCCTATCTTCTTACTGTATGATATTACTTTCTTTTTACTCATCTTATTTTATTCGTTTAGTTTTAGTTGTTTAATTTATTTAATTATGTTCTTATTTATCATTATTTCTTCATTTATTAACTCATTTATTCTTAATTTTAGTTTTATTTTTCATTTTATACTATTTTTTTTCCCCCAAAATAAGATTTTGTAACCTTTATACTTAAGTTTAGTTCAAAGTCCAAAAGAGTAATCTTTTTATTTATTTATACTTAAGATAAATAATTATTGTTATTGTTAACTAAAAAAAAAAAAAAGAACATTATTTTTCATTTCAATGTATTTTTCCCAAAACATCTCTTCTCTTCTGCCATAATTAATATCTGACTCAGGTCATTTTTGAAACTTTCATTCCATGCTGGTGGTGGACTTATAACTGGATATAAATCAAAAGAGAAATGAAATTTATCCCATACAGGAGCAGTCAAGGAACTATATAGACTTGCAAAGAAACGTTTACTAATGGAGCTCAGATGAAATCATGTCGTAACTGATGGTCAGTAACACTCCATTTCCTGGCAATGTTTTCGCCAGCTACAAATTGGCTATAAATCAGAAATAGAAGACATCTCCTCACATTTGCTTAATAAGCTCCCTCCCATCCTGGCAGTTATTGTCAGAGTGCCTTATCGTGTTATTTACTACAAGCTCGCTTTTGTTTATTTTTCAACTTCTTACAATCCTGAAGGAATGATGCTGATGTTGGCAATTTTTAACCTGACTTATAGTTTTGTATCCTTTATAAAGGCAATGAAATATATGTGTACATAAATACCATATATATATGTATATAGGTACAAGTTATACGCATTAATATAATGATGGTAAAGCAAAATAGATTATAATGACTATATATAGGTTTGGTTATACCTTTAATAAACGTTGGTAGTTTAATGATTAATACAAATTAGGTCGTCATGGGCTCATGGGTCAAGTCCCACTAAATTGCCGATAGATTTCCTTGATAGCAGGATACTAATTGTATTATCGATGGTAGGTTTTATCTATTGAGAGTGATATCATCGATGATACTGGGTCATTCCATGATAAATCGACCAAAAATCATATAAAGTGTGACATGACCATTAACCAATTTTTTTGAAAATTTTTACATACTTGGAAGGGTTTTGAAAACAAAAACTAAAATTAAAAATTTTCGCTATATATATTTTGCAATTAGCAAGTTTTTCAAAAAAATTATGTCCTAGTCTTTCTTAAAAATTCATATATACTTTGAAAGTCAGGATTTCAAGCTATATAAGAAAAATTGTATCTCAAAAATATATGCGAAAACGGATATCAAGGATAAGGACTTTATCCGTTATCCTTGAATATCCCGAAAGACTTACTATTAATTTCATTAATTTTTTTATTTTCTACCTTATATTATTCATTAAAATATACAAAAATTTTAACTTGGAGAATCAACGAGTCAGTAGTAACTGACTTTGCAACACACACTCCCCTACTAACAAGTCTTTTTAACTGACTACTCAGTACTGCCTAGATATCTGGCCAGTCAATACCACTGACATATATAAGATGGACTGCCTGAAAGAGTATACTAAGTTTTTCATTCCGTTTGTAACACCTCGAAATAATTATGGTAGAACAAAATGGATTGGTCACCCACGCATAATATTTAAAGTCATTTTGGTTTTTGCATGTCCGTCCGTCCGTCTGTGCGCACGATAACTCGAGAACGAGTTCACTTAGAAAGCTGAAATTTTGTACACTAACCTTAAAAAATAAAAGTAAAATTCAGTTCGAAAATGAGACAAATCGGGCAACTTCTTCGTGGGGTTGTCATACAAAAATTTCGTTTTAAATTATATATTTGAACACTGCCTGAGAACGTGTCGATACAAAGAGCTGAAATTTGTTACATGCTGTTTTTATAGTAATAAAAAATAAAATTTCAAAAATGGATTAAATCGGGCAACCCCTTCACGAAATCCTATAAAATTGATTATAATCATTTTTTCTGTCCGACAAACCGTTCCAGAAATATATGCGAAAAACCACTTCAAAAATTAAACTTGCATAGATTGGTGACCATACGAAATTTTATACGGGCATTCATTTAGGGTATCATAAGAATTGGTCTTAGACTAATTCTCTAGCTTTTTTACTTGTTCTTGTTTTCTATTTGATATGGGTCAACTCTTGTTGGCAGGGGTGTGACAATTATCATAATATCAAGTTTGACTATCGCCTTAAATTCATATTAAAATTTCAACAAATTACAGATGCATTCGAAATTATTTCTATTCTTGGAATCTTATCTCGTACAACATCAAATATTTTTTAAACTTGATTTTTAAAGAAATAAAATTAAGCAATTTTTGTCTGCCTATCCTTAAAAGTAGGTATAAGGGACAGAGAAAGTAGAGTAGTACAAATATTGTATTGCCATCTATTTCTATTCTATATATTCATTTGCAAAACCACTGAACTGAAACTGAACTATTGTAAACTAAAGTAGTTAATCCAAAAACAGACAACTATAGAAAAGTGATCCCATAATAATGTCAAATATGTAAGCAATTTCAGTAGTATCAGCAGTACATTTTATATATGTCAGTGGTCAGTACCGACTAGTCAATAAATTGTCAAACGTAAAATTAAAATGGCGAAAACTAAAAATAAAAAAGGACATGCAAGTGTAAATTTGTGTTTAAATTTCTAATCTTCCCTCTTTTGAGTGGGAAATTACTGAATATAATATACATTGTAATTTTTATTTGTTAGAGAAAAATGACGGCATAAGGAATGTCTGCACCGCTTGACGACATTTTGTGATATACCCACCTACAAACATACATAATCACCTATTTACATACCTACATAATGACCTACATATCCACCTGAATACCTACCCACATAGCTACCTACATATTTACCTACATATCCACCTACATACATACCTACCCACATAGCTTCCTACATATTTACCTACATATCTACCTACATAACAACCTACATACTCACCTGCAAACATAATATTATGACATAATGACATATACATATTGTTACGAGCGTGGCCTTAGTTCGTTATTTAAAACACAATATTTCAGATATAATTCAAAAGTGCTTTCTTTATTTAACTTTACTTTTTACTCTCATAATTCACAAACAATTATCAAATCAACTCTTTATTTATCGCTAGTACTGTACTTCTAATTATCGCAATCCAAATAGTTTACTTCGTTCACTTCGCTGTCTGAAATAATACTCCCTCCTGGATGTAAGCAGCGCCGTATTTATACTCTACGAATTATCCTAGAACCTTCCTGAATATTCCATTCTCCAAACCCAGTTTACTAGGATGTCACTAACCTAAAGTTGTTTCCATTTCCAATAGATGTCACTTGTATCACTTTGTGGCGCGTAACACTGCCCCCTTCTTAAAATTGTTCGTCCCGAACAACAGGTGATCCACGGTCTTGATGCTCGCAGTATTGACATAAACGATCTAGATGAACGATTTTCCGTTTGCCTCTTGTACCCCGCTGAATCCTATATACTACGTCATTTATTCTAGTCACTACTGAATACGGTCCTTCCCAGTGTTGTTGTAATTTGGGAGAACGTCCCTTACGTCGTTTCGGGTTGTACAGCCAAACAAGGTCACCTTCATTAAATCCTGCTGAGTTAGCACGTAAGTCATAGCGGGTCTTCATCCGATCGGTATTTATTGCTAATTTTGCTCTCGTGACTTCGTGTACATCAGCTAATTGTTGTCTAAGTTCCGATACATAATCGTCTGGTAACTTTTGTTCACCTCTGGGTGTACCAAACTTGAGATCGCTAGGTAAACGCATCTCCTTTCCGAATATCACTTTTGCTGGAGTTTGTCCGGTCGTGTTGTGTACAGCTGATCGATAGGCCATTAAGAACATGGGAATATGTCGATCCCAATCGCGTTGGTGATAGTCGACTACTTTCTTTAGATGCTCGACCAATGTTCTGTTGAAGCGCTCTACCATGCCATCAGATTGTGGATGCAGAGGAGTTGTTCTGGTTTTTCTTATTCCCAGAATTTTACACATCTCTTGGAAAGTCCGTGATTCGAAGTTCCGTCCTTGGTCCGAATGAAGTTCATGAGGAACACCAAATCTACTGACCCAATTCATTACTACTTGATCCGCTACTGTGGTAGACTCTTGATTAGGGATTGCATAAGCTTCAGGCCATTTACTGAAATAGTCAATAGCAACTAATATATAACGGTTACCGTTATCTGCAGTTGTTGTAGCGACTCGCCATGCTTTTGAGTCCTGTTGCGTAACTGCAGGCGATATACTTGCTGCATGTGTTCATCTCCATAACGTAATTCTATCGCCTGTACTAGTGAAATGTAATCACGTTGCTTTTCAATCTGAATAGTTTGTAATAACTCTGACGCAGGACCTCGAAGTGCTAATACCACAGCTGTAGCTTTGTCTGCGTCATTCCATCCATTTACTTCGGAAGCTGCCTCAAACTGTCTTTTGAAAATATGCCACGAATTTTGTCCATCAAATATTGGAGGTTTCATTCTGCCTGCACCGGATATTTCAGTTCCTTCGTGCCGAGGTTGTCGATACTTCATTCTGTCCAAATCTGCTTTAAAGTTGTCAAGCTTCTCCGTAACATTTTGTTGCACTTCCGACACTTGCTGTTGAACTTCCAGCACTTTCTGCTGGATTCCTTCAATTTTTACATTTTGCTCGTCTAATGAATTTTTTAGAAAAGTCTTCTGTTCCTCCAAACAGGTTTCTAGACAATTCTGCAAAGAACACTTTTGTTCATCCCAACGGGCTTCTAGAGAATTCTTTTGTTCATCTAGACGGGATTCCAGAGAATTCTTTTGTTCATTCAAACGCGCTTCTAGAGAATTCTTTTGTTCCTCAAAAGCATTCTTTTGTTCCTCAAGGGCATTCTTTTGATCGTCCAAACGGGCTTCTAGAGAATTCTTTTGTTCATCTAGACGGGATTCCAGAGAATTCTTTTGTTCCTCAAGGGCATTCTTTTGATCGTCCAAACGGGCTTCTAGAGAATTCTTTTGTTCCTCAAGGGCATTCTTTTGATCGTCCAAACGGGCTTCTAGAGAATTCTTTTGTGCATCTAGACGGGATTCCAGAGAATTCTTTTGTTCCTCAAGAGCATTTTTCACTTGCAGGGTTGAAAGCTCCATTTTGGTCATTAAAGTACCCAAAAGCTGTTCTATGTTCATCGCAGGCTCTTCTTCAGTTTCTGGTTCTTCCTCGAAAACGTATGTATCAGGATTCTTTTCTTCCTCTATCAACGCTGGTCTAAGTCGCTCGACTAGAACATTCTTTAGACCTGTTGTTTGTAATGACCGCTTCCCCAACTCCACTTTCAATTCCTGTATGCGAAGCTCCTCTAGTTTGCGTCCCATTCTTGCGCGATTTCACAAAATTAATCACTCTTTGAATTTCAAAGTCAAATGCCACCACTTTATTTCGCGATTTTATTTTACTTCTGACACCAGTTGTTACGAGCGTGGCCTTAGTTCGTTATTTAAAACACAATATTTCAGATATAATTCAAAAGTTCTTTCTTTATTTAACTTTACTGTTTACTCTCACAAATTCACAAATAATTATCAAATCAACTCTTTATTTATCGCTAGTACTGTACTTCTAATTATCGCAATCCAAATAGTAGCGTGGCCTTAGTTCGTTATTTAAAACACAATAATTCAGATATAATTCAAAAGTTCTTTCTTTATTTAACTTTACTGTTTACTCTCACAAATTCACAAATAATTATCAAATCAACTCTTTATTTATCGCTAGTACTGTACTTCTAATTATCGCAATCCAAATAGTTTACTTCGTTCAGTTCTCACTTCGCTGTCTGAAATAATAATATTTTTTGATTGGGACATTTCTCTTGAATATTCTTTCTCTTCATGAATCAAATCACTTATTACCTCTGATTGATCATACTGAAATATATCGGTGATTGTCAGCGAATAAAATCTGAGTCCACCTCTGTGTGTGAAAAAAAGTTTATTTTTCTACTTTTTCATGCGGCTTGGCCTCAGTTTTGTTTGAAAACTCGTTTTTTACTTATTTTTTTTCTGCCTTTTTCACGTTAACTAAATTGGAAAATTCTGCATTTTTCCTGAAACAGATTTATCACTAATCATATCGATGAAAATTTTTCCGATGAATTTCCCGCTTTTCCGGGTTTTCCATATAGTTTTCCACAAAAGCAACTTTATGCAACTCATTTCGCTCTAGAACTTTGTCTTAGGTTTCAAAACGCTCAAACGCTGCCTTGGTCGGAAAACCTCCGGAAAAGCGTTTTACATGAATTTTCCTCGATTTTTTCTGCAAGTTTTCACCATTGTCAGAGAGAAAGTAATGATGCCAGTTGATAGGGAACTTGATCCTGCATAATTTAGAAAACTTTTTTAGTCGGAAAATTTTCCGGAAAAGTCAGAAAATTCCGGAAAATTTTTCGGAAAAATCGGAAAACTGCATTTTTCCTGAAACGGATTTATCAATAATCAAATTTGTACCAAATTTTCAAATGATTTTTCCGATTTTCCGGGTTTTCCATGGAAATTTCCGGTTCAAATTTTTATAGATTCAATTGTCACGCGACATGAACCTGTGTGCCAAATTTCAGCTAGTAAAGAAATAGACAAATTCGTGTACGAGTTAAAGGGAATGGCTGGCCTCAAAAAGGATAAACTTAAGTAATGACGTGTCAAAAATAAAAATGTCGGGGTTTTATATGGATTTAATTAGCTTTAGCAAACTCTAGAATTCATGAGATTTGCAAAGTTTGGTACATAAAAACGTAATAATGGTACATCAAATAGATAAAGTTGTACTTGAGTATGGAAGATCTTGGGCTGGAAGAGGCAGTGACGGAAAGAAAACCAGTAAAAAAGTTTTTGTTACTAATATATTTTCGTTTGAAAGCTGCTATTTTCAGAGACGAATAACTACCAAAATTATAATATTATTTCAAATAAAGTTTAATTTTTAACAAAGATCGAACCTTTGTCTGTTTATTTTGAAAAACTCAAATTTTATAGTGGAATGATAAAGGAAATAAAGTCAATAATTTTAATGTTGGTAATGGTACAAATTTCTTGTATTTATATATTTTGCATACAATTTGGCGTTTTCAATTCATTTTATCATCGTCAGATGGAGTAGTGTGCTTTTGGAAGGCTTTCATTTGTTTTGAAAGCTCTGCGGGCTGTAGCTGCATGCTTGGAGAGTGTGTGTGCCGCCATTTTCTGCATTATGTATATGTGTGTGTGTAGACTTCCCGGAATATTTTAACTTTTATCATTGGTAATTCTGGTTATAGGTAACGAATTGTGAGTAATATTTAATCATGGGACGTATTAGTAAAATTTGGGCCAATAATTATGGAATTAAGAAGAGAAAACGGAATATTGTTAGGTATGTAAATTTGTGTATATGAAAAGGAAATAATCCTATAAATGTGCAAATTTGTGAAATATAAATTTGAATTTGTGAAATGTGAATGATTTTGAAATTTTGGAGGAAGGTTTTCTATATTATAAATAGTAATTTTTTTTCGTTCCATTTATGACCGCGTTTTAATGAAGCTGTAGAAACGAAAAAATGGAACTTCGTAAAGTTTGGAAGCCCATTTTTTAATTAATATTTAGTATGTTTATGAAAACGCGATCTCTACGTTAACACGTTCTCAGGCTGTGTCCAAATATATAGTGAAAACCGAAATTTTTGTATGTCAACCCCATGAAGGAGTTGTCACCCTGTAACTCCTAAACGGTTGATATTGCCCCCCCCCCCCCCTGCCATACAATATTTTGTTTGCCTAGGTGAGTACTATCACCTCCTATTAAACCTCCTAAGGGGAAACCCTGTATACTTCCAAAAATATTCTCAATACGAATCAGCTTTAAGGAGTGGTTTGTGAAACCGCCACCTCGATACTTCCAAATTATAACGATACTTCTGTCTTTTAAATATGGACCAGTTCTACTAAGTGCCCGTTTAATTGTATTTCTTTCATTAAGGAGCCTAAGGGGATAGAAATCTATACATATGCATGATTTTAGATATGTAGCAATATTCACAATAAGTTGCCTTCAATTATTATTAGACTACATTTTGATGAGCTGAGATTACTCACATGTAGGTGCCAAGAGTAGCACAAACTGTGATTGAACCAATATTAAGTCCAACAATTTTTCAATCCGTTCCTGGATTGACTCTCAGAGCTCGGTTTCCTACATCAAGTAACCAGGGTGAATACACCCCACAGATTCGTCCATCAAACAATCAGTTTCCTGCTTCAAGCAATTCTCCTACTGAACCTCTGTGTTGACTGACAACCACCAATCAGCAAAAAGAAAAAACAACGAACTCAATACATCCTAATGGGGAAATAGTAATTGGGACGATTTGCAACAACAAGAATAGGCAAAACCTCCAAAAGTTCAGACGAAGTTGCGACAGTTGCAAAATTTTTCTCCAAGTGAGAGATTTTTGTGCTTTGCAACTTTGCTTTGTACTGGAAATGTTGTTCGTTATACATATATTAATACTAGTACTTTAATCATATGCAAAAGATAGTTGAAAGATCTTACGGGTAGTGAAAAAATTCTTTTACAATCGAAAAGTCTTAAAAAAAACGAAATTTATATGCAAAAGCAGGCGTTTCGTATCAGCAGGAACCGTATACTCATCAGTATGGCATGATTCCTGCCTACCGTATTTTTAAGTGTGAATTATATATGAGACGAAGTACTAAGTATTTACTTGACTTAGCTCAAAATCATTAAAGAAAATACTCAAATTAACGCTTAACAAAGTTAAAATTACTTCGCATTTTTTTTTTGTGAAGGTATAAAGTCCTGCGGGATTTCTTTTTATAAACAAACAAATTTCATAGGAAATACAATTTTTTTTTTTTAAACGATTATTTTTTTTTTTTTGCAGAAGCTTATTCTTTGTAAAACAATACTGAGACAAAAGAGAGAAAATTTTATTTCTCGACATTAATAAAATTAACTTGTTAATTACATTTCTCAACTTACAAAGCACCAGCTTTCTCCGGCGGAAAAGAAAATAATATTCATAGCTCTCTCCTCAGTATATCTTGGCATCTTAATTAAATCTTACGCCGGCCGCATGGATTTACGTATACATATTTGCATACATACATTATAGGTATATATACATACACAAAGAGAAAATTTTATTTGTACTTTTCGCTGTGATAAAAATGTTTTTTTTCTGAAAACAAAAGGCACCAAGTTGGTAGAGCACGCAGAAAGGCAAAATACTGTTGTTCAAGTGGCTACAGGCTACAAAGCGTCGACAAAAAGACCACTTTTCATCATCATAATATCTTGGCTCGCTCCTCCCATTTTACAACAAGGCAATGGGATATAGCCCGACCAAGAAAGTTGGCGATAAGTCAAAAAATCGAATTATCCGCTTACTTTTCCACCAAACAGATATGGATGCTATCCAAATGGGCCAAGAACATGTCTTCTAGCAATTTTTGTGCTTTTCATGGCTTTTAGTTTTGAAACTTCGTTGTTGTTTTTTTTTTCTATTCTATAAATGGATGTCATTAAAAAATTATGATTGTTTTAAAATAGGTGAGGTGATTATAACCCCCCCCCCGCCACACCATTCAAAATTTATGAACATGAATTCATTTCTTTTGTAGTCAAAGCGGTCATATCGAATACTACCACACCACCTAAACAATAAACATAAGAAATTTAATGTGACGCTTAAATGCACCGACAGTGCCTGCAGCTTGGATATTTAAGGGAAGGTTATTCCATAGACGGGCAATTTTCACAAGATAAGAACAAGAACCTTCCATGTAAGATTTATAGAAACGTGGAAGCAATATATTCCTATTACGTCGTGATAGTGTGAACTGGAAAAATTCTCGTAAGTATCTAGGTCGATCACAATTAATTAGATTATATACGAAACTAGAGCACGTGTCACCGCAAGTAGGGAAACAGTGGACAGCCACCAAGTACTCGAGATCGAAATGGCGAAACATGGTCAAACCTGCGAAGTCCATAAACAAAGCGAATGCAGTCGTTGAACGCTACTTCCATCTTACGGGCACAGAAACTATCCAGTTTAGGAAATATAACACAACCATAAGTAAAGTGGGGCACAATTAAAGCTTTAATTAATCTGAGGCGATTTTCAGTAGATAAGATACTCGCTGAGAGCCAGAGACTCCGAAGCCCTGCATAAACTTTTCTGTAATGCTGTTAACGTAGTCGCAACACTTCATTTCGATACTTAAAATAATACCAAGTGTAGTGTCTTTATTTCAGAATGTCAGTTTTCTGAACATAATTTACAAATTACGTATAAAATGTGGTCTGTATATTATTACAAAGTCCGATAAAATAAAATAAAACCTTTTAATCTACAATAGCAGATGCTCAGATGGGTACAGGACGCGACCTTAGAGCCCTATTTTTCCGACTCGTTAGGACTTGGGCACCTATGCCCCCCCCCAAAGCCAAATCCTGGGTCCGTTACTGCTTTATTTAGCATAGGCAGCGAAACGTTGTTTAAGACTACAGTTGGTATATCGGAAGTCTTCAATTTTTGATTGTAGAAATAAATACAGTGAGACTTGATAGGATTTAAAACCAACTGATTATTCCTCGACTAGATATTGATTCTGTTGAGATCACAGTTCATTCGATCAATGCAGTCTTCTAAGAGCCCAATAGGTCTATTGAAATATAACTAGTCATCGTCAGCATATAAATGGATATTCACATCATGGAGAATGTCAGGCAAGTCATTTATAAACAGACTGAAAAGCAAAGGACTTAATATAGAACTTTGAGGGACCCAACTTATTAGTGGCAGTGCAGTAGACAATATTTCGTTGGCTTTGACTCGCTGTTTACGACCGGTCAGAAAGTTGTTAATTAAAGCAACGCCTGAGTTGATAAAATTTAATGGAGTTAGCTAGTTTATCGATGAGGATGCGATGACTCACGCTATCAAAAACCTTAGAGAAATCTAAAAGTGCTAGGACCATGAAATGGTGTCTGTCTAAAGCGCTTTACTTTCAACACAGCTGTCTCACAGCTGTAAAATCGCCGGAATCCCGATTGCCAACGCGTCAGAAAATCACCCCGGTCGAGATATTCAATTATCTGTTTATACATAAGCTTTCAAAGACTACTAATTAGGCGAAAATCAGCTACAAATTCCGGAAAGAATTTTTTCGGAATGGGCACGACGGTTGCAAACTTCCAAGCACTGGGAATAGAAGATGACGTCAAACACGAATTCATAATATGTAGCATACCTATATTTTCCGATAAATATAAAAAGTTGAATGAACCATGGTGGTAAGCTATCAGGTCCAGTAGTTTCAGATTTTATTGAGGATATAGCAGCAAGAAGTTCACTATAATTGACTTCTTTAAAAGTAAAATTGCCATTATTATTGGACACAGAGAAAGATCTTGTTGAATTACCTATGCTATGATTAGAGTCACTTAGATCAGTGAGCGCAGTACTGAATGATGTAAAGAAAATGTTTAGTTCTTCAGGAACGAGATCATTTTTAGAATTATAATTGCTGCCTTCCACGGTCCCAGCTTGTCGTTAATTTCACCACAGCGTCTTTGGACTAAGATTTTGGTTAAATTTGGAGCTAAAATATTTGCGCTTTGCTCGTCGAGCTTCCACGGTCGCCCTATTTCGAGCGGCTGTGTATAGAAGTCGCGCTTCATCAGTCCGCAGCCGCCTATAGCGATGATATAAATATTCACTCTCAGCAATGAGAGATCGAACTCTTGGCGAGAACCAGGGACAGCCATCAACAGGTAAATATTTTCTTTTTATTGGTACATATTTTTCAAAGAGGCCGTTAACAAGGGATGAGAGAGTTTCTACTTGATCGTCGGCTGATTTGCAGCAAAAGATTTCATTCTACGGTAGATTCAGGCATTCATCAAATAAACGATTTTCTTCGATATTTTTGTAGCTACAATTTGTATACCTAATAATAGAGGGTGCGTGAACTACAGGAAAGTCATAACTTAAGAAGAGAATATCATGATTCACGGAGCTGAAGAGGTTGATTTGGTTGTGTGAAATTACTTTATTCGAATCTATAACCATGAATAGGTCAAGTAATGAAGGATCCGCTGCATTAAAGTACGTTGGAAAAGAACTAATTACATTTAGATTAAGGCATTGAGCAAAATGCAAAAACCGATCTGATAAATTGTCTTGACGGCATAGGTTGACATTTAGATTTCCTCCTACAAAACAATAGCATAGGTTTGGGACATACGTGATATGGAGTACTCAAACTCCCGAGCATTAACATCATTGAAAACCACTGGGGGGAAGGGGGGGGGGGGCAGTAAACCGTGTACACTAGGCGATTTTCGTTCCCAGATCCAACCTCTACACTGATAAATTCAATGGGCAAGTCCATCGAGTCCATCGCCGAGAAGTCCCAGCGATTGATCGCCCTCATCCATATCTATTAGAATTCTGTATGACTAAAATAGAAAAACCTCTTTAGGACCTCTGAACTGACATTGATCAGAAAGTTAAACTGATACAATCTGTCCTAAAAACTATCTACTCCATGCAAGTAAATTCCGACTACATTTTTGCAATGCAAGCCTTCATTAAAGCTTTCATATCCCACTAATGCACAATTTTTCATTATGCCTACCACTGTCATCCCTGGATATATTAGAACGAAAAGTTCAAGATACCACAGGTAAATCGATTAAATCACTGTCGAAAATATTATATGGAAGAGTAAAAGAATGGTCTGTAGGTATAAATCTTCTACACAAACAACATAAAAAAAACATCAAATTTATTTTCCTAAAAAAATTTATTCAAAATCACACAATTCGATTTAAGACGACATTTTACTTCTTACACTATGAATCCATCCATATCTCCAGCTTGTAGCCTCAGGAAAATAATACTTGGAATCGGGAGAGTAATCCCAACGAACAGTTAGATAATTTTCCCGTTTTCCATCTTGTAATATTTTCTTTTGGCTTTCAGGAACTTCTTTCATAGGCTGATCTGGGCTACCGCTATAAATGCTTTCATCTCTTGATAAATCGTAAGAAGCAAATTCAGGTTGATTTGGGCGTCTTTTTGGACCAGATGTTACGAAACTTTTAAAGGGATTGCTCCATAGTTTTTGGGAATTCTTTTTCAAGGGCATGTTTTTTTTTTTGGTACACCAATAAAACAAAAATCAATCAAAATGCGAGATAAATTTAAATTTTGCTTACACTGGACAAAAGACGGAAATTTGTGACATTTAAAAAATAATTATACTTAAAATGAGACATCGACTGGAAATTTCAAAGTATACTAAGGTGCCGTATACTTTACAAACAAAATTTTTACCTCCCCAAAAAAAACGGAGAAATTTAATTAGATTAGTATAATTTGCTTCATGCAGTCTCGGTATTGGTGAAGAGCAATTAATATATATGATACAAATTAATTAAAACATTGTATTCCCTTGTTTTTGAAAGGGCCAATAAAAGGATCAGCTCACTCGAACAATGCGGACGAGGCTGAGATTTAACATAAGTGGGCGAGGTTCGCTAAATTACTTTGTAACAAAGTTGCTTCATACATAGGTGTGCTACTGAAAAGCCACCATCCTGTATCTCGACCAAATGCCAGTCAATTTCAAAATTCATGGGGATTTTCTTTTTTTGTGATTGTTTAGCCTATTACGAGATTTCTACGGCAGCGGGCTACAGAGTTGTAACCTACCATCATAAATTAATATAAAAAAAATTCAAAAAAAATATGAAATATGAAAATATGAGGTTTGTGCGATCGAGAATACCAATTCGGGAGCCTAAACTTGTGATAAATTGGATATACATACATCTATGATGCTAGGCACTGTAATTAAATATGTACTCATGTGATTTATACTAACTATGATTAGACTCAATTTCTGTGGCGTAGAGTTTTTTTTCTCTTTATTTTCTTTTTATATAAATGGATGTTCTATTATTTTCACTTTTTGTTTAGTTCTATTTCTTATTCTGAAATTACTCATTTGTAGGTACTTACTTTGTAATTAATTGGTTTTGTAAAGAGTTGAGATCGGTGCCATTGTCATATATGCAGACTTATAATATTTGCTTCTTCGTTGGCCATTTGATTGTTTATTTGATTGTTTTGGTGGTCAGCTGTCTGAGAGATCCTCTCGGCCGTTCACTGTGCCATGCCAGCAAATAATGGTTTGTTATCATCGAACGGTGTCGGAGTGCTTCTAAATGTTCTATGCCAACGTGCTCGGGGTCTGAATGTTGTTCATTTTAATGCCAGAAGCCTTAAGCCTAAAATTGGCGAGTTTCGTGAGATTTTTGTAGGTTCCGACATTCATGCAATTTTAGTCAGCGAATCGTGGTTTCATTCGTCTATTCCATCTTCTTTGATCTCCTTCTCCGGATATAGGTCTTATCGTAACGATAGAGATTTGAGGATGAAGAACTAAAGTCGAGAGTAATTTATAGATCTCACATATGCAATTTGGAGTTTATTTGTGTTGAAGTGAGTAGTTTAAATGATAAGTGTATTTTGTCATCTGTATACTGTCCACCCGATATTGAATCCGCCTCAGAGTTTGAAGAAATCATTTCGCACCTAACAAGTACTTACGCAAATGTGATTATAGGTGGTGACTTCAATGTCAATCTCCTTTTTAACTAATCCGCGGGCGGTGACTTTCAAAAACTTGACGCAATCATTACTTCTAAGCACTGTTAATTGTTTACCCACTTACTTTAATACTTCTAACCCTTCTTTACTTGACTTGTTCGTTGTTTCGGATAGTAAATCGGATGTTTTGCATCAACAAATTACCACCCCCCCCCCCCCATCGATACTTGATCACGATATGCTTTTTATCCCGTACGAATTTTCGCATTGCGCAAGGAGAGCTGCCAACACGTTTGCTATCGTGACCTCGATAAAATTAATGTGGACGTTTTAAAACAGTAATGCTCATTTTTATCTTGGGATGAATTTTTTCTCCACCCTACGATTAATGACTATTATGCTCTTTAATTCAGTCATCGTCGATTTACTTGACAAATATGCACCGGTACGCTTTCGTACTAAAAAACATCTTGGCTGCCCATGGTTCTCTCACGAAAGCAACATAATGATAAATGAGCTCATAGTTGTGAAACTGCTCTCCTAAAAGTATCGACTGATATTCGCAGGGCTTTGGACGTCCCATAGGCCTCATGGACGATTATGCAGACCGCATCAATTCCGATTTAGTTAGGGTTTCAACTTGGGCCGTTGAAAATCATTTGGTACTTAATCCTGATAAATCCCAATCGAGATGGCGATATTTAGAGCGACTGTGGATGTTAATGATCTTCCTCCAGTCTATTTAGATTCGAAGATATTGCGATATAGTGATTCGGTGAGGAACCTGGGAGTTCATTTCAATGCCTCTATGACGTACTGTAATCATATCAATAGAGTTGTACGTCGTATTTATACTGGTCTCCGCAGACTCTGGCTTTCGGCTAGTATCCTCTCAAGGTCATTACGCTTGAAGCTTGTCAAAACTCTACTCATGCCTTATTTTACCAGTGGCAGCGTGATTTTTCCACATCTAGACGCAGTCTGTCGAAGAAAGTATTAGTAGTAGTCTCTCTCTGCATTATTGTTCGGTACAGGCAAAAGATTATTATATCTTATTATACTATGGCCTAAGATTAATAAATTGAAATTGAAATTCCAAATTCAAATTATCTCCGAAGTTATAGCAATTAGAACCGAAATTACGTTTTTAAAACTACACCTTTTCCAATAGTAATTCAGAAAATTGAAAGAAAAAAGTACAACAAAAATACTGAAAAATATCGTGAAAGATTAGTAAATTGTGCGAACAGAGGTGATCACTAGATAGCTTTGTCTGCAACCCTGTAGATCAAGTTCAAAACCGTATATCACTGAATCCAATCTGGGCGTGAAAAAATGTTGCCAAAGGAGGCGCAAAACCAAAAATTCTTACTGAGGATCAAACGAATTTGATGGTTTCATGGGTAGAAGAAGACTGTAGCATAACATTGAAGCAATTAAAAGAAAAAATTATTAACAATTTCCGCAAAGGTAGTATCTGTGTCAACCGTAGCTAACTACTTAAAAGGCAGACTCTTCACTACAAAAAAAAGTGCACATTGAACGTTACAAGGAATTCTGAAGTTAATTTCCTTTGAATATGTCTAATCTTTGAACCATTACTACAGCAGGGGAAACAAATTATTTGGATGGATGAAATTAATTTTAATTTGTTTTCCCATCGAACAAAAGGTCGTGCAAGAGCTGGTCATAGAGCAGTCCAACACCTTCCAGCATCAAGAGGTCCCAATATACATTTGATTGAAGCAATTTCTACTAGAGGAGTTATATCTATGGAACGCAGAAAAGGTTCATTTACTATACACAGGTAGTTACACGGTAAAAAATATGTGTTATATTTTTAATCCATCGAAAGTATTAAGCTCTCTGGTGGTAGGGTATGGTTGGGAAAAACAAAAAATACGGGTGAGCTATTTTTGTATTTCATATAAACTATGATAGCTTCATCTAAAGCGGAAATGATTTGTTACAAAATTAGTCCAAAATAATACAAAAGAATTGCTTTTGCGTGGAACGGCTGTGTATACGTGGTCACTTTACAAATTTATATCTCCACAACGAAGCTGAACACTATCGCAATTTTTTGCTTTTAACTTTAAAATGAAAGTAAAGATAAAAAAGTTTCTCAGCGAAAAAGGCCAGGAAAAGAAGCCCCAGCCTCTAATTTCCCTCCCTACAAGAAACGCTTGGTAGCATGAACTCGGGCATAGACCAGAAATATGTCACAATCAAGCTTGCTGACGATTCGAAAAAAATTACAGACCTCAATCCATTTGTGGTCTGCAAAATGATTGAGCACGTAGCTCCTAGAGTCCGCTCATGCAAAGCTCTAAGGGATCATTCCTATCTTGTCCTACTCCCATCGCAACTGGAAGCGGACAAGCTACTCAAGAACCTCAAAAAGTTCCAAGAGCACGAAGTACAAATAAGCTACCATGCAAAACTCAACTCGTCTAAAGGTACCGCGTTTGCTCCAAACCTAAAAACGCTTTCGGAGGCAGAAATCTTAGAAGGATTACGTGACAAAAATAAGACCATAACGGAAGTACGGAAGATGACAAGACCTGGTTCGACACTAGACGAACGTGTACCAATATGTGCGCTACAAATCACTTTCGACGGCTTTCCCCTCCCTTCCTCGATAGTCTGCTGCCTGGAGAAACTACCTGTACGCAGATTGTACCCTGCGCCTCTCAGATGCAGGAGATGTTATCAGTTCAGACACCACGAAAGCAGTTGCAAAAACACCCCTGTCTGTTCTAAATGCGGCGAAGCCAAGGCAGCAGGAGACAACTCACGCATATGCGAGCGCATTTACTGCATTGACTGCAGCCTAGTCGGCGCCCATTCACTCTTGACAAAATATGTCCGGCCTTTGCTCGAGAGGAAGCCATTGTCCAAATTCAGGTGGACAATCATGTCACTCGGTTTGAAGCGCGACGACAATGGTACGCCACCCATGGCAGCTTAGCACCAATCGAATAAAGTACGAGCAAGGTCCAGACAGGCACCACCTTCGCAGAAATTTCAAAAAAAGTCACCCAACTTCACCAAGCAGCGACTAACAAGAATCTTCCCCCAGCCCCCCACCCTACAAATCTACGAACATTCCCCAAACAGCAAAAGCGCGGCTCAGCCACCCATCCCACCCACACGCACAAACAAAGATCAAATAGCACAATCAAGGCAATTCGCAACTGCAACAATCACACCCCCAGCTTAGACACCAACACACCACTAATACACTTTCAGCTTCAATGCCTACACTCCAGGCGCTCACCTCCTCGGCCCCACATCTCCTCACAAAATAAGCTAGAATGCACACACGGTCTGGCCATGACAGAAGCCACTAACGCCGGGCTCTCCTCCCTACCCATAATCAACCTAAAGGAAGCCTCGGCTTTTCCAGAGTTCCTAGGATTTTCATCACCCATTCCCTCTCCAAATACCAAGTATTGCGACTCAGACCCACCCAATGTTTCCATCACTGGACTCGAATACCAGACCATGGTGGAACTCTCAGACATAGACTGAACAGCAGAATGATCAATGTCTTGATCCACACCTAAGTGTCCCATGCACAATCCAACAGGGGTGTCGCAGAACCACCTTGGAGACCTCACTGTCCTCCAGTGGATCGTCTGTGGATACTACAACAACCTAGGTAGCCTTCAGCTCCTTGTTGGCGAACTCTCTCCCTCTATCCTGGCTATCCAGGAAACGCACCTTCTTAACGGAGCATCCCCGCCCCGTCTCTCCAACTTCAAACCATACCTGGCAAACCACCGCACCTCCCGCAGTGGCGTAGTTGGGTTGATTGTCAGAAATGACATACCTCACAACCCCCCCCCATACACGTAGTCTCGGTCTATCTGAGTGCTGAGGACACAGTCACAGAAAGCGCTTTGCGGTCCTTAATGGACCAGGTCCCGAGTCCGGTTCTCCTGCTGGAGGACTTCAACCATCCGCTTTGGGGATCTCCTACAGGCGACGCTAGCTAGAGGCAGGACTATAGCGGAGTGGCTGGGTGACTGTCACCTTGCCATCCTGAATGACGGCAGCCCCACCATTTTCAATTCTCGAAATTCCCTAACACACATTGACCTTTCTATCTGCTCCCCATCCCTCGCTCCCGCCATCAGGTGGAGTACAGTGGAGAGCCCTAGAGGTACTGACCATTTTCCAATAAAATTATTTATGGGAAGAACTCTCCCGCTTGTCCGAAACGTTCCGCGATATGTCGAGCATAGGGCGGACTGGGCGGTCTTCGCGAATATAGTCGAGACTTACCTACAAGACCGAGCTTCCAGTCTGGACCCAGACAGGGAAGCAGCCGTGCTGACCAGAGCTATACGCCTGGCAGCAAACAACAGCATTCTGCTATCTCGTCCCAAAGTCAAAGCTCAGCCCCCTTGGTTCAACACCAAAGTGAGACATCTCGTGGAATGCAAGGACAGGGCATGGAGGTTCTTTAAGACATCCTGCCCCTGAGCACGCGCTCGCCTATCGAAAAGCAAACGCCTTGATGAGACGGGAAATCAAGGTTGCGAAAAAGCAAGCCTGGCAGGACTTTGCGTCCAGTATTAGCTCCGCCACCCCCATGAAAGAGAACTGGCGCAGGGTTAGGGCAATTTGTGGACACCTTATAACTAAGGCAGGCATTACAGGCCTTAGAGTCGACGATGTCATTGTCACTGACCCAGTGCTCATAGCTGAACACCTCGCCAAGCACTGCACCAGCTACTCCTCCGATGCAGACCGCCCTCCAACGTATCACTCAATGAAGGCGCATTTCGATATGCGCAGACAACGAGATATTGAGAACATCCCCCCTCCCCACTTGATGATTCGTTTTTTCTCCTGGAACTCAAGCGAACGCTTAACTCCTTTCTAGGATCCACTCCTGGTCTGGATAACATCTCCTTTGGTATGATCAAGCAAGCTCCTGAAATCTGGCATGCCAAACTGACGAGGCTGCTTAATCGGATTCTGGCTCTCGGCAAGTTTCCGACAGAGTGGAAGCTTTAAATTAACAGGCGTACACAAATTAAATGTTAACTCGTGTGAGGGGAACATTCGTTAAGTTTAAATATCCAATTTTCCGTAAGTATAGTGCGCTAAGAATCGCTCATTACGTAAGAACGCGATGTGTTCAAAATAATAAATTATTACTAAATGATTAAAAGTGCAATGTAAAAATTAAAATGGAGTAAAAATGGTACTGCAAATTAATAGAAAGCACATATCTTCAATTACATCAACTTCCATTTGTTAATTTTTTCACTTTTACCACTTTTTAAAATTGAAAACCGTTGAAAACATTAAATATCAAGATAATAACTCTTACGGAATGTGATATATATTTAGGCTAAAAGTATCAATTTTTTGTAAGTAAACCTCAGTCTCGTTTAATTTCGTAAAGTTATTTACTTCTGTTGTAGTTCAGCCTTTTGTATGCCTAAGTTTGTCTACTGTTTGAGCTCATCACTAAGGTCCGGCTTTACTAATATTCCTCTTTGTTATTCTAAGAATACGACAGTATAATAACATAAAATAATAAAATCAGGTGGCACTACATATGGAACATTTATTTTACGCAAAGCCTGAAATATTTGTGTTGTTGTGTGTCGCTCTTTCTTCTGCTTTTTTTGTTTTGCTTTGGAATATGCAGAATTTTATTTTAGAATTTTGCAACATTCGCGGATTGGGGGCAAATCGTTTTTCGGTGTACTGCCACCTTCAATCAAAAAATCCGGCAATTCTTGCGCTAAGTGAAACCAAGGTCGTTTCTGATGCTGATTCTAATCAATATCACGTCCCTGGTTATAGCTTAGTGCCTCTTTTTTCTCCACATAAGGGGATCGCAATATATATTCGGAATGATGTGGCCTTTACCATTCTAAAAGACTTTCCACCTTCTGCCATCCTGAGTTTAATTACATCTGGATTAGGTTCAAACTTCACAGGCACATCATCTACTTTTGCTTCCTTTATCGCAGCCCAAATATGTCTGATGACGACACGGTATCCGCATTTGACAATATCTCCAACAATATTGATCATTTGCTTTCTGTCTCCCCCTCTTCCGAAATCGTCCTGGCAGGCGATTTTAATGACCATAACATACCGTGGCTCAGACATTCTTCTACCACAAGTCCTGCGGGCCGATTCGTTGAACTATTTTGTGAATCATTCAATTTGCATCAGCTAGTGTATGCACCGACGAGAATCCCTGATGCAGCTGGAGATAGGGCCAATTTACTAGATTTGTTTCTGTCATCTCACCCTGACAAATATTCTATCTCAGTCGGCTCCCCTCTTGGTAATTCAAACCACTGTCTAATCACGGCTCAATTTATCACCTCATCTCTGCGCCGCCCCACTTCTCCACCTACAAGTAGGCTTCTCTGGCACTATAAGAACGCTGATTGGGAAAGTCTCAATCAGTATCTTAGAGATATAGATTGGTCGGTTTTGCTTCGAGGGATGCTGATGAATGCACATTAGAACTTAGTAACTTACTAAGTCTAGGCATGCGTGAATATATTCCGTATTCTTACAGCAGATCTCAACAACAGCAAAATCGCTCTTGGTTTAACGATAAGTGCAACCAAGCTATAAAAGCGAAAGAGTCTGCTTTTCGCGCCTATCAAGTGCATCATTGTCCAGAACTGAAAGAAATCTACAAGACTGCACGGAACACCTGCAAGTCCATTATCCAGAGAGAAAAATTTCTTTTTCACCCGAAATGTTAGACAAAGAATCTTGTCAAGCCGCAAAGGTAGTAAAGGTTTCTGGTCCCTGGTCAAAACCATCAAGAACAACTTCAGCAGTTCCTCTATACCTTCACTACTTAATAATGGTGAAGTGGTTGTTGACTCCCAGGATAAAGCTAATATTTTGGCTGCTAGATTCGCATCAAATTCTTTTCTTCCACCCACTTCACAGGCACCTGTCGTGCATCCCCCGTGCGGATGTGTACAAGAGCCAATACACATCCGTACGAGAGATGTGTTCAAGGTCCTTAATGGTATCAACGTCTCTAAATCCGCAGGACCTGATGGTTTCTCGCCCCTATTAATTAAAAGCTGTGCCTCATCCTTGGCTAAACCTCTGCGCAAACTATTCTACCTGTCCTATTCGACAGGAAAATTTCCAACTGCTTGGAAACTAGCTCACGTTCAGCCTATTCCCAAGAAAGGAGAGGGTAGCGATCCCTCAAATTATCGACCAATTACAATCACTTCAATTCTTTCAAAGGTTTTTGAATCTATCATTAACTCCAAATTAATGAAGTATCTGGAAACCAATCAGCTCATCAACGATCGCCAATACGGCTTCCGGCACGGTCGCCCATCTGGAGACTTGCTGACCTTTCTTACGGAACGTTGGAATCGTAGTCTTCACAATTTTGGTGAGTCCAAAATCGTTGCTCTAGATATTTCAAAGGCCTTTGATAGAGTCTGGCATCCAGCCCTTTTAGCCAAACTCAAAGCAGTTGGTCTTTCCCCTCCTCTTCTATTATGGATTGAAAGTTTTTTATCTAGTCGCCAAATACGTGTTGTATTAGATGGCGTTATATCTGAACCTCATCCTATTAATGCCGGTGTCCCCCAGGGCTCTGTTATTTCTCCGACTCTATTTCTAATCTTCATTAATGATCTGCTTTCCCTTACTTTTAATCCTATCCATAGCTTTGCTGATGACAGTACCCTTGATTTCGCATACTCCTTTGACACCCTTGCGGATTCCAGAGGGAACGCCACATGTGTTAAACGAGACTGCATGATTAGATCATTGAATAACGATCTTGACAATATTCTCGCTTGGGGCAAAGTGAATCGCGTCGAATTCAATGCATCTAAGACCCAAAGCTGTCTCATCTCAATAAAACAAGACCATCACTTAACCACTCCCGTTTCGTTTGATGGAGCACTAATTTCTGATTCACCGTCACTAAGAATTCTTGGCATTAATATTTCCAGTAAGTTAAGCTGGACAGATCACATCTTCTCGGTTGCCAAAGAAGCATCAAAATGTCTTGGTTTTTTGAAAAGGTGTAAGAGATATTTCAAACCATCAAATATAGCGCTCCTCTACAAGTCCTACATCAGACCTAGAATGGAATACAATTCCCATATCTGGGCCGGGGCTGGTCGCACAGCCTTAGCTTCTTTGGATATTGTCCAAAAGAGAGCCTGCAAGCTCATTGGCGATGTGGCAATTACTTGTCATATCGACTCGCTCGAGCACCGTCGCAATGTTGGATGCCTTTCGCTCCTTTATCGCTATATGCATGGTCAATGTTCTGATGAAATATCTAGTCTGATCCCTTGTAGAATAGTTCCTGCACGCAATACTCGCGCTGCATCCCGCGCTCATCCTTTTACCCTTCAAATTACCTTCGGCCGTACACTAAAATTCCGTGATGCTTTCTTATCCCGAACTGTGCGAATGTGGAAGAGTCTACCATCTTCTGTCTTTCCTCCGGCATACAACCTGCAAAAGTTTAAGGGCGACATACATCGGCACCTCCGCCGCTTCCTCATATCCCTTAATCCTTTCCCTATCTCCTTCCTGCCACGCTGTGCTTTGCATCATAGGGTATCCCCTGAGCTTGGCTTAATAATATAAAAAAAACAAAAACGGGGGGCATTACTGTCAGGCTTTTATTTTAAGAGGAGGCGCCTTAAGCTGTAATTTGTAAGCCTTCGGTATTAAATTTTGTATATTCTTTAATAAAATTAAAGTTAACAGTTACACAATAATGTATTAACTTATTTTTGTCCCATCTAAAACTGTAGTCGTATACGATATGCGTATAACTTCTGTTCAAGAATGTATTACAATTTCATCTTAATGGATTGATTTTAATCGACTAGGAATTAAAACTTAATTATTATTAAAATCTGATCTTCACGGGTGACATTTCAACTCTGCATGGAATAAAAATTAACTATCGGTGTATTAAAGTTCAACTTTGTAAGATCGAATTTTACTCTTGTTGGGAATAAAAAGTAACTTGCTTGTATTAAAATTTAATCTTCACTGGGCTAGCTTATTCATAAGTAGGCATTTTTTTTTCAAATGACAGCATTATTATTATTTATTTAAATGACAGCAGTATTTTTTCACATGACGCCTACTCTCATTTGAAAAAATAAATAAAAAGTACCTACATAGTGTTAAATTTTGTACGATGGGACGGGACCCCTCGTGCTCGAGTCCGACTCGCACTTGGCCGGTTATTAATAATTTCTTATCAAACTTTACCAATTAAGATGTTCAATTTTTGTCTCTTGCCTTTCACCTTTCTCCTTTCGTCTTACTCTTTTTCAAACTGGTTAAGCTGAAAACAATATTCTACACACAGGGCCGTCTATATCCAAGTGGGTCCCATGGCACTGCAGGAATTAACAAGAAAGATACTTTCTCTAGAGAGAGTGACTCACCTAAAAGGTATTACCAAAATACAGATTGCTGCCTCTTTAGGTATTGCAGGCACTCATCAAACGACACCAACGACTCTGGCTCGAGCCCCTAGTCATCCTGATCCAGGGCAAATATATTACTGCAAAGACTGCACTGAGACTAAGAGCACAGCAAAATATTAAAGATTTATCTCGAGGACTGTATAGGGGTGGGCGTAGACTGGCGTAGGGAAATAACACGCCCCATACAATTTCGCAATTTAGGATTTCATTTCAGCTGAGACGTTCGGCCGAAAAATAACGCTCGAAAATCAAGAATAATATAACGCCCGATATTATCATACAATTTTGGGCTTATTAAATAAATGTTATATTGTTTCTGTAGTATTTTATTCATAAGCATTAAAATGTTGAGAAAACTGGATAATATCCAAAAATAAAACATAATGAGCTAGAATCATGAATCCCTCCCTAGTAGAGAGAAATGGGACGATAATCGCGTGGCAAATGACTCTGAGATGGCTAAAAAATGTATGTAAAAGTATAAGCCTGGCTATACTCGACATCCCTTTAAATACAAGAATTGTACCGCCTACCAGACTCCTGTAGTGTCTTTCAAGCGGAGATTCTAGCTATAAATAATGCAGTAAGACTGCTAGAAACAACTGACAACGTACCTAGTGATCGAAATATCAGGATTTGCATTGACAGCCAAGCTGCAATCAAAGCTCTGGATTCGCAGTGAGCTTAGGAGAATTGGTACCAACAATAGAGTGATTCTCTGTTGGGTGCCGGGTCACAGCGATGTACCAGGGAATGAAATAGCTGATGCTCTGATCAAGAAGGATTCGGCGATGAATATCCATAGGAAGACCCCCTAAAATTACAGAAGAGGATTCTAGATCTGCAGGCCTCCAAGCTGACTAATCGCAGATGTTTAGAATTAACCATATGTGCGATTTCAATATAGCTATGGCCCAAGGTATGACCTAAAAAGAGTCAGCTAAGAAGGAACCGTTAGGATGTGCGGAATCTTACTACAGTCACTATTGGAAAACATTCTAAAAGCATGCAAGCTCAACATAATGACTTCTGTAGAAGTTGTATGGACGAAAGAAGGTCGAGACCGTTCAACACCTTATGTGTAAATACCTTTACGTTGCCATACTAGAAGGACCACGCCTAATAGCTACTTTTACTGCAAATTGGGGGAAATTGCAGACAGAGTTGGGGGATCTAGTAAGGTTCATTGGTTGGTTTTAGTGCACCACCCTAGGTAATCATCTCCAGATGGGGTCCCCAATGAAGTGGTTTCACTATGGACCATTGACGGTCTAATTGATGATAGGTGCATATTTCGATAGTCGCCACTCTAACCTAACCTAACCTAAGAGTACTTTTCCAGTTTTTTGATTTGCAAAATAAATTCTTCAAAGTTTATTTCTTTAAGTACATCACTTTCTACAGACATCAGTGATAAACTGCTCAATCTTTCTTGATGCATTGTTCTTCTCAGTTCAATCTTTTATTTTGAGAACGAAGGTTCCCACTGCATAAAAATATTCTCATTGCTATTTCTACATTTGGAAACGTATCTTCAATTTTGTCTACTCTTATATATACCTATAGTTCTGAAATACTAATACTTTCTTCATTCTTACTATCTGGACACCTTGCAAATGTTCTGTTAAATGCAATCATTCCATCTCTAATTCTCCTGCGCTAATGTCGTTGTGATAGATTTTAGCAAATTCTTGACAACTATGTTTCAATTCTACTGAATCAAAGTTTTCAAGCGAAATAAAAAAAAAACCGAATCGTTGGCTGATTTCCTTGGGGGTCAATTCCATAAGTAATCCATCAAAATTCGGACTTCCCTAACCCGACCATCACCAATTTCGTTCTTCTTTTGCTGAAAGTTAAGTAGTTATTAGATAAGAATACAGTTCATTTTTTTTTGTCCTGAGATGCATGCTGCCTGAATTAAAGGACTTTGAAATCCCATTTTTAGTCTGTTAAGTTTTTTTAATATACTCATAACTTTGGTTTTAATTCTCACAGAGACATTACTTTAAGCTTATTCTTATCTCATGACTACTTAACTGTCAGCAATAGAAGAACGAGATTGGTGATGGTAGGGTTGAAATCTGATTGATTTCCTATTGTATGACCGTTGTAAGGAATCCAGTCGCTGTTTTAGATGCACGGTCATTTGGGTATCAATTATAGGAAGCTACTGAGTTTTATTCTTTGAAAAGGTCCTTATAGTCTTAGCTTCTTACAGTATACAATAACAAACACGTTTTTATGTTCTTAGTATTATACTTTGTTACCATGCATAGAATTTCGAATAAACCCGATGGTGTACTTTCAGTAGCTTAACTAACTTGTAAAGGTTATTTTACTAATTGAAAAATTGGTCATCGATTGGTGTACTACCGCAGGGCTATAGGGGCCCCATGGATCGCGTAATCGATTGTTGGTATTAGGTTAAGTTAGATAAGAGGGGTTCTGCTAGAAGTGCCTAGCCTGCTTCACTTAGACCACCAGTGGGTCGATTGTGCCCCTTGTCCTCATAGATAACCTTTAAAATCGCCCTAGATCTATCCTGCTTCCCTTAGGAAACTGAGAACGCATCTGAACTCTTTACTTTCCAGCTCCCCAAGATTTGAAGAAGTAGCTACCTAATTGCCTACCTCTTGTATTCTTCAAAGTAAGGTACTCGCAAAGTACTTGTTGGCCGGAATCGATTTCCTCCAAATCCGTACAGCTCCTGCAGATATCGTTTGCCGCTATTCCGCACTCGTCTTGGATCCATGCATAAAGATACGAAATGTTACCACCATCTCTTTCCCATCCTTACATTGACACCCCCACCAAAAGTTTGAAAAGATATTTGATAGTCAGTTTCTTCCCTTGAATCAGTCTGGATTGCAGGTATAGACTTGCGTGAACTGGCCCCTCAACTTTTTGTAGCGGCAGCACCTTTACTTATACTTCATTTTTTTTCTATATGACAACCAAAGCATCATGAATTACCACGATTGTTAGACTTTATCGGGAAGCGTAAGGGAAATAGAATGAGTGAATGAAAAAAAACGAAATACTTTTCAGACCTGGTTATATTCAGCGTCGATCCCTTTTTCTGCTCTCAGGTACATACATTAAGTTAATCAACCAACAACAACAAGTGTTCTTTCTGTATGTTCTGGTAATCATCGAATATCATCCGCGAATTGAAACAAATTTTTTATCACAATTCGCTTGTTCTAAGTAAGTAAGTAAGCATTTATTTACCATAAGTACAATAAGACAAAAGCCTTTTATTAGTACTACTAAATTACACTAAGATTAAAGTCAATCAAAGAGATGATAGTTTCTATCGAAAAAAAAAGAAAGAAAAATTCATTATTCTAAAACTACAACTAAAAAAATAATAGTAAACCAAACCAAAATAAAAATAAAAATGAAAATATAAAAAATAAGGGTAACTAAATTACGTAAATTCGGTAGCGAACAAAAGAAAATAGCACAAGAAAAAAAAAGAAGATAGATCCCACTGCAGGTGCCGTCAATTGATTGCAATTGATTAGGATATCATTACCCATATGACGTGTGCTGCCAGAGTAACCGTTTAAAGCTAGAGGCCGAACTCTCGCGCTGGATGGAAGCTGGAACGTTCCAAATGCGAATAGTTTGAACAAAGTAAGCAGTATTCAAAACAGAATATTTAAAGCGAGGCAATAGCAAATCGCAACGTCTGTCACTACGCAAGAAGTCTAAAAATTCATATAGATAAGCCGGTCTACGTGTGTTCATGATGTTATGCAGGAAAAGTAATGCCTTTCGTTGCAAATGCGTTTCCAAAGAGCAATTCAAAATTATATGGCAAAAAGGAGAGATGTGATCATGTCTATGTAGCCCAAACACGAACCTGATGGAATCGTTGTAGGCTACTTCAAGCTTATGCTTACAGCGTGAATCCAGTTTGGGGAAGATAATTGAACCATGCATTAGATGCGGCAATAGCAGGGTCCTGACCAGCCTTATGCGAAGGTTGGTGGAAAGCAGATCAGCATACAGGCAGAGTCGACGAAGCACCCCATAAACCTTCCTCAGGATCATTTTTAAAGGTCACAACAACTAATTTGAGAATTGAGTATAATGCCTAAGTTTTTCACTTTCTGTACATATGGTATGGTTGAGAGATTGAGTTCTATCGGGGGAAAGTAGGACGGGTCACAACTTCCTCTACCTACCGCTAGTGCTTGAGACTTTTGGGGGTTAAGTGTCAGATTATTTGCAATTGACCAGTCTAAGATGCTGTGAAGATCTTCGTTGATTCTGCTAACACAGTCCTCTAAGAGACCAATGGGACAATCAAGGTATATTTGCACATCACCAGCGTACAAATGGACGGAGCTATTTTTGATGACAGTAGTCAAATCATTAATAAACAAACTAAAAAGAAGAGGTCCTAATATTGATCCTTGTGGTACACCGGCAATCAAGCGAAGCCTGGTGGAAGTAACTTCATTGAGTCTAACCCTCTGCGAGCGATTCTCCAAAAAGCTACTAATTAACTTCAGCGCAGGCGAGTCAAAAGCAAAAAAGCTCCTTAGTTTGCTAAGAAGCATCATATGATCAATACTATCGAAGGCTTTCGTGAAGTCGAGAAGGACCAAGAGCACAATGCGATCATCGTCCAAAGCCTTTCTAATGTCCGTAGTGATTTTTAGAAGAGCTGTCTCACAACTATGCCCAGAGCGAAAGCCTGACTGCCAACGGGATAAGGAATTTATATGATCTAAGTGTTCAGATATTTGATTTGCGATTAGTTTTTCTAGAGTCTTCGCAAGAAAACATAGTAGGCTTATTGGCCTAAAGTCCTTGACGTCCTTTGGAGAAGGGTTTTTAGCAATTAGAACTACTAGCGCTTCCTTCCAAACTGAGGGAAATTCGCCGAACGTTAACCAGCTATTGAATATCTTGCTGATAGGGCCAATAATGAAGGGTAAGATAAGCTTCACAAAACGCGGAGGGATACCATCAGGTCCAATAGTTTCGGATTGAATAGATACGATAGCAGTGGCGGCCTCAGTCTCATCAACGCAACGAAAACAGAATTCTGATCCAGAGTGAACAATAGGCGCATCCGGGAAGGCCAATAAAGAGCCAGCACTGATTTCGTTTCCATTTCTAGAGGTAAAAAACTTGTTGAGCTCATCAGCGTCTAGGTCACATGCAGAGGCATCACCACCACTGGTGGGACATCACAACCTAACTTGGACGAATAATATAAAGACTTTGCATCTCTCACTTTTTTATTGACAAGATTTCGCAATTTTTTAAATACAGATAGACTATTAGGAGATTTAAGCCTTCTATACTGACGGTATAGGAAGTCACGCTCAGAGATTAATTTCTTTATCTCCGGAGAGAACCAGGGCAATCCTTTATTTTTATGATTTTAGACTGAAAGGGGGCATATTTATTAAGCAAATATGAGAGCACTTCATTGAAAGCATGTACATTTAAATCAAGAGAGTGTGATAGGGAAGCAGCGTTTCGTCCCAATACTAAGTTCCAGTCTATATTTCTGCACTCCTCGAATAAACAAGTAGTATTAATAGATTTGAAGTTACGAAATTTTACTAGGCGAGAAGGAGTAGATCTATCTAGAATGGGTACATTATATTTAAGGAATAAGATGTCGTGGTCGAGGTTGGCAGGAGGGGATAGTTGCGAATGGCGTATTATACGAGAGGGGTCAGTGGTGAGTAGGAGATCTAACTAATAAGATCACACCTAATTCGCAGCCAACAAATAGTAGACATTTTTCATATTATTATTAACCTCCGATGAAAATGAATTAATATCAATATGATTTATGTTAACTGTTAGTAACAATTAAAAAGCTAAATTCAAGTTCAATCAAAAAATTCGCAGTTTTTTATTTACAAATTCTTTTTTTTTTTTTTTTCAATAATTAATCTAAGTTCATAACCAGAATAAAATTGTCACCATAATGTTTTATGCACAGTACCCTATGGATCGCTATTCACAGCTGAGAAAATAATATTACAAATCTTAATAAAAGACAATAGTTCGGAGCTAGCTACATATTATAACACCTGCATTGTCCGTTTCCATATTATACAAAAAATGTATGTAGAAAAAATAATTACCTTTGAACGAACAACATTACAGCCTCTTCGTGTTCAACAGAACCATTTGTATTTTTGCAAAATTATATTTAATAAATATATGTGTAGTACAAGCGTTTTAAATTTATTTAAACAATAAAATAGTGTTTAACTTAAAGCCATCATTATTATGTATATGTAATTTTAGGGGAGAGTAACTGAGTTCTGCCTGTGGTGACAGAACCATTATCTTGACTGCCTGTATGTATATAGTAAACTAAAACAAAACTATTCAGCATGCTGTTATATTCAATATTTGTGGAGGGGTTACACAATTACTTTATAATAATTTTATATACAAGAATAAAAAAATTTAAAAACAAAATTTTCTTTTTGTCGGTTATAGTTCACTCTGACTTTAAAAACCTTCTTACACATCCTGCTAACAACTTTATAAATGAGTAGCTCTGCCTAAAAGTTCGTAAATATATGTATAGGAATCGAATCCGTCACCCTAGAGCATCTTATCCTTTGGATTTGCTTTACTCGTTGGCGGTAGAGGTGGAGGAAGTGATGAAGGCATATCTGATGGTGTTGCTTTCGGAATTATTTTATCATTTTGTTTCTCGACTGCTTCTTTGCATATTGAGTCCGAAATGAGAGTAGCATTGGTGTCGTTCTGTAAATTTTTTTTTTATTATTATTATAATTATCTACATTATTTTTATGTCAAAAAAAAGTTGAAAGTGTATAGAGATGCAGCAGATGAAGCAAAATAATTAAATTAAGCGAAAAATGGAAAAAAGTAAGCACATAAAAGCAAAATAATTATAAGATTTTTTAACCCTTTCGGTGCTATAGACGTCCAGTAAGTGGCACACTGGTGCGCTATGGATGCTAAACACGTTCGCCGAATTGGGAACTGCGACCGCTATCGGCGTACATACACGCCCGTATATCGTCAAGCTTTTGTATTAGTTGAATGTGAACTGATAACCTCCGAATTGGATGAACCTTTCAGAGTTTGTATGGAATACCAAAATAGCTCATACTTTTTTTCCCACCTACGATGAAACGTCTTTTTCAAAAAATCATATCTCGAAAACGGAGCAACCGATTTTTCTGATTCAAATGGAGTGGGAGGCGGCTAATTTCACCGTTTCGTCGGTTCTTCGCAAACACAAGAATAAAATAAAAACTTTTTTCGCTCAAAAAACGGCCATTTTCCACATCAAAAAGGCTGGTTTCCTTCCTTTTCGAGTAATCTTCGAAACTAATTATGGGATTTAAAAACTAATTAGATTTGTGATTATTAGACAAAATTTAAGTGCAGTTTCATTCTATAAATTTTATAGTTTCTTCTGTGGTGGAAAATGATAAAATTGAACTTTTATCGGGTCACGTCAAATTATCTTGACAGACTAAATTTCTTTGTAAATGTTGGATAGATTTCAATAATTCTTTTTCACAATATAGCTAAGATATACCGCAAAACTAGGGGTGTAAATTTAAGGGATGGATGGGTGGAAACAAAAATGACAAAATTTTCGGATATTTTAAAACATTACATCAATTTTTAAGCTCGGAAATTAATGGCTGTGGGTATAGTTAATTACAACCCCTATTTTTATTAAAAATAATTTCTTTTCTCGAAGCCTTCATCCGATTCTAATTACCCAATCTCTATGATGATTTCCGTAACATACTACGTTTCATCGGTCATTATGTGGCGGCATCGTTATTTACCCATAATTCTACTTGTGGCACCACCGTCGTTAAAACATGAATTAATCATCTTTGACGTTTTAGCTGATACTCGCACTTCTTCATTCTATCGCTTTCATATTGGACCGAAAATTAGCGTCTAAAAACATTGTAGCTCTTAAAGCCTTTTTGTTAAATTAATATTAATAAATATTTATAGTGGGGTTATTTAAATACTCTTTGTTTTATTGTTTATACCAGTGTTGAATACCCAAAATTACATTATTTTCAACGCCATCTTTCTACTAAATTTTGCAATATTTAACGTCACAGCCTTTTCTCTTACATGAATTTACCGTAAGTTTTTAGTTACTGCACCATTCTTGAAAGGAAAATTGACAGCTGTCATAAGAAGAGTTCAATTTTTTATTTTCATCAGTTTTTAAAATGCATTCAAAAGCTGTGTGTGTTTACTGGAAGAGAACAAATTGTTCTGTCGATTGAAGTGAACTATTTGTACTGTTCGCTTCATTTAAATGTTTTCATGAAAGTGTATGAGGCATTCTTTTGTGTATCTTTTGCTCTGCTGTGCTCTGCTCCGCGGAAACAAAAGAACACAGCTAAAATCTCGAATGAAGATGGTTTGACTATTAACAAATAAAAAATAAAATAAAACAATACTAATTCTCAAATCTTATTTCACACTTCTTCTTGTTCGTTTTCTTCTTGTTCGTTTTCTTCTTGTTTTTCACGAAGTTGCAGGAAAAGCTTTCGCGTACTTTTTCATACTTTTCCCACCGCACGAGTAAGCTTTTACCTAGAAAGTTTTTGCACGAGAAATCAATAATCATAGAATCAATAATAATGTAACCCACTAAAATGACGCGCAAGCGGTGACGCTATATCGATTGCTGAACGCGAATTAGCATGAGGGCTTCGCCATAAGATTGCTACCAATAAAGTAATCGTAAGCTATTTTTGATGTGTATAAATAAGCTAAGGAAATCAAGAGACAGAGTGAGGAGATACTAAAGTACTGTATTTTTCTCGTTGTGGAGTTAAGTTGTTTAGATACTCCCATCCATTATAGGAGCTATGCTTAATTAAGTTACTCCTCTCTATCATATTTTGGAGTTATGCTTTACCAGCTACTCCTTTCCAATACCGCACTGTGGAGTTACGCTTCTGTAGCGACTACCACATCTCTAAACAAAAGAGGACGACGCAGCAACGATCAAGAAGTACTACAGATGTACCAATTGACGACATTAATGATTTACAAATACTACATGACGAAAGTAATTATTTAATAATATAGCGACCGCGACTATTTAACGTAATATATTACACTATTTGGGTATTCCATACAAACTATGATAGTTGTTAAACGTATTCAGCACTGGGATGTGTCACATAAAGTGGTAAATTCCCCCCACGCAGAACAGATTCACCAAAACTATTTAGCACCGAAAGGGTTAAGCGCTTTTGTCTGATTAAATATTTCATCATTGCGATGTCAATGCGAAAGCAGAAAATGAAGATGATAGTGCGATAGATGAATAGAAAATTTAAATTTTTACAATAATTATCATAAATTTGCTTGAATAAGTTACAATGTAACAACACCACAATTCTTATGCCCACAAAAATTCATTACTTTCCTTTTAATTTTTTCACTCATACAAATTCAAACAGTGTTGATATGCCTAAAATTCAATTTATACCTAAAATGCAATTTAAGTTATAAAATCGTTTGCATATAAACAAGTCGTAGATTTTCTCACATTAATTATATGCGTAAGCAAAATTTTCATTTCATATAAAATTTAATCATTTCTCATAGCATCGTGTTACGTCGGCTAATTAAATTAGAAGCCCACGAAAATAAAATTAAACGTGCAAATTTCGCGAGAATTACTATCCCCGGTAGAGTAAGAAAGTTGTAAATTTTCTGTTCACGGATCAATGCTTCTCTAGTGGTTTGGAATCTTAAAGCTGCAGCGCGGGACACTCACATATGACATGCTTAGAGATTTCATCTTACTCTTCACATAGTCGACATAGTTCGCTGTTTCAGTTGCCTTTTTTTTTCAAAAAATAACTCCTGGAGTGCTTAAAAAGCAGCTATCGAGAAGGGTATAGGTAATTTATTAGAACCGCTGCAATAAATTTTGAGCGCATAGTTATTTAACGCTTTTATAAAATTATAATCAGCAAGTCCACACCACGCCACTGACATCAACTGGGGAAAAGGTATAAATTTTATATACAGATAGATCAAAATTGGATACTGTGGTGGGAGCTGATGCATTTGAGACAGGATAACAATTCTCAAAAGTTTAGATTCCACCCCCGAAAATCTTTGAAATAGAAACACACACCTTAAAACGATATGTTGAAAAGTGTATTCAAACAGCATTCAATGCCATAAGAAATCTACAACATTTCCGACAGCTAAGCCAGCCTTAAAACACTCTTAAGTTCCTATACGAAAGAACGGTAACAGCTGCATAGGAATATCTCGAAATCCTCAAGCAACTGACCAAGAGAAATTAGGTTGTTCTTGTAATATCTAATGAGCATTGAGAGAGAAAAGAGACTGTCGATTTATTTCAATGACCGTAGATCGTTTGTCGAAATTAGAAAATAATAAGATAAGAAGAAATCTATACTGGGAAAAAATTCCTGTCCAGATCCAGACATATATAGAAAAAATGTCCGTTACTAGAACACTAGTCGGAAACTAAAGTGTAAATTAAACGAATAAGAGATGAGAAAAAACCTTAAGGTATCACATTTCAAGAAGATCGAAAAAGCCGGAAGTGAATCAATATTTTCTGTGCAGTAACTACTGAAACATAACAGCACATGCTGTGTAACTCGTATGGCAAATTCCGAACAAATACTACACTCCATCTAGGGCACATGTCCAAAGGAAGTAGTACACTTTATTAAGAGTCCAGCTGGAATCAATATTATTCCAATCCTCATTTCCACAAATAATAATTGTGCCAACATGTTGTGAACTAATTGGTAGCGGACTTTTTAGCTTAAACTTACATGTGTTTCCATTTAAATGCTCGATAGCTTGTTGTTGTTACTGAAAATAGAATCACAACACAACAAATCGATAAATCCACCCAACAAATTCTGCTGGTTTTCACAGCCAACTCAAAAAGGTGGCAACGTGTGTCTGGATTTTCACAGAATGTTTCCACTTTTATAGAACGTTGCTAACTTGGTTGGGTAAGAAAATTTGTATTAATGGTAACGAGCCTTCACAAAAAATCGTCATGGATTGCAATGATTGACATGTTCCGCGATTCTACAGGACCTTTTCTGTAATCTAATTTATGTACCCAGAGAATGCGATCACGTAGTATCAATCATGCTTCTCAGAATGAATTCAACCTGACTTTTGATTGAAACATCCACAGTTACATTTCTGCAAGTTGTTTTGGAATTTTTGGATTCATTGAAATTCGCTAACGGACCACTTGTCTCCAAATGTATGTATGCATTCATCTTGCATTTCAGCGCTGCAGTCAGAAATAATGCTTGAAATTGTGTTCAAAAATATAAAAACTTTATGTAACTGAAGGTAAACAAATCAACACCATCAAAAGATGAAAGACTTAATCAAAATGAATTTTGTTATTTTTCAATGATTCAATTCCAATTGATAATAATAATAATAATTTTATCTTACTTTTGACGTGAATTGTGATTAATTTTATAACATAACAAAATTATGGCACCTACCTTTACACTTGCTCTTGGAATCAAATCCTCTGGAGAACTTAGATCTTTTGCTTTATCAACTAAAACCGGTGCTGTATCAGGATTCTCTTCTATATTTTGTTTAGATTCCTTCATACTCTTCGCTAATGCTTTTTCAATTTTATCTTCAGCCTCTAAAACTTCTTCCTTACCAATAAGATCAATTAATTCCTCAACCTGTTTCTCACTCAATTTTACATTATCTTTTCCTATAGTTTCAATTACCTGGAAATAAAAGAGAAATTTTTTTTTTTGTTAATGAAATATGTACCTACATAAAAGTATTTCACATCAATCACAATTACTCACTTTTAAAACATCATCGACCTTAACATTGCCGTCTTTGTCAGTGTCGATTTTACCTAAGACTTTTTCAATAGTATTCAATCGGGATTCATCTGAAACCTTCCGAAGCTAAAATTATAAATTGATTAGAAAAAAAAAGCAAAAAGTAAAAAATGTAAATTATTTCCACTAATACCTGCTTAATAGCTCCAACAATTTCATCAATTCGAATCAATTGATCTTTCTTTTGAGCATAAATATCATCTGTTCCTTCAGTTTTTTCCTTGATATCTTCACGAAGTTTCTTTTCTTTCACTTCAAGATCAGTTAATACTTTGTCCAAGTGATCAATCATGACATTGACTTTTCTGTATAAAATCTTTGCTGCCCTGGATTCTTGAATTTTCTCTTTAGGACCAGCAGTCGTAGTAATCTATTAGAAATAAAACACCAATGAATATATTATTCCACCACCTACTGTATATGCATACGCAATGGTATTGTATTTTTTCTACTTACCTCACGTAGTTCTTCGACATCTTCCTTGTATTCTTCAATTTCTTCTTTTAGATCTTTAATTGTCTCCTTTTCAACAAGTAATTTCTTTTTATCCTTCGATAAAGTTTCCAAAGCTTCACCAAGTACTTCAACATCTTGCGATGAAATACATTCTTCAGCTTTCTTTGGGTTAATTGCTGCTGCATTAATTGTTGTTGAGAAAGTAGCAGCGTCATCAAGTAAAATTTCAGCCTTTTCTCTTTGCTTTTCTTTTTCAATTTCTTTTTCTTCTTCGCGTTCCTCTTTAATTTTCCTCTCTTCCTCTTTAATGATCTCGATTTTAGTTTTATTATCGATTTTGCCTTCACGTTCACCAATAGCAGCTTTCGTCTGAGTTCCAACTGTATCGGGTAAAGATAAAATTGTTGCTTTCAGTTTATCAGTTGTTGGTGTCTCATCTGGTACCATTAGTGCTCGAGAAAGTAATAGTAATGTTGGAGGAACTTTTTCATCTAAACTTAAATCAATCCATTCTTGAAGTTGTTTTCTCATCTTATCTTCTGATAAACCGTACGCTCTCATTCCTCGAGATTTACAAGCCTGTTGCAATTCATATAAATTTAAAGAATCAACACCTTCCTTTTGGATAAGCTTATCATCAGCTGCTAAATTTCGTAATTTCATTCTAAGCTGAAATTTCAAGAAGTTTGTTGTACCGATTGTTGATAATTCTAATATTCTGCATAGAGCCGTTAATTGATCTCTAGACAGTGAGTCTAAAGTGATTTCATCTTCGAATTGTTTGGAAAACTTTATAATCTCTTCACTTGAAACAAATTCACTCGGACTCTTGATTCTTTTAAAGAATTCTGAAAAATCTTTTGCATCTTCACTTTTTCTATCTTTATGCTGCACAGCCATTTCATCTAAGGTTTTCTGTAAAAATTTTGCTACTTCAAGTTTAACCTGTAAACTTTGTTTTAATTTATCTTCTCGTTCCTTAGCCGTTTGGAATGTAGATGGTAACATTCCTGGGAAAAATTTTATAAAGAATGGCAAAAGCAATTCAAGGAAAGGGACAATAATAAATATTGAAAAAGGAATTAATCGAAAAAGATCTGACGTTGTCCGAACAAGTAGACGACTTTCTCGTCTCGTCAACTTTTTACCAATAAGTACACGCCACAAAAGCTTTCTACATATGTTTATATCAACGAATAGTAGACGAAAACCATGGTAATAATGTAGACATTCTTCCCAAATTCTCTGTTTCAATGGTTTTTTAACTACTGGTTTTTGTGTATCGGGAACTTTTGAATCCATTCCCATTGATAGGCTCTGAGAAATCTCTTTTTTCATTACTTCTTCTTTCTGTTTGTTTTTAATCGTTTGCACCGTGACTTCCACTTTAGATGATGGTTGATCCCATAGTCGAGAACTAAGAGAAAAGTTTCGATACTGATATGGTTGAGGGTTTTGTTCAAGTAAGCAACCATGGTAAGGAGAACTGTGTGATGAATTCAGAAGATGCGATAATTGATTTGTTAAAACTGGATGTATTGATTGATCGCGATACAGTAAAGGACTGAAGGTGAGTTTGCCGGATTTGTATTTTCGAAATTTATAGGTTCTGGAATATGATCTTGTGACTGAAAAAGAAAACAAATTATAATATTATTAATATATCATGTAAATATGAACTTCGAGTTAAAAAAGTATTTTTTTTACTATTAGATTAGATTCATGGAGGGGTGTGCAGACGCTAGCCTCGCATACACTGCGACCTGAACAGTCTATTGTGAGTCCCAGTTCAAATTATTCCCTTTCTTGCGTAAAACTGTTAATAAAGTCTATTGGAACCATTCTGGGATTGAGATTCCACAAGTAATTTAGTGGAGGAAAAGCATGTTCAAGATGGAGTAATCTCCGCCTGACTAATGCTTCGCAGTTGTAGAGTAAGTTCTTTGAAGTTTCATGAGCATCCTGGCAGAAGCGGCAGGATGAAATCCATTGGCGTAACTGGAACTTTTGTCTAGGGGTGGGGGCAGTACCCTCCAACTTTCGTACATACATATGTAGGCTTTAGCAAACATTTTGTTTGCGAAGTAGGTATTCCCAGCTATTGACCGACATTTTTTATCCATTGCTCTGAACACTTACAAGATAGCATATTGATAAAATACCTAGAGCCAATGAAATTGCATAGATTGAAAAATTCAGAAAGTTTTTGAGAGTCTATAAGTTACAGAGTCCGCAAGAAACATAATCTAAATTCTAAAAAATAATTTTTGCTAAAGTAACTGTAATTCTGCATATAAAAGCTTCATAAAATAATCACTTTGCAAGTCGCAGACATCGCATCAATACTTTTGTATACCTTAGTCAGGGGTGGCTTAAATGTTTTTGGAAGCTCGCGAGAGTAAATTCAATTGAACAAAAATTACAATAAATTGCCATTTTCAGATAATTGCGCCGCCTCACGTGGCGTGAGTAACAGATAACCCACCTACCGCCAACATGGCGCCATTTCTTCGCCACACTTACCCATTGCACTCTCTCTATGTCACTCTCTCTCTTATCTTCCGTACTAATAAAAAACGCGCCTTTGTGTTCAGTGAGTATAGTCAGCTAGTATTTAGGTCTGACGATTGTTTTGTTGCGTGGGGATAATAATAGCGACTGAAATAAGCGGGCAACCCCTTCTTTATGTTGCAATATAAAAATTTAGCTTTTTTACGTATACTTTGAAAACGGTCTGTCCTAGATGTTTTTATTGTATTGAAAAGTTCTTCAGAATATGAAATCCTATGAAATTGGTTATAATCATTTTTACTGTCCAATGAACCGTTCTAGAATAGAAATATATGCGAAAAAACACTTCAACAATCAAACTTGCACAGAGATGTGACCATACGACGTACGGGTATACATCTAGGGTATCATAAGAATTGGTCTTAGACCAATTCTAGCTTTTTTACTAGTTAATATCTAGTCTTCCTATTTCTTTAACTCCGCTCCCAAGAGAGCAAAAGACTAAATCAGCTCTTTTAATCCACTGCAAATGCGGGTACGTGTGTGCATTCAGGGCGATTTTAATAAGAAAAGTTCTTGAGATAGGGCAGTGTTGTTGACGTTCCTCTAGAGTCGTATACGAAATTACATTAAAATTAAAACACAAAAACATAATTTCATAATTTAAGTCTGTGAATTCTCAAATATAGTAGAACAATAGGTTTTTTTTATCAGTCTTATTTGCTAGTACGAGTATATACATATGTACATCGATCTGTCCAGTACCTAGAAGCAGCAAATTGTAACTACATTTTTTATATGCAGATACATACATACATACATATATATTTAATCAGTAGATTGTACATTACAAAAGAATTAGGTCCAGTTGTCGTTGTGAGCAGGCAAGAAAATAAAATTGTCTTGCTAGGGATCAGTTCGATTTGTGCATTTGCTGAAGGCCAACAATAATATTAAAATCTGCATTCGGATAGCAGACAAAATAACGGAGTTTGTGCAATTACTTGAATTTCATAAAATATTTAAAGTTTTTAATAAATTATAACTCGTGTTTTCATTTGCAATAGTCCACTACATTACAGTTCCAATGTTAATATAAGTCATCAACATTCAATCAATTTTTGGATATCTCTTCAGACAACATTCCGCGATTGTGCGATAGGCAATAAAATCGAGACCCAACGGCGATGAGTATTTACGAAACTGGACTTGATTCCTTTTCTATTTGTTAATTTCAGTTTAATCGAACATTTAAATTATTTTGAAAATAGATTAGTACATAATGTAATTGGCAAATTAAATTCCAATGAACCCAAGCAACACTCATATATTCCGTACAGTTCACTCCAAATATCCGACGCGATTTAAATTTTTTGAATTCATAGTGTTTATTTGAAAAATAAAACAAAATTTGCACGATTTTAAAAGCAAGTGCTGCCGTTTAATAGAAACCTTTGTTTTCCACTTCCCCTCCATTCACAAAATTCTAAAGTTCTGTATAAGAAACTGATATGATAAGTGACAGTTTTTATTCTATCTGCATGCGTTTCAAAAAATAAAGTTAGATACATATTTTAGTACAATTATTTACGTTTTTATTAAGCACTACTAATAAAGAGATACCTAAAGTTAAAGTCTATATAAGCTTTAGTTTACGGGTTTTTTCTACAATCTTTTTATAGAATTTTTTAATTGCGCACTAAATATTTCTTCCTTATAAAGATAATCAGACTTATATTGAATTCGTTGGGATTGGTATCGAAAAAGCTTATAAAAAGCCTTTCTTCCGGAAAATTAAACAAAGTTTTACGAGAATTTCAAAAGGATATCAATTAAAATTTCCGCACAAACTGTCAAAATAGTTCGGCATAATTGCTACTGTGGAATACAGCTTCACACGCCTTTGTCAAAATTTAGTAGAATTGTTTGTAAAAAATTTTAAGATTTCAATCGATTTTCTTAAAGAAAAAAAAAGGCTTCGATTCGAATGGATTAAATTTAATTAGGCCTATGATTGTACGAATTGACGAATTTGTTTAGGAATTTTTATAATTTCCCGAGGGGTGGCACATTCCGCATTCTGGGGGCGCACGCCCACCGTGGCCCCTGCCTAGTTACGCTAATAATGAAGTATCAGCCAAGCCCATCATGTTAAGGTGATATCGCAAGGAGGTGGCCTGGAAAGAACTCTGTGATTATTTTAATCTCTGTGATTCTTTTAAGCTTGAATACGAAGAAATGTAAAGAATTCAGACCAGTTAATAGGCTACCACTATGTGAGAAGATTTTGGAAAAAGGAGTTCAAATCCAACTAGAAAAATACCTAGAGTAAAATGGTCTTATAGCTAAGGAACAATCAGGGTTTAGAAAGCAACACAATTGCGAGATAGCATTAAATTGGGTAGTGACGGAATGGAAAGAAGAAATGGAGGAAAGTAACACTATTCTAGCAGTATTCTTAGATTTTAAGAGAGCGTTCGAGACTATAGACAGACAAATTCTTCTATCAAAGCTTCAAAAATATGGTATACAGGGCAAGGAGTACAGTTGGTTTCGGAACTACTTAGAGGGAAGAAGACAGAGAACAAGAGTTAATCGCATGCTTTCCGAAGCAGTTGAAATAAAATTTGGAGTACCACAAGGATCAGTGCTGGGTACATTATTGTTCTTGGTATATATAAACGACATTAAGAGTGCGTTGAGGCATTCAAAAATTAGACTTTTTGCTGATGTTGCGTTGGTGTTTGTAACTGGTAAAGATGTAGAAAGAATCAGGAACGATTTAAGAATGAATTTAAATGAATAAGTGAATGGCTAAGAAAGAATAAACTTAAATTAAATGTTAAAAAAACTAAATTTATGACCATAAATAGTACGTATAATGACGACTTAGAAATTGATGGTGAAAAAATTGAGTGCGTGAGTGAAATTAAGTATCTGGGGATTTTTATTGACAAAAATTAAGCTTTAATGGACACATTAATTATATTTGTAAAAAAATTGGGGAAAAAGTCGTCTATTTTAGAAGAATTCGAAACAATTGACTGCAAGTAAAATATATAATATCCTAATAAAACCTCATTTTGAGTATTGCTCTTCAATACTATTTCTGTGCACAAAAACAAAGTTAGAGCAAATTCAAAAGCTTCAAAATAGAGCTATACGCATAATACTAAGATGTAATAGATTCACGCCAATAAGAATGATGCTATAAACCTTAAAATGGATCCCTTGCAGCCAAAGAATACATCTTAATGTACTCATTTGCATTTTTAAAATTAGAAAGGGATGTCTACCAATATATCTACAGGAGAGAATTAGGATGGTATCAGATGTTCAGCCGTATAACTTGAGAGGACCAGATGTAAATATTCGATTAGCCTTATTTAATAGAAATAGGACTACAAATTTACTAACATATAAAGGATTTAAAAAATTTAACGATTTACCATTAGAAATAAAAAGAGAAAGTAATTTTAAGATTTTTAAGTGAAGATGTGTGCAATTTGTAAAGGATAGAGCTGTTTAAGGAATTAATATGTATCTTAGGAACTATGTTTATAAAAGTATTATTTGTACTAATAAATAATTATCTTATCTTATCTTATCTGTTCTGCTGGTGAGTTGAAATTCTTTTCTTTTTCCGCCAGAGCAGTCGATAAACTTTTATGCCTGACGAAGTCCTTGTAACTTTCCACAATAAAGGGATTTTTTTTTTCCCTTAGTTATCCAGCTATTTACAGTGGCTCTATATAGTAACTAAACAAGTAAAAAAGCTATTATTGGTTTAAGACCAATTCCTATGATACCCTAGATGAATTCCCGTATTAAATTTTGTATGGTCATTAATTTGAGCAATTTTGATTTTTGCATTGGTTTTTCGCATATATTTCTAGAACGGTTCGTTGGACAGAAAAAAATATTATAACCAATCTTATAGAATTTCACATTCTGACAAATTTGTCAGTACATTAAAATGTCTAGGACTGATCGTTTTCACAGTATACGTAAAAATACTAAGTTTTCATGTGGCAACACCAAGAAGGGGTTGCCCGATTTACTCCATTTTCCAAATTTTATTTGCTATTGCTATGAAAACACCATGTACCAAATTTCAGCTCGCTATGTCAACGCGTTCTCATGCAGTGTCCAAATATATAGTGGAAAACGAAATTTTTGTATGGCAACCCGACGAAGGAGTTGCCCGATTTGTCTGATTTTCGAACTTAATTTTACTTTTTTTTTAAGTCCACGTACAAAATTTCAGCGCTCCAAGTACACACATTCTCGAATTATCGTGCTAACGTACGGACGGACAGACGGACAAAATCAAAATAACTTTTATATTATACGTGGGTGACCAATCCATTTTGCTCTACCATCATTATTTCTAGGTGTTACAAACGAAATGACAAACTTAGTAAACCCTATGATTTCATCTAGGGTATAAAAAAAATATTATTTTCTAAACGTACCAAGGAAGCAAATTAAAGTCTAGGAATGCTGACATTACAAATGATTAAATTGTGCCATATTGTGGTGGAACATTAGTAAATACGTTATCGATTATTGTATTTCTCCCTACAGTTAGCTCTACATTTCAACATATTTTAAACACTACTCTCTATTGTAGAATTTCAATAATATTCAAACAGACGGATGCCAGTGTGATCTTATCAAAGGTGTTCTTATTAATACGGGTTGTCTTATATAACTTTTCTCAGCAGCTATGAGACTGACGGAAAAGGAGGCAATTTTCCTGATATCTATGTTTCAATACCTACTAATCCCGATAATATCAAAATTTGAGCTTTAAAAACCGAAGATCAAGGGTGGGAATGGGTTTTTTCCCACATTTTGAGCTATATCTTTATAATCAGTCATCAAAAATTTTTGAAATCCTTAAAAATAGACCTTTCAAACCATACAACACCACTTGATGGGGGCCAGCTCATTCACATTAAAAATTTAAAAATAAATCATAATCTTTGACTGTCGAAGTAACTGCTCGACCCGAGGATCTAACATTCTGCCAAATTTCAAATTCCTACGTCACGTGAGGGACGGAATAGTGATTTTGTCAGGAATCTGTGTTCTTTTCCTTTTGAGGTACGGAACCCTAAAAATACGGACATCTTAGGACCATGGTAATTTAAGTTGGGCTTTATTTGTAATGTTTTATTTTATATCTTCGATTATCGTCTGATTGCGCGTTGACGATCAAGACAAAAACTTAGAATTCATAGTTTAAAAAAAAATCTTCAATGAAGCAAAGTTTCAATAAAAGAGGCAGATTATGCCAAGCCAAACATCAAATAAATATAGAACTATCTAAGAACGAAGTAAAACTAGGTTAAAATTACATTTAAAATTCTAGTAAAAGCCCATTGGCATTTTAGGAATTTTAGTTTAGCAGAAGCAACGAGGGAAATACAATTTTATTCGCATTTCGTGACTACTTATAATATCGTGATTGCCAATATATAATTTCATTCTTTATAGAGCTCTGGATATAATAATGTTCACTTTCAAGGCTTTGGTAGATTTATAAAATGATTTAAACGCCATTTTCGCCTGCTTTGGTAGGAAGAGGCTATCGGATCCCTACAATACAACGAGAAGTAATCTCCCAAAACAAATTAATTATCTTTTTTATCAAAATGTAAATAATAACAAATCATCAACGGATCAACGAATACATCCACCATAAACAAGGCACAATAAATTTATTAGATCTGTGAATCGTTTATTTTAGAATTTGTTTAATTGATTTATGATTCATTTTTCTTCTTAATGACCTTCGGAAAATACGTTCTCTAAAAATAATTTTTACTCTCAGGTAATGTACGCGTGGACATGTGGATATAGATTGCAGTTTTTTCTTAAATATATTTCGAACACATTTTATATAAATAAATAACTTACAAAAAAAAATGTTCTCTTGTGGTAGATTTATGAGGAAGTTGGTCTTGATTTTTCCTTTATTTTCAAACTAATATTGATGGCGATATTATTGAACAACACACAGATGAAAGCGAACATATACAAAAAAAAAAACTTTTCTGCCAGTATACATACATATGTGCATAGTACATAAATGTATATTTGATTTACACGCTCCAAGTCAATGCGGGTAGGAGCAACCTCGAAACAGAGTATTCAGAAAATTGACTCGCGAGTGCAGAAGCGAGACTGGAATAAGTCTGAGAACCAATAAATGCAAAACAAAATTGTTGTGCAATAAAAGTTCTTCAGTGATGAATAAATGACTTGTAGAGAGAAGTAATAAAGGGTTAATTACGGCAGGCATATTTCATGACTCTAATCTAGCTTGGCTCTGGTGGGTTGATTCAAGTAGTAAGCCCAGGCTGGCGTTTAATTCCACAAAGAGTAGTGCTCAAAAAATCGTTCAAGGTATTAAATTTCAGGAAAACTCTTAAAATGATATATTATGAATCTTTGAAATTAATATAAATTATATAGCATTTTCGACTGCAAACCATCTTTACTTTTGCCTCAAAAAATATCTATCATTAATTTCAAAGCGCTCCTACCCTGTATATTTATATATAAACAAAAATCCTTCTCGGCATTAAACCGTCTTGAAACTCCAGGACTACGAAAGGAATCAATGAGGGCGTAATACATTTCGACTGTTCAAGGAAAACTATTGTAACTCGACGCTTGGTTTGTTTTGAGATTTTAGTACATATGCAAGTATGTATTATAATTATAATCGGCATACAAAAGTACTCACTCGCTAGTGCGTCCTGATTTGCGGTAACCAAAAAAAATACTTAAACGCTCTCGCTCTCGAGCCGGAGCCGTTATTATATTATATCGCTGTGAACTCAGAACCTACCTACTTGCTCGCAAAAATAAAGCAAGCTCTTTGCGTCTGAATAATTTTCTTGTTTTGATTACACTGTCCCTTGCTCATTTTTGTTCAAGTCACGCAATGCATTAGATTATTTTCAGTAAAATTTCAGTAAGTACAGTGAAAAAACCCAAAATTTGTATAATAATTTCATTTTTGTGATGAGGGGCCGGAGCGATATAATGGTTTCCTGGCCAGCCTGAACGATTTAACGGCTCGGGAGTTTTTTTTTTTTTACTAGGCTGCGAGTGAGAGTGTTTAAATTAAAAATGTATGGCTCAGGGTCAGGCTCGGGAGCGAGAACAATTACACAAAGAGCTTTTCTAGAGCGCTCTTTCGAGAGACGTTCACGAGCGAGCATTTTCGTAGTCGGATTATAATAAATCTACCTTCCCACCACAAAGCCTTAAATTTCCTTTAAATTATACTCATTTTAGTATTCTTTGCAGAAAAGTGTGTGATCATTACAGTAAAACCTCTTGAAACGCTTAATTTTTGCATTTTATCATTGAAGGACATTGACAGTTTTTGTAAGGGAGATGGACCAAATGCAAATAAAGCAGATTCAACAAAACAAAAATACGCACAGTATCACAAATGACGCTAGACTCTTAAAAAGCTCTTAAAAAATACATTTTTTTTTATAGATCATTAATGTAAAAAAACTTCTTGGAGGTACTCCCACTTCTGGACAGCATTTGGTCCATATCTGTCAATGTCCTTTCCTAATTGTTCATTATTTTTCAGCTTTTCTATGTTCTACAGGCTTCATTTGTATTATTAATTAGATAAAATTTGCATTTTTATCATTTTTCTCTACTTTTAACCCATCAACTATTTTTATAATAATAATAAAAATTTATTAGGTTAACAAAGCCACTTTTACAACAATAATTTACATTTTCTCTCTTACGTAAGATATAATATTCTTTTTGAAATTTCTAAAATTTATTTCATACTTTAGTCTATCCGGCAGCTCATTATACATACGTAATCCTCTAAACATTATGCTGTTCTGAGTTCCTGAACTCCGAAAAGATGGTAGTCTGAAGTCAATTGCAGATCTCAGTTCATACGGCTGGCTATCACGCACGTAATTTATTTGTCCAGTTAAATACTCTGGTAGCATGTTGTGTCTTATTTTGAATATGAATACAAAAACGTTTGCGGCTATTCTTTACCTTACACTTAGCCATTTCAGTGCCTCCAACATTAATGTAATAGCTGTATATCTGCTACATCTGAGAATAATTCGCATTGCTTTATTCTGTAAGGTCTGCAGTTTTTGCAACATTTGCTGGCCTCCCATGAAAAGAATGGTGGAGCAATATTCGAAGTGGGGTCTCACAATAATGTTATATACATTGATCGCCGTATAAGTAGATAGGTTACCTCTAATTCTTCTTAGGAAGTCAATTTTTTTTGCTATTTTTTTAGTGATATATTCAATATGTTTCGAAAATGTTATATCCTTATCAATAACAATCCCAAGATATTTTAATTCTTTGACAGCTTCTATTACTGCTCCGTCAACTATTAGGTTCAAATTACCTTCACCGTTAATTAATAATGCCTTAGTTTTTGATACATTTAACTTCAATTTATTTGCTTTAAGCCATTCACTAAGTTCGCTGAGGTCCTCTTGCAACAATCTCTCCGCCTCGATAATGTCTTGTCCTGCTATATATATTAGTGTGTCGTCTGAAAGAGTGCCACCTTTGAATATTTTACTACTCTACTAATGTCGTTAATATACAACGAAAACATGAGTGTCCCCAGTACTGAACCCTGCGGCACCCCGATATCGACCGATACCTCTATCGATGTTGCTTGTCTCACTTTCGTTTTCTGTGTTCTCACAGTCAGAAATTCTGTAAACCAGTTCAATTCTTTACCTCCTTTTCCATATTTATACATTTTTTGTAGTAAAAGTTGATGATCAACGGTTTCGAACGCTCTCCTAAAATCCAGGAACACGCAAGCGATTTTATTTCTTGACGCTATCTGCTCTTTCCAATCTACCATCACCATATTAAGCGCCGTTTCGCAGGAATGCCCCTGCCTGAAGCCCGACTGATTAGAGATTATAAGTGCATTTTCCTCTAAATATTTTATAAGCTGCTTATACACTATCCTTTCCAATACTTTTTCATATGTCGGCAACGCATTCACTGGTCGATAATCCTTACATTTAGCTGACTTTTTTATTTTAACTATTGGCGTTACTATTGATTCCTTCCATGAATCAGAGAAATTTCCTTCCAACAGGGATTTATTAACAATATCTATAAATATTTTTCCTACCGCTCCAAAGCAATCAATCAACATGCTCCGACTTAAAAAAGTGCAGTCTTTTTTTTTGCTTCAGTTCTCTCAATGCTTCCTTAATATCCTTATGACTTATTGTATTAAAAGTAAAAGAAGTACTTTGCACAAAGAATTCGTTGAACGCCTCTGCAACCTCATCAATCTATCCAAGGTGCTACCGTTTATTTTAATTCCTTTAATATCTTATCTTCTTTGATTCAACACTAATTCTTTTAATGCTCTCCACATTTCTTTTTGGTTGTCTGATTCATTAATCTTCTTTTTAATGTATTCACTCTTATATTGTCGCACCCTTTTTTATATTTATTTTTAATGAGCTTATATAATATATTTGCACCTCTCTACTCAACCTTTCAAATAATGCTACCTTGAACCTTCAGAACATGTGCGTGATATATTGTATGTATATGTATGTATGTATGTAGAACGACGAGAATAGCAGCAGTCATACTAAAACGTTTCTTTTTTATGTATATATTTCTTGTTTAACTAGTTTTCACCTTAATTACCCTCTACGCAACACATTTTTTTATTATTCAATAAAAATTTGTCATCATCCATTCTAAAATCCATGCCGTCATGAACAACATTTAATCTCTCTACCTAATTGCCTACAAGATAACATTGCTTAGAGAGAGAGCATTACTCCGAGTGTGTGTGAAATGTGAATCAAAAACGACACAATGCTCTCGCATAATAAAAAAATAAAAAACAAAGCAACAGCAAAGTCCCATATTTAAATTTTTTTTTTTAAGTAGCACGTGCTGATCTGCTGTTCTGCTGTGGCTTATCTGAACCATAATAAATATTGGCTTGACTCCTGGCGCGCATAAAATCATCTATTTAATTATTTATGTTGTATATTAAGACAAGAATACTTTCGTTATATAATTTGAAATAAGCGCGTACATATTTAAACCTCTTCTTTGCTTTACAATTAAAAACGGCGCTGAAAGTAAAAACGTCTCAGTTGCGCAGAAATACATATATGTATGTCGCCGGGATGTCTGGTGGCATTTATTCTTATTTAATCGCCTCAGACTTGATAACAGTTTTCTTTATCTGTGGATATATGTATGTATATATAAAACTTTTCTTTCTTTTTCTTTTTAATTATAATTTCTTGACTAAATGCTTCAAACACTATTTTTCACAAACGCTATCTCACATCCAAAAACAGAACATTTTCATCAAAATCCTTAGACCCGATTAAGATAAAATTTAGAAATATTGTAGTATACAATATTGAATTAGTTAAGTGACGAAATTGTAACCAGCAGGTAGTAAGATTAGCTGTGTACGCACGAGAACTTCAGAAACACTTCTCTCTGACTATTTGTGTTAACAAAGCTTTTATCTCTATAAAGAAATGGAATCAAAGCAGTAACATTATGGCGATATCTATGATTTCGAGTTAAGTCTTTTCCACGCTTAGTGAGATAACCGAAAAAGCACTGCAAAAGCTTCTTAACTAGATAAAACAAAAATGTGGCATGGGAGATGGTATAGAAAATTTCCAACTTTTGAAGTCAATTAATTTAATAAACAAAACCTACTTTGAGTGATTTTTTAAACCAGCACTTTTTATGCTAACAAAAAATTGTAAAAACTAGGTACACACTGAATTTACAAAGGTATCGTAAGGCATATCCAGACAATATGGAAAATTCGTTTAAAAAACACAATTAATCAACTCATCTAAAAAGTCTTACCAAAGTACAAATAATACCAGCTTATGACCAGAAATTCATCGCCTATCTGTGGACATCTATGACAAAAGTATAGCTGCAAAAATTTCCCTAAATTTAAAAGTCAGGCTAACTGAATGATAGCAGATAAGGCAAACCAGCAAGATACCTACATCTAATCTATCCTAGAAGTTCTATGGGTGAATATAAAGACGGATGTATATATTTACAAATGAATCAAAAATAATTGATGTGTTCGGATAGAGAATTGGAGTATACCCACTCGACTTACATTAATATACAAGGATCCTATTGCTTATACTGAAATAGTTGTCTTTGGTCCTTGTGATTACCACACATAAAATATTTAACACATCGAAACCGAAACTTATATTGACTATCAAGGTGCAATTGAAATCTTAAATCGAACATTATCAAATTACTCAAGTTCAATTAAACTGTAAAAATCTCTAAACTTACGTCATTTAAGTGCAATTTATTCTCCGTTTTTTGTCACAGTAATCTAATCTGTCTAATCAGACAGCTGATAAACCTCCTAGAATATTAAATATTTGCACTTATTACAGCAAAAGTAGGTAGGTATCATAGGTAGAGAATAGATAAAACATAGGATTCAACTTTTGTGGAAGTTATCGACATATGAAATGGGTGAGCGGAATAGTCTTCTTCATAAATTACATTTTTTATAATGTAAGAATGTCCAATTTGTTTATATTAACTTTGCTGTTGCGCTTATTTCTTCTCCCATTCAATTCAAACTATATGGAATTAATTAATACATAAAGCCATTTCTTCAGCTGACGTAACTTCCTTTGGTTCTTTAATCTAAGATTTTATTAGCCGGATCACTGAAGGCTATCTGCTTACTTATCAGATTGTCCCAAAAGTATATAAGTATATTTGGGCCACATGTAGGGCAACGAACACTGTATTAATTATGCAAGGTTAGCTTAGATCTTTTATATTAATATTCTCAAAATCTATAACAATATCTTTCTTAACACAACTAAAAATTTCATACTGTTTACAATCGCTTAAGCACACCTTCTGTTTTGTATTTTCTATAAAATTAAGAATCTGCCAATGTAAATCTTGTAACACCGAAATACCCACCGTCCGAGGATGTGACTCTGTGACCAGGGTTAAAAATAAATGAGTTTTCTATTCTATCTTATTATGGTGTAAATAACAGAATGCGCATCATGTTGGGTGGCGAAGTACTTTAATATAATGGAGATTTACGTGGAATTACAGGTTTTTCTGAGTTGCAATCTGATATAATTATTCCCCTTTAGTTACCCTGTATTTAAATTTCATTAGGTTTGTGCTTATTGTCGCCCATTTTCAGTAGCTACGGTTTTTGGACAGAGAGTTTGCCTCTGGAACACACATCCTAAGGTGATTAGGAAGGTCTGCTCCTGCAAGCAGTTCAAGGAACTCGCTTTGCTTCACCTTATGAGCCACAAAGCACGCTAGAATATACCCTGTCGACACACTAACCCTCATTTCCGAGGAACTCTGTGCTTTGGTGTTCTTGTCTGGAATTGTATGCGATGTGGTTTCTAGTTTATGGTTAAGGCTTATATTAGTACCTAATCAGTGTTTCATATTTGTATTTTGGATTTCTTACTCCACATTTTCATATGTTATGACTCACATTGTACAGCTGTATATTCATTTACTCTCACTACTGATCTTGTATCTGATATTGTACGCTATTACCTTCTTTTGAATAATGCTTTTATGATTTTTTATTGTCATTATTATTATTATGTTTATTTTGTTTCATTATCTTTGGCTATAGTGTCAATATGACGTATGGGCTCTCTATAATACTAATATTAATTTCCACTGCAATGAGTTTGTTCGTTGCTCCTTTGATAGTTTTCTTATCAACTTTGATTCTATCGATCGTTATAACGTAGCGTAAGCTAAGGTTCTTCTTTTCTATTCTATTATATTCTCTTGTATCTTCCAGATATGAGATTTCACAAGAATGACGGATTATATCATCCATGCAGATCAATTCCGACGAAATTCGTTGAAATTTCATTTTTTTACTGCGGATAAAACTTTTTAATTTGTATACTAAATATACCAAATACGTATTGCAGTAAAAGGTTATTATTTTTCCATATAAAATAGAAATAAGGTGCAGAATTTACTCTTGATTCAAGTGATAAGTGAAAAGCATTCATTTTTATACAAAAACATGGCTATTATGACAGAGTAAAGAAAATAGTAAAAAAATAGATTTCTTTACTCTATAATGAAGCAACGAAAGCAAGTTAAATCAAAAGTCATACAAATACAGCAATAGTTACCCAAGAATGATGAGGATGATGAAAGATTGATTTTGATCAGAATAAGAACTAAACATACCTACGTACCTATTTATCAATTTTTTTTATACAGCTATTTATTTAAGCTGTGCTAGAGCTATATTGTCGATCAGATGTTTCATCTCTTATGTAAGTGTTCGATTAAAAACTGAATAGCACCAATACGATAAGAACTATTCTTTTCTATTATAGAACACAGATTTGTTCTTTTTATAAATAAAACATAATGAGCAGCCAAAAGCTTTTATTTGAAAACTTTGCTACGAACAATATTATTGCACGCTTAACCTGATCGTGATGTCACCGAAGAGGAAAAAATGAAAATCTAATCGATTCATCAATGAAAATACTTACATTTATTTGGACATCCGGAATAGTATCCATAATTCAGACCGAAGACATTTTTTTGACTTCGGATTAATGTATTCATTTTAAACTATGAACCACTAAATTCACTTTTCGTACACATATATATATTTATTCAATAATTATATGAAAAATTTTCCACTGCAAAATTTCTTCTGTAGGTTATAGCAAATTCAGGGACGAAGTTGTTTTCGTTGAGCACCTGTCAAAATCATAGACTTGCGTGATAACTAAACTTGAAATGTTTCTTTTAAAGCTTTTAACAAGCGAGTAATTTGCAATTATTAATTTTTATTTTTATTCACTACCTTTGATTGTTACTTAGAAAATATTTGCAAACTTTAATACACGCCATGCGATCAAGTAAAATAAATCACTGACGTAAGAAAACGAATTTTGATTGCAATGCAATTGGCAATTGCAATGGAAATGCCGAAATAGAAACGTCTCTGCGAATTCAACGCCATCTGCATTTTGAAAGAAACAATATAATTTGGGTTGTGCGTTTAAAGGTCGGCTCAGATAGGGCACTTTCACATCAAAACCGAAAAACTCAATTTATTCCACTTTAACACAAGTTTTTGCTCCAATGATTAAAGCAGGCCACAGACGATACAACTGTTGGTCCAACGGCTGTTGACCAACCGTTGGACCAACAGTTGTATGGTAGTCCACACACGATACAACTGTTGGACCGATTTCTTCAGCAATAATTTCTTCCGAAATAATGTCATCGTTTGTCAAAAAAAAAATGTGCATTTGTTTTTCAGCTGTGATTATGTCTTTGAAAATTAATAATATATCAATAAACTCTTCCCAGAAGTCCTTATACTTAATTGACACCATTTTGGTTTGTTTTTTACAACGCATTTACAATAAAAAACTTGACAGATAATGAAATCGGATCAACGGTTGAACAACAAGCCCACACACCATACAACGGTTGCATATACAACAGCGGTTGACCTGCATGCACATCCAACCATCCAACCGAACTTGATTGTTGGATGCTTCGTACCAATTGGCCCACACACCATACAACGGTTGTATGCCAACACAGATTGGTACAACAGTTGGACCAACAGTTGTATCGTCTGTGGCCTGCTTAAAGCGTGAAACACAGTGCTGGCTTTTCCAACCTGGCCGGCCTCACCAACTTTGACAGCTCTGTAGAATATATGAGATCAGGTTATCAAGCTCCCAATGGGAAAGTTGGTGAGGCCGGCCAGGTTGAGGTTGAACTCGAGTAGGTCTACTTTCTACTCTGCTGAAACTTTGTCAGCTTTGACAGCTAATTTTTGTAATCAATTGATGCCAGCATTGTTTGCGGGAAAAAGTATACGGGAAATTTGTTGAAAAAAAGTTTGGGAAACATATTTAAAGTGAAAATTTATTCTTGCTGTAGTAAATTATTACAAAATAATGTCAATTTTCAAGCCAATAGCCCAATTAACTGCTATCATACAAAAGTTGTCAAAGTTCATATTGTGAGCTGCAAAAGTTTGCAAGGCTCATCAGATTGAGGTTTTTAAAGTTATACTGCGGTCGAGGTTGGAAAAACTAGCACTGTGTTTCGGCCAATAAAATCATGTGAAATAGGATACTCTAATAATTTTACTAATAAAATAGATTATTTATCTCAGATATTTAAGAAAAACACAACTTTTATCTCTTTTTTCGGCCGAAAAACGAAATTTCGGTTGCTTCTGTCAATTTCTTTTCGGTTTCCACATGTGGAACGTTTCGGAACGAAAAATTTTTTTTGGTCGTACTAAATCTCACTTTAGTGTTTACATTGAAAATTATATTATTTTATTTTATTATTATAATATGCATAAGGATTTCGAAGTAAAATTAAAATAAGTTTTATGTATGAGCTCTCATCATACAACTTTTATGATAATTAAATGTTACTTCTGTTTAACCGAAAAAAGTTTTCGGTTTTTGATGTGAAAGCAAAAGCGAATTTACGGTGTAGAACTTATCGGTTTTCGGTTTCGATGTGAAAAGCCTTTAAGGGCCGTCGTACACGTAGCTGTTACGCAGCTCGCGCAAATTTTCAAACTTGTTCCCACATTTGTCATCACAATAATTTTGCTTAGCTGTAGTTCCTTATCTGAATACCGATTTTAATTGGGTGCGTGTTTCATTAAGTGACAGTTTTGATATAAATTCACAGCACGTAATGATAATTAAATATATAATATTACTTCAAATCACAGGCGAAGAACTGAACAGCCGTCCGATCAGGTAATTTCACAATTTCAAAATGGCCGAAGCAATTTCCTTTTCTGTAGTATTGGCTCAGGTATTGGTATATGCTGCTCGTGCTGCAGCTGCAATTCGAAACTTGGCATTTTGGAACCCGAATACCTCTCACCTTTAAAAAGTGCTGAGTATACGCCTAGGTAATGCTCAAGGTATATAGAAACAAGGTATTCCCATTACGAACAATGTTTCACCATTAGGTGATGTACGGTACAGAGCACACACTCTCGCCTCGTTGTCTTTTCTATAAAAATGCATATACATTAGTTACAGAATTACGTCACAGGCTATCAGCTCCAATGTGTCAACATTTTAATGGGAATACTTGTCTTCTATATACCTTGGGGAATGCTAAAGCCAACACGCAGAAGTTTTAAGGTAGTTTTTTTTTTAGAAGTATTCGGGGGTAGGAAAAATTCCGTGTTACCAAGTTTCGATCAGGAGTACGAGCAGCATACCAATTTTACTGCAAGGAAATTAGCTCCGGCCATTTTTAAATTGCGAAATTTCTGAAATAATATAATAATTTAATAATCATTACGCGCTGTGAATTTGTGATACAGTTATTGATTATATAAAAAACTGTGACTTAATTGAATACGCACACAATTAAAGCGTGAATTACAATTACGACTGATCTGTCGACTGCGACTTGATTTTAAGTCGAAGTCGACGCTGAGGCGAAATTTGTAATTAAATTAAGGCTTCAACTGCTTGAACAAACCATAAGTCCCGACTTCTGTGATTGAACCTAAGTTGGCCGCAGCCAACACCACCTTTGCACTTTGAGCAAGGCTTAGTTTCAGTCGCAGTGGCAGTCGAAGTTGCAATTGTCACATGCATTTACCATTTGGGCAAAGTCGTAGTCGACTGATTAGTCGTAATTGTAATTCATACCTAATTTCCACATAAGGAACTACGCGGAGCAACATTATTGTGCTGGCACGTCTCAGCACAAGGGGAGGAAATTCCTTCCTTCTCGTGTGGGAAGGCCCAATGGCTACATGTCATGCGATTATAAAATTAACGAACCCTTTTTAAGGGGATTCTGTACGTGTAACTATCAAATATCTGACATTGACATTAAGAGAATATTTGTTTACGTTATTTTCGCTACGAGTTTGATCTACTTCTAATTTATCCAATTATAAATAACAAAATAAATAAAGGTTTAGGTGAGTTTTGTTAATGCAAAGACGAAATTCTATTTTCATCGAAATCATACAAAAATTCCTGAAATGGATGATTTGAATCCTCTAGCCGGCACTGCTCATCTCCTCGAAGAAGTTGATAGTAAATTGAAAAACAAAAAAAAATATTTTTTTATTTCCAATTAAATTCTTAGAAAAATTGATGGTGCTACTTAGAGATGGACGAACCTTAATTGGTTATCTAAGATCCGTGGATCAGTTTGCTAATCTTGTCCTACACAGAACAATTGAAAGAATTCATGTAGGAACGGAATTTGGTGATATCCCCCGAGGCGTATTTATTATCAGAGGTGAAAATGTTGTTTTACTAGGAGAAATTGTAAGATTTTAAATATTTACAGTTATTGATATTAATTCTTGTATCTTCATTCAAGGATCGAGAAAGGGAATCAAAGTTACCTCTTAAAGAAGTATCTGTTGAAGAAATTTTAGATGCTCAGCGAAGAGAACAGGAACAGCGGCATGAAAAACATCGATTAATAACAAAAGCTTTAAAAGAAAGAGGTTTGGCTGTGAGTGCTGAACTTATTAATGAAGATTGTTTTTAAAATAAAGTTTAACATTGGTTTCTTTTCTTATCAACATCTTTCTTGCCTTGACGCCATCATCATCATTATTCTTTAGTCTACTGAGAAGCATAGACATGTTACCTTTTTATTACACTACTACAGCAAGTTGATACTGCTTCTAGAAAACAATTCTCTAGGGTAGTCTTGACTTTCCTATTCGACAGGTTCCATGAAAGCAGTTCGTTTTTTTTTTAAATACATCAACTATAGAAAATACTTTTAATTATTTTTGAGGTTCCACTTCGCTAAAAAGTTGAAGTGCGTGTGACTCGTTTCTGTACTTGGGACGGTAACTTCACTTAAAAACCGACGAGGGCATACTACAAGAGAAATTTCTTGAGCAGCTGTTCAATACACCCTTATTCGCCAGTGTGTAAAAAACAACAGTGAACCACTACATCCTTATTCACCAGTGTGTAAAAAACAACGTTCCTGGTTATTGAAAAATGTAAACATTTCTACTTCACATAAAACAAGTATATTCCTCTTTGTCACACACATGCTCAATTTCCTTAAAGCTACATGCAATTCTTTCTTTCAAATACTATAATCATTTTTTTATTTTATTTTTTCAAATGATGTCCTATTCTCGTGGGTAATCTCTTTCTATCGATCAGCTGTTCAAGAAATTTCTCTTGTAGTATGCCCTCGTCGTTAAAAACCATGCACGTACACAGATAAGGCCGATTGATTGTTTTTTTTAAATAAGCTCGCCCAATACCTTCACGTATAATATATATGAAGTTATTCGTATGCATGTTCTGTGGAAAGGAATTCCTATCTTCGAGTTAGTTTTTTTTTAATTTGTTCTTCTTTAATGTAAATCGAAACAAGACAAAAAATGGTATACGATAACCTTTCTTCCAGTTTTGAGTTTGTGTGGAACGCGAAAATGGCTCACCCGTTTGGTGGGCGAATTGGAAATTTAATAATTTTGCGATGAAACGTCATTTTCAAAAAGATATATCTACGGTTTTTCTAATTCACATTAAAAGATTTGAATCAATAAAATATCTGGGAATAATAATGGACGATAATTTGACCTGGAAACATCACACTACAAATGAGGTAAAAATTGGCACAACTTATAGGAATCATGAGGGGAAGAGACTTTTAATTACTGGACGAGAAACCTGATCTACAATGCTTTTATACTACCAATAATGACCTACAATATAATCAATTGGTCACAATGTAGTACTGACTGATCTCCGGTTTTATGTGGCACCAGTTTTGATTGCAGAAAATATGCTCTCACTGGCGCTGTATTTAAATTATTTGAATAAATTAGAGATTACTCTTTAGGACTTTTTACCGGGTTAAACTTATATTTGTTTAGATTCTCCAGTATATAGCAAAAGATAAAAAATGGTTTTAATTTGTTATTTTATCACACAACCCCATTATATTTTTGGTGACAAGTTTCAAGTCTTATTAAATTTTTTTTCTCAATCTTTTTCATTTCTTTTCTTTATTCTATTTTTTCATTTGTTTTTCAAGTCACTCAATTTCGCTATTTGGGACCTGTTGATGAGTCACACCAAGACTTGAAACTTGCCACCAAAAATATAATGGGTTGTGTGATAGAATAACAAATTAAAAACATTTTTTAGCTTTTACTATATACCGGAGAATCTAAAAAAATTCCTTCTTGAACAAATTTAAATTATTTGGGGATTTACTTATATATGGATGTCAGTGGGATTTACAGAATTTACTACAAAAGTATTTGGGACTATTTGTATTGTTAAATTTTAATTATCAGGCGAAGGAAGTGTTTTTTATAAGGCTGTTTTGGTTGGAAATACCGCTGAATCGTTACAGTTCAGTTTCACTTTCCTATATTTTTTGTTTCAAATCTTACGATGGTTTTTCAACTACTACTTAACCGATTGTGTTGAAAGTTTGCACACACGGATGACAATACACTTCAGCGGTTTTATGTATTAAAAATTCAAAACGGCGGCGCCAAGATGTCGAACCTATTTTGTCATATTGGTCCGACCAGAGATGGGTATCAAATCAAATGAAAGTAGACGAATGACGAGTAGAATATGAAAAGCTATATGACGTCATTCTAAACATAATATAGCGGACGCTACAAGATAGCGGACTACCTTTTTCCTCACAACCTTTAACATAGGTATCAAATAAGTTTGACGAGTAAAAATCAATAAAATAGGTAAATTATTGCTTGCTTTGATAGTGAAAAATGCATTGTGAAGAAATTTGCAAGCCCATATGCAAAATTTCAGCTCTCTAAAAAAAATGCGTTCTTAAAAGGACAGATCTTTCCCTATCTCCTTCCTGCCATGCTGTGCTTTGTTTGCATCATAGGGTATCCCCAAAGCTTGGCTTAATAATATTTAAAAAACGGAATGACAAACTTAGTAGTACCTTTTTAGATTTTATCTAGGGTATAAAAAAAAGGCAGAAAAGAATGAATATTCAGATTTGATGCAATCCACTCCCAAGAAAAATTCAAATAGAGCTAATCGCGTACACGCACGTTCATTTTCATTTATTTTCCTTTTCGATATTCCCTAATGTACTAACAACGTCTGCCTGCTTGATGACTGACTGTGGCTGGCTCTGCTGCTGCTACGATGTACATAATGGTGTCAGTGCCATCACATAAAAGCAGAACTGTGGTAAAACTGTTAACACAAATATTATCAAATCATAAATCAAATATATTTCTTATCTGTGCTTTTAACAGGCTGGTTGTTGTCTCTAATAAAATGCAAATTCTGTAAAGGAATCAATATCTGGGTATTTCTTATCTTTGACTAAACTCTATTCGACCAAAAGGAACACGATTTCCGATTACCATCATCTGTATGATTTTACAAACTCAATTTCGAGCAGAACAAACTTACCGACATATTTTGATACCGATAACTGGCTAAATAAAACGTCACTGTAAAAATATTAAAGGCTGCTAATGATCACAACTAAGTCACATTGATCACCAGCTATAATTAAAAAATTCTATCCGTAATTTTTGTTAATAATTATTATTTTACCTTAAAATATAAATAAACATAATACTATCTGTGCAAAAAAAAAAATAAATAATCCAACTTATAAAGGTGTAGATAAAAACCATTACAGTGGTGTCTCTCTTGGATTTTTGTCAATAACTAAAATTTTTTTCATATGCGTAATCTCATCTGAATCATTTTCTTTATTATTTGGTTGATTTGTAGCTACACGCTTTCTACTACACCAGTTCGCCACACTTCCAGAACTACTATCACAGTAAACATCTGCTCCCGAAGAAACTAAATCATTGGTAGGATGATTTCCGTCCAAAAAATACAATAAGCTTGTGCTCATTTGTGATTCACTTAAGTCTTGTATATCTGTTGTCGAACCAAAATCATCTGGATGACTAGAAAAAGATGAATCAACCGGACTTGTTGTTAAAACGCTACGACTGAGAAGATAATCCCTAGAAATTACGATTAAGTGGATATAACAAAAAATGAAAAAAAAGGCACTTACCTAAAAGTATTTGTAAGAGATTCTGGTGCTGAACTAGATCTAAGTTCATCTTCACGTTCTTCAAGTTCTAAATCGTCTTTCTGATGACTATCATCCCTAGTGCAAAGGTAACCATCATGTTTTGCTTTAAATAGAGATGTTTCAGAAATCTTTGATGATTTTTTGCTACTTAAGAGTGAATCCTCATCCTGTTCAGGAAAACTAGATAGGTCACCTTGAAAGGTTGTTTGATTTTGTTCAGATGAACCAATTGTTGTTGTAAGCATAACTGGCTTTCTAGATCGGGGAGTCATAATCGATTCCTTTTAAGTAGAGAAGTGATGTTAAATTAACCGCATATGGTTAGTAAAGACTAAGAAAATGATCGTAATCAGTTTGTAATATTTCATGCAGTAAAGAAATTTAGTGTTTATAAAATAAAGTATGCAAAATGATTTCTGTTTACCTGCATCGCCTTAGACATTCTTTGAGTGGATTTGGTGATAGGAGACATAGACCTTCTACCCAAGAATAATGAAGGCGTGCTTGTTATTACATCTATATTTCTGTATAAATTTAAATTCTGAGTGTTCTCATAGTTTGGTGTGTTCAGACCACCTTTAAACGGTGAATCAAATAAACTTTCAATATTTCGAGCATTCTTATGAATATTTGGTGTAGTCTCAAATTGTAAACTTCTTAAACTGAGACCTTTAATTAACTTATTAGTTCTTAACTTTCTTTTCCCTCCGCATTCATCATTTACGGAATCATCTATAATTTTACTTAAATTTGGCTCAGACTTATGACGTTGACTCAATTCCGGATGAATTTTATGCGAAAAGCTTTCAATAAATTTCTGATCAAAATCGAAATTATTTTCATTTTTTCCATCTGAGTTTTCAGTGATTTCAGATGTTCTGTCATGCAAAGATGCAATTGGAGTTGAGAATTCTTCACTTTCAGTTGATTCTGTTATATCACTCGACGTTCTGCTTACAGGTGCCGAAAAACTTTTGATCTCTTCAGATTTTGGTGTTACAGTTAGCAAAGATGAGGAAGAAATAGATTTATGCAGAAGATGTACTTTTTTCGATGAGTTAGTTTCAATAGTAGGAGGAGGAGGAGAATATGATGATATAGGACTTTGAAAAAGAACACGTAACTTGGGATTTGTAGTAGTGGCACCATTCGGTGTCTGTAATAAAATTAAAGCGATTTAACATGCATTTGGATTAATAAATTAAATTGATATTATTAAACTGTTAAAATTTACTTTATCTTATGCTTTCAATTGCCTGTTTATTAAATTTTGAAGAGCTTTGCAATGAGGCAATTACAAATAACTTCATTATTAGTTGTTACAGCAGCGGAAAATTGATTTAGACTACAGTATCATTGATAAGTAACGATAGGCGAACATATAGTTCTATACAATAACAAAAAACCTTTAGTTCTAAAGAAACTGAAATTAAACCTGATGCAGCCAAGAAATCTTTTTAGTCTACTATCAAAGTCTACCCTTATTATAAATTCCAACACTGGACGAAATCTGTTGGCCATCAGTGAATTAAAAAGGTATAGATCAATTGTTAAACCTGAACCATCCTACTGACTCACAAAAGTGTTATTGAATAAAAGCGGAAAGGTTTATCATATATAGTATGGTTACAGAGAAGTTACTAAACAAAAATCTACATCAGTTCATATGAAGGTACAACGATACGTAAAAATATTGCTTTTTGCTGGTCAGAAAATGAATGTATATGCATCAATCCTAGCAAAGCAAATGTCGACCATTTCACAAAGAATAGGAAACTTAGTCTAAAGGCACCCTCATTGCCTATGACGATCTTAGAACTCTCTAAAGATATAAAGTTTCATGGATTATCGTCGATCAAAAACTCAAATGGAACCAGCATTTGTCGTAGATTATACAGAAAGCCACAGAAGCTCTCTGTATATGCCAAAGACTGTATGGGTAAAAATGAGGATTGAATCCAAAAATAATTTATTGATCCAATACCACTATTTTGAGGGCCGTGATGTCAAGTCAAGTCAAGTGTTCTTCACACGCGATTAACGAAATAAAACGAATTATGGCGAATTTATTACCGAACCGATATCCCGGGATATTTGAAAATGTTTACGTACAGGCTTTAATTTTGGCCTAGAATTCACTTTTGTCTTTGATTCACTTTGCACTTTAATTGTTCGAATTTATATTAACTTAAGGTTACACGATGTCGAAATTATTACAGCCTGTTGCGCGACGGCAAGCTGTGTTCTTGTCTGTTATTTGATAATTTTGGAGTTTAGAGGAATAGGGAAGTTGGATGGTAGTGGGAAGTTGTGGAATGTTAGAGATTTCTCTAACTTGTTGTAAGTTGGAGACCGGCGTTTCTTCCAGCATGGTGAGAAATATCCCGAAAGTCCAGAATGGTCCAGCGTTGATAAATCCCACAATGATCGAGATGCCTGGATGTTGTCCTATCCACGATGGTGGCTTCCTGCACTAGTGAAGAAAGTAAATCTTTCGCCCATGTAATAAATGTTTCTCGTTTCCGAGTTGATTAGGTGGAGAGGTGATAAGTAGTGGTGATTTTCAACTTGAAGTTGCGTTGAAAGCTGGCTAATGAGGGGGTTAGGATGTTGAGAGATCTTCTCAAGTTGTTTGACCGCGAGAGAAAGGAGGTAGTCCTCGATTGGAGTGATGTTTGCACTGTCATACAAAAAGGTGTTGGGAAAGTAGTGTCCGTCAGGTTTTCTATACACTCCTGTACAGGCCCTTAGGATCTTTCTTTCGAGGGCGCTAATTTGCTTCATATAGGATGGTGAAATGGTGTGCCAGATGGGGAAGCAATAGCATATGATTGGGCGGATGAGCTGTTTATATATAAGCAGCTTTGTATCTTTCGGGAGACCGTTTCTCCTTCTGATAATAGGGTTGAGTAGGGAGTAAGCGTAGCTTGCTTTCCTCATGGTAAGCTTGGCGTGGTTGTTGAATTTCAACAGATTATTGAAAGAGACACCAAGATATTTGGCGTTCTTTGAAGGCTGGAGCTTTTCGTTGTTGACTTCAATTTCTATGTTGTTGGCTCGTGTGGCGAGATTGGGTCTTCCCCTTGTGGAAGGGTTTCGGATGCAAATCATTTCAGATTTATTAAGATTGATTTTGATGCCCCATTTTCTGTAGTATTCGTCAAGTTTGAGGAGAGGGCCGTGATGAGCTATGGCGCCCTCATATGTTGGAGCAAAACAGAGGAAAGATCAGTGCAAATAAAGTTACAAAAACCAGAAAGATTTGCATGCTTCGGAATAACAGTTGCTATGAAAACTTCTCACACATCAGCCTTAGTACTGATGTTGGGCTTACCTCCTCTACATCTTTTCATTAGAAGGATGGTGCTCTTAATGCTAAGGTAATAAACGCCAGCTCCAGAAAATCTTGTAGAATTTCAAAATGAATTAATAGCCTCCAAGCTCTCACAGATACAATGCCAAAGACTCAATAGATTTGGGCTCCGCTTTGAAGTGGTTATAAAAGACCGCCAAAGCTGGAAGAACAGTAAACTAAATTTCCCACGCGGAACACTCGTCTGGTACACAGACGAATCTAAAAACGAAAGTAAGGTGGGTGTAGGAGTCTATGGACAGAGAATAAAAGAAATAATGTCCAAAAACAGAGAATGTTCACCAGACACAATGGCAGAACCTTCCTGAACTAAGGCTTGCGAAGTTCATTAATTTTCCATAGAGTTTAAAAACAAAAGTCATCAGCTGTGGTACGCACCAGTTCAAACCTTAGAATAGGTCTGTTTGCGTACTTCTCGTGCAAAAACTTTCTGGGTAAAAACTTACTCGTGTGGTGGGGAAGAATGTAAAATGCATGAAAAAGTAAACGAACGCTTTTCATGCAACTTCGTGAAAAACAAGAAGAAGAAGTGTGGAATAACATTTGCGAATGAATATTGTTTTATTTTTTTTAACTTATTGCAGTCTTGAAAAGTCCCTGAGAGCATTAATACTTAAACTATCTTCATTCGACATTTTGATTGCGCTTTAAAAGCTTTTCAGAAAATTACAAAAATGAACTTTCCTATGACAATTTTCCTTGCAAGAAATGTGCAGTAACTAAAAACTTCGGGTAAATTCATGCGAGAGGGGGAGCTGTGGCGTATGCAAAACTCTAGTAATTTTGTGTGCACGAGAAAGTAAACGAACGGAAAATGTGTAAGTTCGTGCAAATTCATTGCAATGCATTGTCCCAAAACTGAGTACGCGAAAAGACCTATTATATAGCTCTATATTCTAAGCTTCAAACTATTTACTGGCATTGGATACATACTTATGGGCAAAACCACAGCTGACAACTGCCGATTCTTCAACGAAGAGGTAGAATCTACAGAGCACTTACTCTACCAATGCGAAGGAGCAGGATTTTGCAATCCTTTCAGACGTCCGGAAAACTAACCCTAAAAACGGCGAACCCGGACTGGCTCTAACCGGCAAGGGCATAGCACAAAAGATCTATTAAGTCTCAGTCACCACTGACTTATAACAATGGACTGAGCGGTTTGCTATTTCATGTGGCACAAAAAGTATTGTGTATTTGTATATCAGGGTTTGAGCACCATTTAAAAACATGTAAAACTCAACCACTGATGAAATTTTACACCCGAAAAAAAGAATTAAATTAAAAAATATCTTTCTTATGTTCAAGTGATATTTTAATCGCTTATAAGCACACGTATAAGAAATTAAACTCATTGCGACTTTAATTTTCAAAAGATTATTTTTACCTGATCCTGCGTATGGGCAAGAGAAACGGAGCATGGTAACCACTATCTTTACCTTATTCTTCCTACTGTGATTGCATCTGCAGCCAACATAAAAACATCAAATGGCATAACAAAACGTTCAATAAGCGATATTTTCTGTTGGTAGCTCCAACTCTGCTATAGCGCGAAAGAGAAAACTATAAAACTTGTGTCATTCCTTCCTACCTTCCCACCCCCTACTTATACTTAAGAATAATATATGAAGTAGATTTAATGAAGCGGAAAAGTATGAAATTAGATTGGCTATACGCTACTCTATTATCGTAATAACATTGAAAAGGATGCTTTTGAATAAATCCAATAAAGATCCCGTCATACAAGAAGACCGAGAACCTTTTAAAAAGTCTTTTTTTCTTTTAGTTTTACGATTGATTTTTTCTTATGCTCTTCTTTCTTAAAACTTTATCCGCAGCAAATGTTTAAAAAAAACATTTTTTCATTGGTCTATATCTAAGAAATTCAAAAACTTGAGAGATCTTTGAAAAAACGACAATAAGCAGCAATATTGACAAAATGTAAGCGAACACACCTACAAAAAGTGTCCTACTGATTTATTTATTCAGACCATATTTTTCGGTGGTAAAGTTTGCATAGCTGCATAAAAAAAGTAACCTAATCTTATCAATCTAACGACGTTATACTGTCATATAAATTTAAAGTTATATTGCTTGCAAAAGAATAGAAAGTATAATTAATAAAATCTAGTAATTCATTATAATAACAAACAAGTGAGGCATAGAAAGTAAAATCTATAAGAGGATTAAACACACACAAAAAACATACTTGGATTAAAATTAACAATATCAAAGCACATTGTCAGTTAAATTGCACACACATTTTGTCAATAGAGGACAAAAGAATAGCGTAATTATAATTGAAATTACAATCTTTGCAAAACTTACACTAAATGTTGACGATGGATTCGATCGTTTCGGTGTTCTAGACATGATACTTTTATGGAAAATATGTTTTTTTATGGAATCACTAATAGATTTTGCACTTCGATTCGAACTAACATTTTTTATTCGGTCCATCATTAAAAACTGTAATGGTGTACCTGAAACGAGTATTCCTTATTTAATTAATTTGCATTTTAATATTTCGTTGGATGAATTACAATACTATTTTTAAAATTCTTCGTATATTATCCGTCAACTGGTAATAGATTAAATTTTTCTAGAACTACAATTTAAAATGTTTCTTTGGCATGCAATTTACAATATTTTTTAGATGTCATCAATACCTTGTCCATTTTCTTTGTTAAATTGCTTTATTAATTTTCTCTTCTTAGACGATTCCGGTAGAGTTTGAATATGCGCATAGAGTTGGGCAAGAGCAGTATCTGTTGGATTACTATTATGAGCTGCAGCAGTCTTTTCGCGATCTACAAAAGTGTATACAGTATTTACTGTAGATATATCAGATATGGATTCATCAAGCGTATTTTCCGGTGACATAGTCTTCTTTCGTTTTTGATCGATGTAGTAAGCTTTTATATCGGTTGCCAACCTTGATGGTATGCCAAATATTGCCAAACCTTTACTTATCATATAAGATACAACACTAGACATATTTTGTGAAACATAATGAAGAGCTTCTGGTGGTAAATTCCTAGGGCAAATTAAGTGAGGAGCAAATAAAGTTGCAAGACTCTCCGGGGACATTTTATTGTATTCCTCATATCTTGCTGCAATATTTAACATATCAATAATATCCTCCAATAAAATGCGATTCTCTTCTGGTAACAAAAGCAATAAAAGTTGTACAGTGCTCTGTAGATGAATTTCCTTCAGTTCACAAGTTGATTCTTTTATTTCATTACAAAGTTCTTAAAAACTTCATTGTAAATATTTACGCCAGGAAAGTTTTAAATAAGTTCCTACCTGCAATTTGACAATGTGCTGGATAATGTGCATCTGTAAGAAGTGGTTCCGGTAATTCAGCCAATAAGCTTTTATAGACAGTGGCACAATCATGTACGGAATAGCCTTCAGTCAGTAGAATATTTTTATTTTTATTGATTAAGGATCGCAACTCATTTTGACGAGATATAGCTCCTGTTCGTCTAAACACACCTTCTTGCTTTATATCTGAAATATAATTGAAAAACAGATTTATTAAGAATTATTGTTATGCTTAACCAATAGAATTTTAAAAACTTTAAAATTTGTATGAGACAAAATGTAATCAAATTATACGGTTCCGCCGACAACAAATTTTTATTAGCGAATCGAATTATGAAAAATTTATGATTCTAGATTTTGATTAAAGACCAATACAGAGCTTGCGCAACTTAGAATCAGTAAGTTTCCAGAACAGTGATTGAACCAACAGCCTAATTACTACAAGTCCTTATACAGGCTTGAACTGAACCCTTTTTGCAACAAATTACTAATTTTTTTACAAGAAAGGTAATTGAGCATTTGCAAATGTAGTAGATAATCTATACCGTCAAAGGCATTTAGAATTTACCGATTAGTCAAAATTTATGCAAACTTTTTACTCACTATCTTCTTTCAATAAGAATTTTTTCAATGCCCGTAACTGAGAAATTAGTTCCTTAGTTAAGATGACTGCATTACTCTCTGCAGGACTTGATTTTCCTGATGCACAACTTTTAATCTTCCTTGAAAGGCGACTCCATTTCCTAACTTTACCTTTGTCAAGATAAACAACTTCATGGCATGGTAAATCAAACCTTAATTAAAAACAAAATATGTTAACAATAAACTCTGGATAAATTTGAATAAATTCAATTATTTTTACTCGTCTGTATTTAAGTCCAATTCGAATGATAAATGCATTCTAACAAGGGCTTTAAAGCGTTCAAAATTGTCCTGACGCATTCGCTCAGCAATTTCTCTGTCATTGATTGTAATTAAATTTTCTTCCATTTTATCTTTCTTTTCACATTCAGTAGGTACTTGGTGAAATATTATATCTTTGTGAATAAAATTTTTTGTAATATTCTACATTGGTGGAAATCATAATACAAAATGTTTATACTAAAGTAAGAATACTTTTTGAAGATAAAATATAAATAAAAATCGCATTATTGTCGTGAATATATACAATAAATGAAAAATTAGGAAAAATTTCAGCAACCTTCCCTCTTTATTAAATGAAAACCGGTGACATTTGGATTTGAATTGAACAGGTCAACGGAACAGATGAAATAATGGGAATGCAATGAAAACAAGTCCTGCCAAGTTTAAGTTAAATAGGTCCAGTTCATAAAGTAATTTGCTTTTTTATTTTCAAGCAATGGTATTGGGCGGACGTACACGTTGCTATCACGCAGCACGCGCAAATTGCTTAAGGCTGAAACAGATTACACTTTAGTGCGCGGCGCGACATCGCGGCAAAATGAACGGTGAAATTGTTCCGCCGCGCTGTGTCACAGATTGCAATAAGATCGGAGCAGTGTAGATACAGCCCTCTTATATTGGTACTACAGATTTTCATGAGAAGTTGCCTACCCCAAACATAATTTTTTTGTTGGTACCACTGAAAGTGAGCAGCAAATTTAGGATTAGAAATGACTACGCGGCAAAAATTTTCGCCGCGCTGTCGCGCCGCGTTCAATGCGTGAAGTACAATAGGAAACACATGTTCTCTAACATTTTGCCGCGCTGTCGCGCCGCGCACTAAAGTGTAATCTGTTTCAGCCTTTAACTTGTGCCGATGCCGAGACATTTCATCACAATACTTTTGCTACGCTGTAGTTTTTCATATGGGCTAACCCAGACGTGAACTTTTTAGGGAAGGAAGGAATTTGGCTTAAACGTGCCATAACAATAATGTTCCTTCGCGCAGTTCCTTATATGATTATACCGAAATTAATTGTATGCGTGTTCAATTAAGTCACAGTTTTTGATATAAACAATAACTGTATCACAAATTCACAACACGTAATGATTATTAAATTTATCACCTCAAATCGCAAATAAACATCTATACAGCCGTCCGATGAGAAATTTCAGAAATTTCGCAATCTCAAAATGGCCGGCTTGCTGTAGCTGCCATAGCCCACACAGGAGAGGATATTGGCACTTTTTACGTTCGAGAGGTATTCGAGGAGGAAAAATGCCGAAATGCCAAGTTTCGATCGAGTACGGAGAGCATACCAATATTATAGTCTTCTCAGTAAATGAAAAATATTTAATAAAAACATTAGTTTCTGAGTGACTTTTCACTTTGGTAAGAACGATTGAAATTGAGATGAACAAATTTGTGACATTTGTCTCCAAATGACATAAGCACCTAATTGGCAGCTGAATCGGCCATACTTGCTGACCATAATGCTAACTGAATGAAACAACACATTTTTATTTTTTCGAAAATATCGTCGAATTTCAAATGTACAATATCATTTGTTGAGTTTGTACCTGGATAATATATAGCGTTCGGCGGAGGAGTAAATCCGAAATGCCAAGTTTCGAACAGCAGCACGAGCAGCATACCAATCCATGTGCCAATACTACTACAAGGAAATATTTTCGGCCATTTTGAAAATGTGAAATTTCTGATTGGACGGCTGTGCAGTTGTTTATGTTTACCTGATATTTGAACTGATAATATAATAATTGAATTCTCATTACTGGCTATGAATTTGGGATACTGCTATTATTTATATCAAAAACTGTACCTTGTTGGAAACTTACACAATAAAACTCTGTATTCATATATACGGAACTACAACGTAGCAAAATGGTGGTAGCATGTCTACATCACTACATCGCAAGACAGACAATACATAAAAATAAAATAATTTTAACTGGGTGGAAAGATTTTAGTTCATGCATGTTTTTCAACCAAAAGTATGCAAAATTGTAGGAATACTAATTACCCGTTACGTGGAATTTTCTTAAACGGTCTCTTTCTACCCTGTCGTTAACCGGTTGGATGTTTTATTGGGGCATACTTATAACTGAAAATAAATTCCAAGATATAAATCGCATTACCCAACGTTATTGACGTGGCGCTCATGCCGGGGTATGTAATAAATAAACTTTGAATTGAATTGAATATCCCAATTTATTGATGACAATGGCCTTCTATCCCAATATCAATCTGGTTTCCGTCATAAACATTCTACCACCACTGCACTTGTTAAGGTCACAACTGATATTCGCAGATTGTGTGATGAGGGCAATAGTGTGATCCATATACTGTTAGACCTCAGCAGGGCATTTGACTCTGTTCCACATGATCTGCTTGTTGCCAGGCTCGGCACATCATTTTGCTTCACTTCCACTGCGTGTTCCCTCATAACCATTTATCTGGCTGACAGAAGTTTTGCTGTTGCCAGTGATGGTGATCGCTGAACCCCTCGGCCTTCCCAGTCAGGAGTTCCGCAAGGTGCTGTCCTTGCTCCGCTTCTGTTTTCCATATACATCACCTCGGTGCTGGGTGACGTGAAATTCCATTTATATGCAGATGGTCTTCAGATTTATAAGGCTGCTAGTATGAGCGATCTTCCGTCACTAATTGATGAACTCAATTCTACTCTTGATGATATACGAGCAGTCATGTCAAGAGTCTTGGCCTCCTTATGGACAACTTATTTGGCGGCCACAAGTGAGCAAGATGTGCTCTAGAATTTACTATGGCCTCCGTTCTTTATACGGCCACAATCCATTAGGCAGTTCCTGGTATCAGCTCTTATCATGCCGCTTTTTTTTATGCTGATGCTGCTTTCTATCCGTTACAGGCCTCTGAGATAGCAAAACTGAACAGAGCGTTCAAATCTTAGAATATATAGCCATTCCTGTTTGCTATATATTCTAAGGTTCAAATGCTGTGTACGATACATCTATCGTCTCAAGAGGCATTCTTATGTTTCTCAATTGTTGCAGCTATCTGCCTGGCTCCCTTACCAAACATTTTGAGCTCAGGGTTTTATGCTTGATTCATAAAGGCAGATGGAACCTGCTACCGAAGTACATATGTGAATTGCTCTCTGGAGCTCTCTCAATACCTCCAGGCTGGTCTCACACCGATTTGGCTCTAATGGTTTATTTGGGCAGGGAACCTCCCTGTGGAATTCGCTGCCTGATTCTATCAGGAATACATCCTCTATTAAGCAGTTCAAGGAGCTTGCGATGATGCATCTTTAGCGAGCACTCTTATGAGAGCATATCATTTTTTCCTATCCCTTATTAATAATAATAATAAAAAAAAACAGTGCTCAGCTCTGAATTTACTGAACTTTTATTTTTATATTTAAACTTTACTCTGTTGAGTTGTATTTGTATCATTACGTTATGTGCAATTAGTCAGGGTGTTATTTTAAATATTATATGCTACTCTATTTTACTTATCATACTTGTTAATTTGTTTTATTTTAGTTTTGTTTATCTTATGTTATCTTATTTTGTTCTACTATTCTATTTAATACAGATATCTTGGCCAAAGGAAGCAATAAAAAATCAACTTTTTGTATGCATCATCACATAATGCAAAGTATATACATACTTAATTGTGCTGTCTCTAGTACCATTTAATGTTTTTATACCCTAGATGAAATCTATAGGGTATACTAAGTTTTTCATTCCGTTTGTAACGTACAGAAATAATGATGGTAGAGCAAAATGAATTGGACACCCCCGCATAAAATTAAGTTATTTTGATTTTTGCATATCCGTCTGTCCGTCCGTTCGTGCGCACGATAACTCGAGAACGGGTTCACGTAGAAAGCTGAAATTTTGTACACGGATATTAAAAAAAAAAAGTAAAATTAAGTTCGAAAATTAGACAAATCGGGCAACTCCTTCGTGGGGCTGCCATACAAAAATTTCGTTTTCCACTATATATTTGGAAACTACCTGAGAACACGTCGAGATAGAAAGCTGAAATTTGGTACGTTGTGTTTTCATAGTAATAGAAAACAAAAATTTCAAAAATGGACTAAATCGAGCAACCCCTTCTTGGTGTTGCCATATAAGAATTTTGGTTTTTTACCTATACTTTGAAAACGATCAGTCTTAGACATTTTGATTGTGCTTAAAGCTTCTTCAGAATAAGAAATCTTATAAAATTGGTGATAATCATTTTTTCTGTCCGACGAGCCGTTCTAGAAATATATGCTAGAAACCAATGCAAAAAATCAAAATTGCTGAAATGGGTGACCATACGAAATTTCATACGGGCATTCATCTAGGGTATCATAAGAATTTGTCTTAGACCAATTCTAGCTTTTTCACTTTAGAATTGATTATTAATTGTTATAGAGGTATAACTTATTTTTCATTTGTTTTGCACTTCCTCTTTTGAACACAGTTACAACTTAAAGTAACGGCTTTGCCTACAAAAATTTCAAAGTTAAGTTCAAAATTGCTTCACCGTATCGTTCCAATATTGTTTCATATAGTATATTCCGTTGGAATTCAGTTTTTTTTCACTTTTTTTTTATATATTTACACGTATTTGTAAAAACATACTATTTATGAAAGGGCTGGGGAAAATGTAAATAAAACAACATTTTATTGAATTTATAGGTTCATTTGTTCTGAGTTTAATAATAAAGTTGCTTCGAAGTCTTATTAATTGTATTTTATTTTGTTGATTTAGTAGGTACTATTAAATATCCATGTCCAGTTATATTGTAAAAGATAAATCTTAATATTAAGAATTAGTTATATAAATTTGAAAATAAATTTTACTCCAAAACTGTTAGATTCTTTGAATTACAAGAAATAATATTGGGTGCGAAAGCTTCCATAAAATACCACCAAATGAAAAAAGCTATATTCTGCGCAACACCATAATTCAGTTCATTAAGCTTAACTGCATCGTAATTTTTTAACACGTATAGAGTAAGTATATCCTGGACATCATGAACGGTGAATGGTTGTGAACGTTCTCATTATATTCAATTTTCCATATGGAAATGGAGATGATATCCTCCCATATTACAAATGTGCTTTTCGTCATTAATAATGATTCAGTAATTACGATGATGAGTAAATTAATCGATCTTACATAAAAGCAAATCATTTTTTTTTAACAGCTAACAGTGGCTATGCTACAGACCCAAGTAGCAGCTTTCCTAAAATAGCTATCACTCTCACTTCGTTTTGCTCTATGGTGTTTTGATATTTGGAAGAAAGTGATATATCAGTATTCGATGGATTAGAATTAGAAGCTATTTAAAATAGATTAATGTAAAAAAAAATTATCATCTTCCTTAATAAATCATGAGAAATTTAAAACGATGATGCTGAAATAAAATCAATCAAGTTTATTTATGCTTTATGTAATTTCTACTAATTGTGATGCATTATTTGCATATCTAAATATTTTTGTTTTAATAAAATTATTATGCGTTCCATATGTACATACATAATTGTAGAGCCTTTCTAATCATACATAATGATTTACAATTTACAACAAAAGATGTGGGACAACCAAAATAAAATTTCTTAAATTTTCCTTCATAGTCCATTTCATTCTGAATGTGCTGGTTACTAACGGTTTTGCACAAGCCTTAGATAGTAATGAACTTTAAATAATAAATGGTTACATACATGTTCAGATGATAAATTAATTAGCACTTGCGATGAAATTTCTCTCGCATCTAATCAACTGCATTAGAAACTCAATGAGCGTTCACAGAGAATGATATAGTTCTAAAAAAAAACTTATTACTAATTCATAAATAAACACAACTGCTGTAAGCCAGCACATTTTCAATTCTTTCGCATGATTAACATTATTATCCCTAGGAGTACATCTTCAATACTATGATAAAAAACTCTATAGAAAGGACGCATTTCTTCAATTTACATTTGAAGCCATTTAACAATTAAATTTATTTACAAAATTCTGAATAATGTTATTCCACTTAAAAATTTTGTCGTCCGTTCTATGTGACTGCAGCTGGAAGTTGAAAACGGCTTAAAAACTCATTGTGAAGAGATAATTTTCTACTTTTTGGCATTTATTGAACTTTTTCGCTGGATACGCTTAAGAAAAAAAAAATTAAAAACGCAAGTGATAGATATTTTAAAGCTAAGCTTTTGGGCTTCTTAAATTCAATATGAAAAATGATCAATAAAAATAGTTGTAAAATAGAAAAAAAACAGTTAAGAAAATTCCTTTTGTTGAGCCCTAACTTCAAAACGTAGAAAAATCCTTTGGAGAGGTCCAACGATTATCAGTTTAACAAATTTTAAATCATCGTCATAGCGTATAACGTTCAGAAGTTACAGGGTAATCTATAAAACCATACCCAAATATTGGTTTCTCCTTGTTTACCTGACTCTTTATTTTTGAATGGCTAGAATCTTATTTGAATCCTTAGCCCAGTTATACAGAAAGCCGTTGGTATCTCCCCTCCCACCCATACAATTTGAAGCTTGTCTAAACATAACCTATCCATCACTACACGATCCCTCTAAAACATGACATAACATAAATGCAGTGATCTCATCAAGATCACAATAATTCATAAACATGTCACAAATATTTGTAATAATCACTTAGTGACCCCAAACAAATCAATAAGCAATTGAAGAAACTACACTCTGATTCATTATTTCCAAGTGCACGGTAGCTACAAGCAAGGGTAATACGAAACCCCGTACACTAGAACAACAAAGACCCAAACGCCGCTTGGATAATGATCACTGTGTGACGGTTTGTAATCGTCACTATGATGATGAAGTAAATAGGTAAGAGATAAAAGAATATGTAGGTTACCAACATTGTGTGATAAGTAATAAAGTAAAACAAAAGAAATTCAGGTGAAACTCACTTGCTTCATAGCGTAATCGATCAAATCGATTAATGTAATGTAAACAATTTGAATAAGAGAAATTGTGTAATAAACGATGTATTGAGACTTGTTTGTCAATAGAATCGTAATTTTTCTGAAGGCAACCCGTACACCTTAGAATTATTGGCGTATCCGGTACATAGCAGTGTTGACGCCATCAGTCTGAACGTATCCTACTATTTGTGACGCTCTAAATTAGGCTCCCTTTTCATCCGCTTCATCTATACATTTTAACTGTACAAGGAAACATTACACCCGCGTCCACATTCAGCAATAAGTCCTTAAATTATTACTACAATGCTATTGCAGTTTTGCTTTTTTACTAATTGTCAACTTATTTCTTCTCCTTAAAGAACATTCACTTTTCTATTGCTCTAGAAGTCATGGTTAATGATACTAGGCGCTTTCAACAAATAATTTAAAGTTATTTTCTGTCAGATTTCGGAGAACGGCTAACTTCCACAAAACTATTTTTTTTTAAACACATTCATGATTTTAGCTGAAGAAATGTAATGTAATTAGTAGTTAATCCTAGAGACTGAAGCAAGTGTTAGCTATTGTTAATATAGTGACTGTTAAGTTTCACTGACAAATGTGAATAAGCAAAGCAATTTGAACACTTAAGATTTATGTGGATACGCGCCCGAGTAGAGCTATTTCATGTTTACGATTTTGTACAAAATAGCTACTTTTGCTGAGTTTATTGTATACAAACCTTCTTAGCTTCAAATCTATGAAAAAAGAAAAAGTGATATAACTCAAATCATGAATGCACTCTAAATGTGTTACGCCAAACACGCAATCAACCACCCTTAGTTACCACCCATCATTAATTTATTAAAAGGAAATCTGTAATATTTATGAAATACGTATTTTATGGAAATGTTCATTCAAATTATAATCATTTAAATAAATTGTTTTTTTTTAAATACTATATGAAGTACGAGCCACCGATCTGCTACACTGAATGTGTACATCGATCCCTAAAAAAAGTGAACACCGCCTTTATAAAAGTTATCAAATAACGAGGAACCTAATTTTTAGCTCTTTTATCTTTAAGTATTTTCAAAAAATATTTTTTGCAGAAATATCCTCAACTTAAATTTTATCCATATTTCAAAAAAACAATGCCTAAAACATAAAAATTATAAATCCATCGAATTCTGATTAGATAGAGATTATTGTATTTATAATCCCCTTTTATTTTATTTCTACTTGAAAATACAATATACAGTTTGAATGCAGTCGTGAATTTCAAATATTGAACTAATTTATGGTTTATATAATATAAAAACGCGAAGTAAAAACAAAAAGAATAGAGATGCAAGGGAGGTCATAATAAAGACTCCAGCTTTTTTTTTTCCTCTACTATTCAATGCAAGTAAAACAATACATTATTTATAAAACAACATGAATCAGTTATACTATTTTTGATTGGACATATAATTGCGAGATAATGTTCAGAGTGCGAAGATCCGCTTTATGTAAATGCAATCATAATCCATAAATAGAAACCGTTATACCAATACATTTTTTTAAAAAAAAAACTATTGAAATAAAATGATGAACTTATGAAACAAAACATGCACGGTTACGTGAATTATCGCTTTTAAGAATATGTTCCATTTGTTGTATTTACATATACCTTTATTCCTCCAACTGGTCCTCCTGGAACAATAGTTATATACATATGTGGAATATATGTACCGCTATTTAATTATCTACTGCCTTACATTCAAGAAGAACTTTCTGAAGACATGGGATCTCAGATCTCTTATAAACATTTAAAATTTTGTGAAATTAAACTAAATACAATGGAAATAAAAATCTTAATTATCAGATTCCACCGTAGTTTCCATTGTTGGATCATATTCTGTTTCTGATGTCTCCTTCGGTTCTTCAGTGCTTATTTTCTCTGTTCCAGGAACATGTTCATCGTATAAAGGTGTAGATTCCATATTACTAGACTGGTCTTTTCTGTCACCACGACTTTCAGATATATAAGGAACAGCGAATGTATCATCGTCTTCCTCATCATCTTCATCATGTCTGCCCGTACTTTCTTCTGTTTTCTGTTTAAAAACATCTTCATTAAACGAGCAGGCGTTGTCGTCGTTTGTTTCATTTGTGATCATATCACCAGGATGCTGTGATTCAAAGCCCTTAAAATCGTCTTGAGACAATTCATTATTATCTCTCATATTGTTGTCCTTGGGGTCATCCTGCATAAAATTTTCGCAAATATTATGATCAGATAACTCTTGATCCCAATCTTCTTCTGTGTCTTGTTGTTGTTGTTGTTGCTGCTGCAGTTGTTGCTGTTGTTGATGTTGATTATTGTTGTCAATTTCTTCATCGTTCTGCCTAGAGCTTGACCTTCGGTTTCTCATTTGCTGGCGGTCACCTTTTTCTCGGTCATTCCGATCACGTGAATTTCTATCACTACCACGATCTCGATCTCCTCGACCTCTACTGTCTCTATCCCTATCATTTCTATCTCTGTCACGATTTTTACGATCGTCTCGTTCATTAAATCTATCCCTATCACGGTTTTGGAATCGATTTCCTCCACGTCTTCCACCATCGTCATCATCACGCCAGTTAGGGCGTGCACCGCCTCTCATATCCTGCATATTGCCGCGCATTCTTCCTCGATCATCACTTCGTTCAAATGGTGAACGTTCGTTGAATGCAAATGGAGCTGAAATTATAAGAGAATAAATCATTTATCTTTAATAATTATGAAATGTTTACAAACCTGCTGGAGGTCCAGGTCTTGCTGGCCCTCTAATAAACATTGGACCTAATCTCGGTCCAAATGGTGGAGGTGGCCCACCTCGCAGAGGAGGTATTGCAGCTCCTCGGCCCGTTCCAGGGGGAGGAGGAGCAAATCGATTACCCATGTTACCCATAGGAGCAATATTTCCCATATTACCTATTCCACCACCCATATTACCAATACTGCCTATGTTAGGGAAAAAATCACGCTGTATTCCAGGCCTTCTTTCTTCAGGAGTAAAATCTGTTAGAAAACATACTTAAAGAAATTTCTTTTAAATAAAATTGAAGTCAATACCATCACGGCGCATATCAAAAAATTCTTGCGGACGGTGATGCTGAGGTGGAGGAGTTTGCAAATCAACAGTTGGAACATTCATCCCGCCCCTTCGAGTATTGTCATTAAAATTTTGTGGACTTTGGAAATTTGGACCGTTATCTCTCCAAATTTGTGGTAATTCGGGAGGGCGACTTTGATCTTGACCAATACCTCCTGGTCTATTAAAATCTCCCCTATTCTCACTCATGTTATCATTACTCATTCGCGGATTTTGATCTCGTTGTTGATGATCACGATCGTTGGGTCGATTACGCTCATTACCCCATCGATTCCGATCTGGACGATTATTAAAATCTCCATGGATATCGCGTTCTCTGTTATCCCGATTCCGATCTCTAAAATCGATTTCTCCTCTCCTATCATCATTTCGGTTCATGTCACGCTCATTTCTTCGATTCTCACCTATGTTTAGGGCCGAAGTGACTTGGCCATGACCTTGATTTTGCATCGGTTCACCGAAACCAGAAAACATTGGAGGTGGCTGGCTAAAATTCATCGGCGGAGGTTTGTTCATATTGGTTGGCATTTCGTCTTCCATTTCAATATCCATATGATCATCGTTTTGATTCGTTGTTCCAACATTAGTGGGCGGTTGTTGAAATTGTGGGGGAATGCCCATATTTCCAAAATTGGGCGGCTGTTGATGGGGTGCTATAGGAGGCAGGTGAATATTGCCCATAAAAGGCGGTGCAATCGGAGGTGTGTCAGATTGTGGCCCAGTGGTTGGTGGTGGAATACTTTTATCCATTGGTGGCATTGGAAAGCCTGGAACCATTCCGCCCGGAGGCATCATCATATGTGGAGGAGGCATTCCCGGTACCATATTAGGAGGCATAGGTATGCCTGGAACCATACTTCCAGGCATCGGGACTCCCATTGGTGGCATTAATCGTGGAACGGGACCCATTGGAAACGGTGGCACCATTGGAACACCAGGTATCATTGCTCCAGTAGAAGGCGGCGGTTGAGTAATATCTAAATTTGGTGGCATTGATTCACTACCATAAGAACTCACCGAAATTCCTTTTTCTTTGTGCTCTCTCTTCTGGTTTATTCTTTCTTTCATCCAATCCGGCATAGAATCTACATCAAACATTCCTCCTTCTTCAAGAGCTTCTAAATCAGTTTGTTTGTCTAATTTATTCCATGGTATATAACTGACACCCAAATCTAAATCCCAATAGTCCTTCCATTCCTTACTCTTAACCCCTTTGCCGGCTGCCCAGGAGATTGTTATTGCTCTTCCTTGCATTTTGTGATTTTTTAAGTTTCCCATGGCTTTATATGCATCCTGCCTTCGATTCATAACTATAAATGCGCAGCCTCGGGGATGAATCATATCAATGCTAACAATGTCACCATATTTTCCAAATGAATCCGACAGCTCTTCTTGTTGAACCAATTTAGATAAATGCCCGACCCATAAAGTGGTGCTACAAACTGAAAAAATAAAATATTATTAATTATTTTTGGAGTTAAATGTAAATTGTAGACTTGTATTTTTAAATGAAAATGTTCTCCACTATTTCGGAGGAGTTCGATTTATTAGATCTTTTTCTTTATACTAAATCAGTAGTAGGACTACGAGTTTCACTCATTTCGATTTCTAGTAATACAGAAATTCACGAAAAAACCCGCAGTTTTCGTGACTAGAGAGACATTTTGTAACTTCTGTTGATTTTATTTGTTTTTGAAACTGTAACACATAAAAACTGAGCGCAAATGAAAAAAAAGTATTGAGGGAAATCACAAAAGTTAACTTTAAATGCTCGACAGCATAATCCCTTTGTATTTAAGCCCTGTACACATTTGACTTTTCGGTGCAAGAATATATGTATAAACACTTAACCAAATGTGAACGTACTGATAAAGTACTCATGAAGCACATACATATATAATATGTATGTAAGTAAAAACGGTTGCTTTATACTGGGAGCAATTGCATTAATTCACATAAATGTAAAACTCGATTTTATTTTAATGTTCTTCGGCTCGATCGAATGCATTAAGAAACTTGTCCTATTCATTTATAAAAAATGGGGTTTTAACGAATTTTATCAGTAAAATTTTAATTAGTCTAAAGTCGTCTGAGTTGTTGGTCGTTCAAAAGCAATTTTATAAGTTTTTACATTTCCAAAAACTTCCATTTATTAAAAAAGGCTGATATTGACTGTTCTCATAGTGTGCTAGGAAAATAAGAATTTTTGTACGGGTACACCCAAGAGAAACTATCAAATTTGTGATAGATATATTGGATTAATGTAGAAATAGACAAATTATTGAGAATAATAAATTCAGTCATTTCTAATCTCAGATCTACAATTTTTTATTTAAAAAGAAGTTGTGAATGAGTCCTTCAGTTATGGTGCGAATTGATAAATAGTTGGACAGACTGTAAGTGAAAGAAAAATTAATGCGATTGATTTACAAAATGATCAATAAACATTTTTTAACTCTGATACTCTTTTCTCTATGGTATTATATATTATAAAGGCCTTTGATGGACAGACACACACTTAAATATGTAAAATATTCCATGATTTCATCTAGGTTATAAAGCGTGACATTATAAGGAAGATTATAGTACTTGTTCATGCATATTGTATGTACAGTCGATGAAAACTGGTTAGCCCCCTTCCCCGGATAATTTCATGAAATACCGTTAAGAAAGGACACATATTTCCTCTACTTCTAAGAGATGGTAGTGTGATAGATGAATAGCTGTTAGGAGGAATTTCATACTTTATCTCCTAACGATACTTATCAATTTAATCTTTTTCCAATTTGTGCACTTTTAAAACTATGACAACTGATTAGCCCCCTCTTTTTTATAAAGCTTGGAAGTGTGGGGTACATTTCTTTTTATATAAAATACAATGTTTAACGTTTAACTTTACTATTTTTACAGTTCATTTAAAAATGGATAAGGGAAAGAAGCAATAAAGCGAATAGCAATGGAGTTGAAGAAGAGTGCTAACGTAGGGGAGTAGTGGAGTAAAATACGACACAACTGAGCGCGAGAGAATAAGTTTGTTACGACTGGCATCCAACACAGACAGTTACCAGTGTCTGTTGAAATATTCAAATTTAAAAACGACGAGCCTGACCGTTAACAGGTTATTAGATAATTGAACCTTCTTCATTTAAAAAAGAAATCACTATAACACGGCGTCACCAAGAAGCTAGATAAGAATTTGGTAGGGCCCATGTGTTCTGTTTAAATAGTCCAGATGGTTTTAATTTTTGACCTTAGGAAAGAAGTTTAATACGCCATCATAGCCGATTTGGAGGGGTATGTTATGGGGATCTATAACAACTTCGATAGGATAGACCTACAAATGTATATTGAAGGGAACACAAAATGCCCAAAAATATAAGCAAATATTGGAAAGGACTAAAATGAAAATTGAGAGAGAGACGTTTCTCCTGATCTCACTATTATTGAGGATTGTGGAGCTGATTATCCCGGCAAGTGTATTGTTATGGAAGACAATACCAAGGCTGAAATGGTGTATATAGAGGACACACGACACCGGTCGTTAAAAAATCACTTAATGGTTCCTGCATACAGGGGCTCTTTGGAAATGTGTTTCCTGATCATATTGTGGAAAGTTTCAATAAAATTAGTAAAGTTTGCAATCTGTGAACATCGAACTTCATATGATCGCTGAACTTTATCAGTTATTGGTAGCTACCTAGAAAATACAAGGAAAGTCGGTACCTTTGATTATTTTGATATAAAAAGGAAAAGTAAGCGAGAAGTCCAGTTTGATGAAGTAATAGGAGACGAGATTGAAGTCGCACTATCCGGCAAGGACGTTTCAACGTGGATCATGTGGTTCTGCTTATGAAAGCTCGAGTAAAAAGTTTGATGTTCTCATGAAGGTACATAGCTTGGAATCTCAATATATCCGCGAGGGCGCATGGGACTTGAAAGCCTTCTATCTAGAAGATTTAGACGGGGCTTTGGAAAACGAGTGTCTGCACATGCGAGCTCATTAGTCGTCCGCTGAGGATACTCGGGGAAAACAATTATCGGCCCTGGAGTTATACAAGTACATCCTGGAAAGGCTTTTTGGACATTTATCCAAACGTGAAAATAGAGCTCCGGATGTTGTTGTGTACACCAGGGTCAACCTGCTCGGCAAAACGGTCGTTTTCAGCGCAAAAACGAGTGAAGAATTATTTAAGACCCATTACAGCGAAGATCAGGCTCAATTCACTTTCTGTGTTGTACACAGAGTCAGAAAATCCGTTCTTTTGCCGTTCTTTTGTCGCATGGCAATCTAAGTGTATGCTTACACGCAAGGAACTTTCTTTGTATATAATTTCGTACTTATTTGTGATTTCTAAGTCTGCTAAGGTAAATTGAATAAATAAATAATAACAGTAACGTTTTTGTATTATTCAATTATTTAAAAAAAGGGCCCGGACTCTGTTAACCGCCTATGGTCGATTTGTACATTGTGTACGTGTAACAAACAAGTTAATAAAATAATTCTAGGGTATAATTAAAGCGATTGAATCTCAAATTTTTTCGAGTTCGAAAATATATCTTAGCCAAACTGACTGACATCTATGCAAAATCTTGAATTTATCATTTTTCAAATAACACAGTTATGATAAATGAAAACAATTAGTCTACATGAGACTACAAGTGGTGTTCTTGAACATTGTTGCTGTATCCATAAGAATACGTGATAAATATAAATACAAAACTAAAAAAATGTCAGTAGTTCAGTGGTGGTTTATTATTTATTGTGTTTGTGTTATCTTGGAAGCATATAAATTACAAGTTCCATTTGAGAAGGACTAAAAAAAACTTCTAAAACATTTTCATCATAGCCGCCCCAAACTATTAAGGTGATAAAAAAAACCTTAAAAGCTTAGAAGCCTGAAATGTAAAGAAATTGAGAGTTTAAGACCAACAGCCTTCATCCACTATCCTCGCTCTGCCAATAAACAACTGACTGGCCACGCGTACACATTTTTACAGATGAATTGCTCTATATTCGAAGGTGTATTTTAATCCCAGTCATCATCGTCGTCGTTATAGCAGTAGTACTTAGCTAAGTTTTGCTCAGTATAAAAATTAACTGTTTATATTTGTTTGGTAATTAAATCAATGATTGCATTAATTTCATAAGATAGATAGAATAGTATAACTATTCTCGAAAGCGAAACGAGCTTCTTATAAAAGCTAAGGCAATCAGAATAGTTAAACGTAGTTAGTTTTTTAAAAAAAAACTATCGTATAAATTTATCTTCTACATAGAGTAACGTTCAAACTGTCGCTCTTTCATGAAATATAACACAAATTCAGATGAAATTTTTAAGAGGACTTTTCATGAAAATGAATTCATAATCATGTTTCTTTGAATGCCGGAAATAGTCTAGGCAACACTCAGGGCTTGACTGTAAATGGAAATGTTTTCATTAGGTAGCCCACCATTGGTGCCTATACCGATTTCATTATTAACCGTAAGTACTAGGACTGAGCGTGACGAATTGATTAGACTTGCAACGGCTGGTATAAATAAACGACAAACAGATTTTCTGAACTTCATCAAGAATGATATTAGCATCATACTGACTACAGATGAACGTACTCAGACTGAGCGGATCAAGAAATATAATGGAAAATAAATAGTTGGATTGTTTTCGTAATGTCTGTGACACCACAAATTCTAAAATTCTTTCAGAAAATATCATAAATTGAACATTAGGCAAAATAATATTATTTTCCATTATATATTTGAGACTAGTACAGAGTCTGGATATGTTCGTCTGTTGTAAACATAAGCATGTATGTAGATTCAGTATAGTGTCCTCATTTTCCTTGGTGAAGTTCAGAAGCTCTGTTGATTGTTTGCTTGCAGATTTAGTAATTACAAATCTAGTAAGTTTCTCTACACGCACACACAGTCAAACGTTGTTTATTGTTGTTTGAAAAATATGGTCCTGATTAGAATAAAGTTCTCCCCTAACTTTTTAATCAACAAGTAAATATTAAAGTATAATTATTTTCGTCTTAAATTTTTATGTGATGCTTTTTATTTTTCACCAAGAACATGTAAATTTAAGATTAATATAATTACTTATGGCCGTAAGGCTCTTTTATGGCGGGTCTTCAGTAAATATAAACATAAAATAAAAAATCTCTATGTTTACCTAACCCAAGTCTTCATCAATCGGTTATATACATCAAAGCTAGCAAACTAATTGAGACAAGTCAATGTAATTTTCGTCAATTTCTATAACACCAAACCAATGATGGTAAGCAAGCATTAGCTATAAACTAGGCGAAGACTTTCAATGAGAAAAGATTTAAAAGCAGTGTCCATAGCCCCCTGTCTACACTGGGCATGAAAAATTGCTTCAGATATTTTATGGTAATGTCCATCTTAAAAAAAAATGTTGGTGTGGGCAAATTATTTTATAACATTTCATTTTTGGCTGGCCGATCGTTATCAAGACCTAAAAAGACTGCGATCAGAAAATTTGATTGCATTAAACAATTTGGAACTCGCCGAGTTAGAAGAGATGAAAAGATTAAGAAAACGAATATGCAATCTAATTAGTTCCGAACGCGTTAGCTTCATTTCAGCCATTATGATGATAAACGTCAAATTTATTGCAAGCAATTTTCTTGGTAACCCCCTGTCTACACTGGCCATGAAAAATTGTTTACCATAGTTTATGGTAAAGCCCGTCTTGAAAAAAAAAATTTGGTGTGGGCAAATTATGTTATGACATTTCATTTTTGGTTGGCCGATGGCGTTATCAAGATTTCATTTTTGGTTGGCCGATGGCGTTATCAAGATCGAAAAAGACTGCGATCAGAGGATTGATTGCATTAAAGGATTTGGAGCTCGCCGAGTTAGAAGAGATGAAAAAATTAAGAAAACGAGTATGCACCTTTATAGTTCCACAAGCACTCATTTATTTCGTAAAAATTAATGAATTTAATTAGTTCTGAACGCGTTAGCTTCATTTACGCCATTTTGATTATAAACGTCAAATTTATGGTAAACAATTTTCTTGGACATACATACATATATGGTACGCCATGAATTATTGCTATAGCTACACGGTCTGCACTGGCAATTCCGTAGCAATATCATATGGTAGACCATAATTTATGGCCAGTGTAGACAGAGGGCAAAGGAGCGCAAAATAAAAAAGGGTGTGATAAAAGTGTGAACTGCAATTATCGAAAAAATGCTTTCGCCTTTTACAGAAGTTTAGGAAATTCGCACACAGCCTAAATAATTTAGTACATTGAGATTTTCTTGAATTTTCAATTTTGATCATGCAATCAAAAATTTGTGTACGATTGCTTTGCGGACTCAAGTTCGAATTCAACCAACCTACTAATGAAAGGATACCTGGTATTTTGGAACGTTCTTTAAAACTGATAGTATGCATTTAGTATGATCAGATAATCAGCGGATCATACATCATTTTAAAATGGAATTACTCTATGATATACATATATTGACATTTTTCATGGAACCAACTTTGAAATATTTTTACAGAAGTTTAGGAAATTCGCACACAGCCTAAATAATTTAGTACATTGAGATTTTCTTGAATTTTCAATTTTGATCATGCAATCAAAAATTTGTGTACGATTGCTTTGCGGACTCAAGTTCGAATTCAACCAACCTACTAATGAAAGGATACCTGGTATTTTGGAAGGTTCTTTAAAACTGATAGTATGCATTTAGTATGATCAGATAATCAGCGGATCATACATCATTTTAAAATGGAATTACTCTATGATATACATATATTGACATTTTTCATGGAACCAACTTTGAAATATTTTTTTTTTTTTTTTGGATTGGACAATTATGAAAGTATAGATCCTAGGTAAGAGTAGCAATAAATATGACAGCAATTATTCTCAAATAGCTGACAGATACACTCACAATTTCATTTTTTTAATGCCGTTATCATTTTTAACTTAGAAAGCCCCAAACTTTGTAATGTTCTTAATAATTTAATCACAGTTTTCGTAGATCTTAACAACGCCAAAGTCTAATCTAAAATAGAAAGTTTGCCATAAAAAGAAAAATAAATGTTATGTCTCCACGTAGTCTTGTGTGATAAAATATGGCAAACAAATTTTTATGGCCAATGTAGACAAGATTTTCGTTTTCAAATTGAGGCGAATTTCAAAATATTAACGAAAGAAAATTACACAAAAACGTGCAAAAATCGTAGGAAACCAAAGTCTACACGACCAATTTTTACACAAAAAAGCTATAAGCTTAATGTCTAGATTTTAGAGATATTTCCATATCTAAAGTTTAAAATCATGCCTAGTAAAAATTTTCGACAGCAAATGACGAAAAGGCAGAAAGTGATAGAGATCAAACTCAAATTTATAACCTTTTGAATAAATTTAGATAGAAAAAAGCTTTCCACAAAAAGTTAGTGGACAATTGTAGGGGAGATAAACTTCTGTTAGGTGTTCTAATTGAAAGTACAAATCGGAGGAAGTGATAACAGAACCGTCCAGAAAACAACTCAAATAAATGCCAATCTTCTTCTAATGCCACAGTTTCAATGATTTCAAATTAAAATTACAAAATTGTGTTCACGAACAATGATTTTTTTGAAAGTTTTAGTATTTGCTCATGATTCTATGGATCTATGTTGTGATATTCTGTTCATACATATATATTGCAATCATTCGTTTGTTCGGGGCCCATATAAAATTGTAGGCCTAATTACAGCCATTAAAAATGAATTGCTCCAATTATCCATGCCCCATTATGAATTTAAGGGAGTTAAAGAAAAAGAAGTATTATAACCAGTATTTATGAAACTCCAATAAGATTAGGTGTGATATGCACATGGATATCATGGTCTTTGGTTCGCTGATTCCATTCCTTTCTTCAAAACAAATCCCTCATTTAACTTGCTACATGCAATTTTTTCATTGTTTCTTTCCGCTGAATGTCAAAAAAATACAAATCGGAAATGATTACAAGTTGGACAAAGTCTCACAAGTGAAGGAATTAAAAAAAAAAAAAAAACTTGTACGTGTAAACAAGGCTTTTTTTTATATTATGCATGTCAAAACCATTGAATAAATAACTAATATTAGTTATTTATTCAATGGTCAAAATAGGGGCTAACAAATTTTTAAGCGCTTGTACAAATACAAATTATTCGAAGTATAGAAGTTCAGTTAAAATACTTGAAGGTATTGTAGCGTGAGAAAAAAGATAGTTAGGTGGTGGCGATCGAACCAGATATTTTGATCACCGAAAAAACTTTTATTTTCGCGGAATATTTCCGATTACAAACTGCAGGGTTGTTTCAAGGGAATTCCCAAGACGTATGGAAACGTGAAAGCCCCTGAAATAGGTGACTGAGTAAAGCATGGATTTCAGAAGTGAAGTTACTGTCCCCAGTAACCTATTTCTCACCCTCTCACCTCTTCTTGACATACCCACCAGTACGAAAACGAGTTTCACTCACTTCAACTTTTTAGTGAAGTGGAACCTGATAAATAATCAAGTTGAGATTATTTTCAGCAATTGGTAGAGGTTTTGATGTATGTAATCATTTATAATATTTCTGGTGTGGAACTTGTGAAATGTGATTTTTTTTTTTTAGGGAAAATGGTTTCAAACGAAAAATTAAATATTAAAATGGTCATAAAGCAGCAAAGAAATTAAAAGCAATTTCGGACGAGAAAATTCAAGAAAAAAGAAAGTGTGGGTACGTTTCTGGCATATTGATTGCTAAGGAATAATATTTTTTGTTTATATATCTAATTATCTTTTAAATTTATGAAATTTTTTACCGAAATTAACAAGTTACAAGTAAAACAAGTAAAAAAGCTAGAATTGGTCTAAGACCAATTCTTATGATACCCTAGATGAATGCCCGTATTGAATTTCGTATGGTCACCGATCTATTCAAGTTTGATTTTTGAATTTGTTTTTCGCATATATTTCTAGAACGGTTTGTCGCACAGAAAAAATGAATATAACCAATTTTATAGGATTTCGTATTCTGAAGAAGTTTTTAGTATAATAAAAATGTCTTGGGCTGATCGTTTTCAAATTATACGTAAAAAACCTAAATTTTTATATGACAACACCAAAAAGGAGTTACCCGATTTAGTCCATCAAAAACATCACGTACGAAATTTCAGCTCTCTACGTCGATACGTTCTCAGGCAGTTTCCAAATATATTGTGGAAAACGAAATTTTTATATGGCAACCCCACGAAGGAGTTGCCCGATTTGTGTCATTTTCGAATTTAATTTTACTTTTTTTTTCTAAAGTCCCTGTACAAAATTTCAGTTCTCTAAGTATACGCGTTCTCGAGTTATCGTGCGCACAGGCGGACGTCCAAAAATCAAAATAACTTTTAATATAATGGGTGGGTGTCCAATCCTATTTGCTCTACCATAATTATATCTGTGCATTACGAATGGAATGACAAACTTAGTATACTCTATAGATTTCATCTAGGGTAAAAAAAAAATGCTATAATTGGTCTAAGACCAATTCTTATAGCACCCTTGTTGCAATTTCGCATGACAACCTCTCTGTGCAAGTTAAGTGTTTTTTCGCAGATGGACACACGGACATGCAAAAATCAAAATAAGTTTTAATATTATGCGTGCGTATCCAATCCACTTTGCTCTACCAGCATTATTTCTGCGAGTTACAAACGGAATGACAAACTTATGCCTAGGCGTTCACGCCGCTAGCATGCATCACTTTTCATGAATGAGACACTCAGAGGGAGGAAATATTCATCCCCTCGTGTGTCTCTTATCACTTATCCGCGAAAAGTGATACATGCCAGCAGCGTGTACGCCGGCGTTTTGATTTCATATAGATTCTAGGCTATAAAAAGCACTCCCTTTGTATACAAACCAAATCAAAAAAAGTGTTAAGAATTCACAAATTCCACACCAGGTGATATTATAAATTACTGCCTACATATATCAAAACGTGTACCAATTGCAGAAAATAATCTCATTGACTATTTCTCAGGTTCCACTTGGCTAAAAAGTTGAGGTGAATGGAACTCCTTTTCGTACTGGCGCTGGCGCAAATAAACTGGTGGATATGTCAAGAGGTGAGAGGTTGAGAGCGAAGTTACTTGGGACAGTAACTTCGCTTGTTATGCTATGCTTAATAGAAAGGAAATTTTTGGATATTGAAATTTCTTTTCTTATGTGCAGTGATATGTACAAAACTGAATTCAATGATGAGCCAATACAATTAAGGAGGCTATGAAAATGTTCGAACATACCAACAAATTCAACCAACCATGGAAATAATGTGCTTTCCATTAAAGTTTGTTAGTTCGAAATACCACCATCACATCGATACCAAACCGTACAGAATTTTGAATGAGTTGGTACAAAAAAATGTATGTTGCTGAATGTCCTTAAACAATCAATTGTTGTTTTTTGATAATCGTGGGGTAAGAAAAATGAGTCCACGTGTTTCAAAATTCAACGTTCTTAATTATGAACGGCGAGTTGATTCATACGACTTGAATATATAGATCACCAAAATGCAAGAAATCATATGCGCTTTCGCCTGCTTGAAAGTCCAAATATCGGCTCATGTCTCCGGTTTTTACTATTGAATATCGACAACTTTAATTTTTCTATATTTTCGCATGATTCCTAAATACTCGACTGAAATGTATAAATAGTTGGGGACTAAAACGATGATGTTTATGACACTATTGTTATAGCATGACATGAATTAAGACAGTCCTTCAAATCTTTCCGATAGAACTGTAAGAATTGAATATATCACACATACTAAATAAATCTACTTGTAAGATTTTGAAGAGCGACGATTGAACATTCTTCACCGATACAAAATGTTCCAAAAGCACGAAATAATCCTCGAGCGTTATAAAAATATATATGCTCACAGTTCAGAAATGATGAAGATAAAACTTTCTACGTCTGAAAATATTATTAAAAAGAACAAATTCTTGACATACGACTGCAATGTAACAATAAAAAAATTACCAAAAATTTAATCACACAATGTGTGATTATCAAGTTGATTCTTACCACTCATATGTTCTTTCTTAATATCCGGTAAACCTTTCCGCCGTCTATCACGTTCATATTCTCGTTCCTTTTCCTTTTCCTTTTCTCGTTCCTTCTCCTTGTTACGTTCACGTTCTCGTGATGTACGTCTACGATTTGCTTTGGGTGAACGACTGCGAGACCGTGAGCGTGATCTTGATCGACGTCTTCGATCAGTTCGATCAGGACGTTCAGTTCGTTCAGTCCGATCCCGATCACGACCTCTTTCACGAGATCTAGATCGAGTGGAACGTCTCCGTTTGTATCTGTCACGATCAGGAGATGTGCTGCGAGAATCATTTCCATCCAGATTAATAACCTGCTCGAAAGAAACAAAAAACAAATAACATTACATAAAATAAGGTGTTTCATTTTTTTGTATGGCTTTTGTGTTCTATTGGTACTTTACAGCCGTATGTTGACGTGTGTATCTATTCTTATTGATTTTAATGTAAAATTATTCAAACTTTCCAATTAATTCGCGCGGGTGGGTATGATTTTTATCTTCATCATTTCATTCATAACGCGTGGTTTTTTTCTTTTACTACTACGATACGCCTTTTTGAATTTAGTAACATAAGGAAACAATAAATTTAACTTACCATTTAAGACGTGGCATGGTCAAAACCGAGAATCAGGCGGAATTTCGATTTAAACCTACCTTTATTGAAATTCCGTCGATGAAGGCAACTTGTTTTAATTTTTTTTTTTTTAATAGTACATACTTTATGAATATTATAATTAAATTTAATAAATATAGTTCCGATTCTCATCTAAATCTTAGAATGCTTTGTCAGTTGTGATAAATTCTTATGAACAGGAATATTATTAATTTTTTTTCTTCTTTGCTCTCATCTAATAAGCGATAGTTTTTGCTAACGTTAACGACTTTATTCACTTTAAAATTTTTTTTTAAATTCAATGATGAAAAAAACTGCTTTTATCAATTTGTTATTAGGGAAACGAAATAATGAGTGAACTATTCTAAAAGACCATTTCAATAGATTGCTCAGGAAATATGGAAACATTTATTTGTGAAATTTTGTAGTTTTACTCCACGTCATTACAGCAGGCTCAAAAACATCTGCTACACACATCCAAATCACTTTTCAATTAGATTTAGGGCCGTATACACGAAAAAAACAGTCATAACTTGTAACCATCATATTATATATTCATAATCAATTTGAATTCTAGCTACTGTTATAGAAAATTCATTACGTTTTTTTGCTTCATTTTAAATTTTGAGTGTATCGCAATGTAACAGACACAAGTTATTATATTGCTTGATGTATGTATACGGCAGCATCGGAAATTAAGGTAAAACGAATTTACACCCAATAATCCTTAATCACTCTCATGTGTAAACCAGAAATAACCAAATAAAGCAATTACGTTTGCAGATATTTTTGACCAAATTTAATGAAAAAAAAAAAAGTTATAAAAGGCAAAAATGTATACCTCAATCTTGTCTTCGGCGGTAACAAACTCAACTTCCTTTTCTGGTGGCTCAATATTTTGTTGTATAGGTTGAGCAATTGGAGGAGGTCCACTGGTTCCCTGCAAAATGTTTAAATATAATTATATAAAAAAAAATAATAATAATAACATTTTAAAATACCTTGAGTACATTTTGAATATGTTTTTCAAATGCTTCTTCCTGTATTCGCATCTCATTTAACTTAATTTGCTTTTCTTCCTGTTGCTTAAGCTTTTGCAATGTCTGCAGTTGTCTGAGTACATTTGGATCCTTAAGTAACTGCGTCAAATTATTACCCTGCAAATTACACTTTTTTTTTAAATGTTATAATAAACTTCCTTAATATGTTTTGTTAGGTATATAGAAAAGAAATTACATCTAGAAGATTAGGAACGTGCGGAGAAGCAGATTTTTCCTCTTCTTCCTCATCACCGTAATCATAATCAAGTAGCTTTTTGTTAAATTTAACTGAATCTGATTGATTGGTACCAGTACCCGTTGAACTTTCATTCGTCTGACGTAAAAGTATTTGCTGTAGTTGTTGCAAGCGACGAATAGTGTTTGCGTCAAGGGTATTTCCCGTTTGGTGACCAATCTAACAGAAAACAAATTATGATTAGGCATATTATCGCAAATATTATATTAATTATAATAAAATTAAAAATAAAAGGCCTATTCTTAATTTATTCTGAATATCATTATATTCGAATTGTAATACTAAGGGCGATATACATATCTGAATTAATTGTGTCTGTAGCTGCTCAAACCACTGATTACGCCTCATTTTATCTGGATGTAGTGTATATTGCATAAATCGCTTAAAGCTATACACGGTGTCCCAGACTAATATGACTATATTTTGCCAAAGGATTGCTCTCGTTCATGTCAATGTCAAATGTCAAAAGGAACATATTTTAAGAAGGCATTATATGCAGAACCTTGGGGTTTTTCCTATGACTGTTAAAACACCCCGTACTTCTGGTACTTTTTTTTCCTCCCCGTTATTTTGTTAAAAATAACCCCACTAACATATATTCTTGTTAGAGAATTTCCATTTTCTTAACCTATTCAGGTCATACCGAAATTAGACGAGGGAACAAATTATCTTTGACCTGAATAGCTTAAAAGCTAATAACTCCTTAACAGTCATAGATAGAACATAAGCGTAATAGGTTAAATTAAAAACGAAACTCTGGGCTTTCGAAATTTCGTAAGAAAAATGTATGTTAGTGGGGATATTTAAAAAAAAAACAAATAGCTGAAATATAAAAATTTAAAAACCGAAATTTTGAATTTGAAGCGTCATTATAATTCTGGAGTGGTATAAAATTCATAGGATGTGGCCTCCTCCTGTGGGTCTGCATAAAATTCCCTCTTAAAATAGACCGTATACCATGTAGTTTTAAAAATATAAGGGTGTTTAATGAAAAAAGAACATATTTTACTAATCACCCTGTAACTCGGTTGGTGACATTTTGCCCCCCCCCCCGCTGCCAAACAATGTTTTACTTGTCTGGACGAGAGGAATCATTTTGCAAAATATAGTCATATAAGTCTGGGACTATACAGGGTGTTATGCTGCCGCAAACAAATATACCCTGATGGGATATAGTGAAAATTATTGTCCGTTAAGAGATAAATATTACCCAGTGAGTGTTAGTTTTTGACATTGGGCCCACATTGTAATTTAATGAATATCCCAACGTAGTTCTACTAGTGGGTTTCGAAGTTAGTAAGTACCACCTTCCCTCATGCGCGAAACAAAATTATTGAGCTAATAGATTTAACTTTGCTCGCTCTGCTTTAAAATTGGATATGATTTTTTTTTAAATTTTATAGGCAGGGGGCTTAAGATCCCAAGCACGCGGGCCATTGTGTTAACCTGCTTACATAACTATAATTTTTTAACTCGACATCTGCCACTCGTACTCTGTATACATACTACATAGCGAGAATAATTCTCAGAAAAGTCAAGTTCTTTTTAGTACTCGTTTGGTATCTTTAGTCATTTATCTATCAATCACGTAAGATGGAAATTAACATATTCTTTGTATAATCCTCAAGTCTGTGTTTGGTTTAAGCTGGCTATAGCCCGTATAGGATTGCTCAATTTTTAATTAAAGCATACTTTATTTTATTTGTTTTGAATTAGCTGACAGTATTATTGTTCAACTCGTCATAGATATAACCTCCTCTAGTTTAATTGATTTGTGTTCTCGGCGTGAATAAAAAGATAAAGCCAGTAAGTAATTCGCCATCTCCAGATACTAGAAATAAGAGAAAATACTTTTAAGATGTCATTACACTCAATAATCAGGTGGGAGTTGATCAGTAATTTAGGCAGGCAAATATGACAAAATGACTTCAAGCGACCGATTTATCTTTGTGTATCACTTATACATATGCGTGTAAGCGATATTATGTTACATAGTTATGGTAAACATTGGTGTTATTTTGATTAATGCATTATATGACGTATGCTGAATTTAACGATGCGATAAACAAAAAATTTAACGGACGATAAAACTTCTTCAAATATAAATTTTAATCGAAGTCAGACGTTTTGTGGTCTGCATCAAGTTTTTTGATTGCTTCTTAAATGAATATAAGATAAATCAGTTACCCATAGAATTTCACTTTAACATCGAAACTCTGGACCGTTCGGAAAACTCGAAATCCTTTTTTTTTACATCTTCACTCTAACAAAATAAAATTCTTGCAGGGAACACAGGAGAAAGTCCAGATTCCAATTTTTGCATAAATATTATGCATTGCGATAGAAAATAAAGATTTGTATTTGAATTAGTATGATTTCTTGAGTCTGGAGAACATAGGTTGGAAATTTTGATGATTTCTATTCCCACGAAAATGTTCTATATTTTTGATCGGGATTATGTTCCCTCACATTGGTATCCATGTTCGAATTCTGAATCATTTAAAATTCAGAGCTAAGCATACCGATTTATAAGCTTATCTAAGAAAATATCACTGGTATTTCAAAATAATGGAGTGAAAACAATTTTTGAAAGAATGTACAAATATCTACATAAAAACTATCATATTTATACTAACTATGAGTAAGTTTCTTCATCATTAAGACTGGATATAGCATTGCTAATGATGAAGCGTGTAAATTATGGATAGTGACACTTGAGATTAGAAGTTTCACTTTGATTTCCAGTCGCTTTTAAAAAATATAAAAATGAGAATTTTATTTGACAGAAATTTTACAACATCTTTGCCAAAGCGAAATTAGTCTTTTTCTTAAAACATTTAGGTAGTGTGACCCGATGTACATTAATTATTATGAATTGTTTGAAAGGATTTTGGAGGTATTCAATAAGATTTTATTACTCAGTTTTTGTTTTTAACTCGTTGTCTCAGTCGCACTACAGTATGCATAGACAAGTTCTTTCCATGGAAAAGACGAAAGTATTGACATTATTTGTTTATTTCATGAAAACAAGAAAAATTTCCAATTTTGTTCGTCTGTTTCTTATTTTCTTATTAGGTTTTCTTTGGCTCAAGTAAGGCCCAAATTCCAAATACGACTGATCAGTAGACTGTATCTTTGCCGATTTCCTTCCACTCTTTTCCATAAAGAGGACATTTCTGAACTGACGCAACCGACACCAAACTTGCACTTTCAGCAAAGTGTAGTTTCAGTCACAGAAACTCAGGCTTATCAATCATAACGCAAAAGAAAGAAAATTAAGCACCTGCACTAATTGAAATGGTTACTGAGCACATGGAGCACACTATCACTTCGAACATAAACATTTCTTATTTATTTCTAATTAATTATATTTATGTTTTCATTTCTATGAGATCTTAATTTTTCCTTTTTCTAATTTTTATATTATAATATTTTCTTTCATACATACCGTATATATACTAATATATGTATTTCGTGTAGTTAAGCCAAAAATTTACTCTGCTCGCTATTTGACTATTATATTTTCATTTTATTATATATGTATCTTTTAGTGGGTATTCTGTATATGTTATATTCCACCTCCCATCTGTTACAGGATTATATAATCTTTATACTGTAGCCAACAATAAAAGAATTATCTTATTTTATCTTATTTTATCTTATGAGTTTTAAGGGCAAGAGAATAAAATTAACACGAATAGGTATTACAATTTATCACCAAAAGGACCAATATGCAGTTCTTGCTTTACCACAAAAACAAATAAATTAAACTTCTATAATTTTAGCAAAACAAAAATAGGTCCAAACTTCTTCAAATTTTGGCACCAGACTGCGACTACTGGATCTGTTCACACTCTCAACTGAAAAACATAAAAGGCCGACCAGAAAGCCCTCTACGTTCTACTTTTGCCTTCATAAAAACCTCGTGGTGGGATTCTGTATGGTGAGTCGACGGAGAAAAAACCTACCTAAGTTGTAAGTTATGGCTTTATATATTTCCGAGACGAATCAAGCCCAATCCCAAAATGTGAAGAAACTTTGGGTAATAATTCGATGGTGCCCAGTAAACTTTTGCGATATTTAAGTACTAAACACCCATCGGTATCGGTAACTCAAAAAGAGACATCCATTTCTCAACGTTTGAAAGACGAGTTTAAGAAACAGGTAACTCTCATGAGTTCGTCCAATAAACATCATTCTCTTGCGGAAACTTTAATTTTACCTGTTTGCAAAGGAGGTGTTAAGATTATGATTAGCCAAGAAGCCCCTAAGGAAATCGAAAAAGTACCTGCGTCAGCAGAAACGATCTCACGTCGCATTAATGATATTTCCAGCAACATTGAATCAACGTTAATTGAAAAATTAAGGCTTAGTGGAATTTGCGCGCTACAAAACGACGAGTCTACTGATATCAGTGGTCACGCGCATCTCATCTCAAATGTGAGGTACATTGACGAATGTGAAATTAAAGACAACTTTTTATTTCATCTGCCACTACCTGGTTATACTACCGCCGAAGTAATATTCAAAGTAACAGACCGGTACTTCAGTGAGCATAATTTTGAATGGTACAACTGCATAAGCATTTGCACAGATGGAGCAGCAGCTATGACAGGAAAAATTAGGGGATTTGTAACCAGAGCTTCTGAAAAAAAACTCCAATATGAAAAACTTGCATTGCTTTTTAAACAGGAAGCACTGATGACGAAGTCTCTGCCTGATAAATTGTTGTCTGGATTTCAAGAAGTCGTAAAACTTGTCAATTGCATCAAGTCGCGACAGCTGAATTCTCTGTTGAATGCAATGTGTCAGGAAATGGAAGCAGATCATCAGTCACTTTTTTTCATACAGAAGTACGTTGGATTTCTAGCGGAAAAGTCTTTCTCGAATTTACGAAATAAAAAAATGAGACCCAGGCATTTTTAGAGGCCCAAGGCTCAGATTTTGCTTCTCTTATTAAAGAATGGGTAGCAAAACTTGCATATTTGGCGGACATATTCGCTCATTTAAATGAGTTCAACAAAAAAATTCAAAACAGGAATTAATTTTAACGTCATCGGACAAAATTTAAACTCTTAGTGCTAAGTTGGTGTTCTGGATCAGCCACGTTACCAATACTAGTAATGAAGTGTTCCCAAATGTCATAGCTGCCCATTCAGAAAAAAAGTGCAGGCTTTGAACTTGGAGCTATTAGCAGAAAAAATGAACTTTTATTTTCCTAAGTGTGCAACCTATGGACTGGGTACGAAATCCATTCTCAGATAGCATTTCCCTCGTAAAATTTTTGGCTACATTTAAAAAATTAGTATCGACTGATTTCAAAATGTGCTATTGCAATTCTCTTACCATATCGAATTGGGATTTTCAACTCTCACTACGATTAAATAAAAATAAAAAAACGCCTGAGAACGTTCGACGAAGTGATGAGAGCAGCCTTATCAACGATTGCTCCAAATTTCGATCGCCTATGCGTATGTTTAGTTAAGTAGGCTCACATTTCTCATTTATGGTGTATCTCTAAAATTTCTTGATTTGGTATGTGTACCTTGAACCCAAAAAGTGTGCGGAACACTGCTCTAGATGACATGGTGAAGGCACGACATAACTCGATATCATATCGTCCATATACAGGGTGTTTCCTCCATGGTGGTCCATAGAGCAGAAGGTGATAGTACTCACCTAAACAAACAAAAAATTGTATGGCATGGGGGGGGGGGGGGGCATATCAACCGTTTCGGAGTTACAGGGTGATAAGAAAAAAAGCTAGTTTTTCACGAATCACCCTGTATCTTAAAAAGTACAGGGCGTATTGTCACAGTTAAGAGCTCATTGTATGCAGAACTTCATGGTCTTTTCAACGACTGCTCAACCAGAACCGTACCCCTCGCCCCTCAAGAATTATGGTTGTCTAAACTCAAAATTTCGAACTTTTTTTTAATTTGACCTCTATTATTTTTGAAAAAAGATCGTTAACATAACTTTTTTTTATAAAAACTGTAAACTGTGGACTCTCCTTTTAATTTGACCCTTTACACCCCGTGTGTTAAAGTAGCCGTTAAACAGTTATTAACTCATCATCTATTCCGGTCACACCGAAATTAGACGATATTTTTTAAAATGACGTGCTAAGGGGACAAATTATTGTTGAAAATAAGTTTAGAGCTAATAGATGAATGCCCGTATGTAATTTTGTGTGGTCACCTATTTGATTGCTGAAGTTCGTGCTCGGACAGTAAAAACGGTTATAACCAATTTTATAAGATTTCATATTCTGAAGAACTTTTCAGTACAATAAAAACTTCTGGGATTGATCACAATATACGTAAAAATACTAAAATTTTATATGGCAACACCAAGAGAGGTTGCCCGATTTAGCCCATTTTTGAAATTGTAGGTATTTTCTATTTTTATGAAAACACTACAAAATTTCAGCTCTACGTTGACGCGTTCTTAGGCAGTGTTCAAATATGTAGTGAAAAACAACATTTTTGTATGGCCACCCTACGAAGGAGTTACGCCACTTGTCCCAATTCGAATTTAAAATTTAATTTTACTTTTTTTTCAAAGCCATGTGCAAAATTTCAGTTCTCTTAGTACACGCACTCACGAGACATGCAAAAATCAAAATATTGTCTAATGTCCAATCCATTTTGCTCTACCATCATTATTTCTAGATGTTACAAACAAATGACAAACTTTGTATACCCTATGATTTCATCCAGGGTTAAAAATGATGACAAGATTTAACACACGAGCTAGCTAGAGCTCATTGTTATAGATTATAGAGGAAAAAAGTTATTAGATAAGAATGGATAACTAAGAGAATTAACCGTTTTTTTATACGAGGGAAGTGCAGTTGTATGATATACTAGACAAGAGCACAGAGTTCTCTAATGTTATAAAGGACGTGATGAGGGGCTGGCTTCCGCGTGATACCTTCTCTGAACCTTCGTGCAAGTTATACTTGAAAGTGGCATATCTTCGTCAATTTTAGTCGGTTCAACTCGAAATTTTGAAAAAAATAAACGAGATGGGGTATACTTAAATCCTATGTAGGCATAGCCCACCCCTCAAATGCAAACTTTCCTAAATTAATTTCAGACTGTACAAATCAAATGTAATAAATAATCTCGGCGGAAATGGGTGCCAATATATGGTGTAATAATAATAAATAAATAAATAAAATATCAATTCATGTCGATTGTTTAATTCTCGCAATGCGATAGTGTCACCGTTTCTGAATTCTCCTTTATTGAATTTAATAGAAGAACTTTTGAGGTCAAATTCTAATATGTAATTGTTCAAAAAGGATGTACTACAGTAATAAAATTATTATTATGATGTTACTGGCTATGATTCATACTGAAAATTAATTTTCAATAATCTTGTAGCTTTTGGTTGCATTTTAGAGACCCAAAGGAAAATGCTATTATGATTGTCGTTTAAAAAGTGACATTTGTCGAAAACATACGTCTTTGGACGTACTACTGTTGTGTTAAGTAGACGAATGTCGATGTAAGTGATAATTAAGTGACAATTTCACTCACTTGGTTTATGTAAGTGGCAAAAGTTAGATGTGTGTAAGGAAAAGGAAAGTGCAAGCGGAAAAAGATAAATTTTGTGGTGACTTTTTAAGTTGTTCATTAAAACTAAAATCAAATAGTTTGTTATAAATTAAATTAAGTTATTTTTTTTGTTTTTTTATTACAACAACAAAAACATTTTGAAGTGATGATAGATTTGTGAAGCATCCTTTTATAGGCAAAGGGTTGAAACACGCAGAGTACATCGAGTTTATTATTTTTTTAATTGAGAGTGACTGCGGAGCTTGTCACTTCGGTGAGTAGACAACTATAATAAGGGTGTGTATATTGCATATATGACACTACAAGAAAATGAAAATCAGGACCAGCTTCTGCTAGGAGCCTACTTGTATATTATAGGTCTGTTGAATAAAGTCGAAAAAAATTCAGAGCAGACTTACGTTACGTTAACTGTCAAATTAAAAGTACATAAAACATAGTTTATTGCTCTTTTTTGCTCTACAGTAACCTAAAGCAGCTCATTAAACCGACCTTATCAGTACTTAAGAAATAAAACTTTATTTAAAACAAACTAGGTACGAATTATTATCATTAAGGGATATTGCCTAGGTGGATACTATCACCTCCTGCCTAATGGACCGCCATGGAGAAAACACTACAGAGTAGAATTTATTTACCGTAATAAAATTAATATATTGTGCCAAATGCCGTGTAACCAATGTTTCTTAGTTTTTCCTTCCCTTCGGCAACATACAGTGAGAAAATTGTCGAAGTACTGTTTTAGAACAGAAGTGTAGGTGAAGATAAAAGACACCAGAAGTCCTCAATTCAAATTATGTTGTAGGTAATCTACAAAATTCTGCGTTAAGAGATGTTAAGATGAATACGTCGTTTGGTAGGTAGTAGGGATTAGGGACTTAGCCGTTATATTTCTGAGATTACCCATTACTTTTAAGCAATACAGTCGATGATTTTAAAATTGCCAAATACCTATTCATCCGAGCTTATAATCAATTCTTTAAACGCAAGGTCAGCAATATTTTTCTGTGATTCTCATTGATTCATAAATTCAATAAAAAAAAACTGATGTTCTTCAATAAAAAAAATAAAGGACATTTGATAATTCACCTCTAAGGACAGTATTCACAAAGCCATTTAGTTGAAATTTAATTTAATTTCTGTTTTAGTACTCCTGTAAGAGGGTTAGTTAAGTTATAATAATGCATAACAACTTACTAAAACACAAATTAAGTTAAATTTCAATTAAATAGCTTGGTGAAATATATATCAAAACCCCTCCAGTGCTAAATTGATTCAGATCACCGTATAGATTTTTAAACGGTGTATGATGTATGAGATAATAAATAAAACCCTTTGCTTTGTCCAAATGAGTTTCATATCGTGTAGTTCACTTACAGGCATCTCAGATGAAATCCCATGATTTTCGTCTGAAAGATTTGTTGAAGATGTTTCCTGGGTGGACGAATTCAATCCATTTGAAGAAATATCTTGTACCCCACTTGATGCTGGTTGCTGATAAATTGGATGATTCGGATCAGCGAGATCAAAAAGAGGTTGTATCACTTCCGGTGCAAAGACACTATTCTTCTGCCATAGATTTAAAACTCGAATAATTCTGCTTTTATCATCTGATGCACAACGAAAAAGGTTAGCAAATGTTTGCTTCATGTTTCGCGCAAAACGGGGTGCAAAAACATCTTTTTCGGGGCCAAATTGATGTCGAGATTGGCGGACAATCGAATCAATTACATACAAGCCAGGAACCTTGTATTCTGGCTTACATTTTAGGATAAATTTCTCCACACTTTGTACGACGTGCTTATAAAATTTTATAGCCTTCATGGCAGCTCTAGTAATTGCTGCCATTTTGGCTTTCGAAATTGGGGGCTTTGTGTCATAGAGCCCAGAGAGCTAAAAAGAAAAAAAGGAAAACATTAGAACTCAGAAAAATAATCTTTTCATCTTATCAGAAGGCTTATGAAGTTTAATATAATTAAAATAAACTTGCACATTCATTGCCTTGATAAGTTTTGCAAAAAAATCTGCTTAGCCACTAGTAATGTACGCAAATTTTATGTAATCGAAGAAGCCGCCACATTTTATCACTATTTACCTCTGCATTAAAGGCAATGACATTCTCCATTTTATTGTATTTAGTTCATTATACTTTTCCACTGATTTTAATAATGTTTTTTACTAGTTTTATTCCAAATATCTAGTATTTATCACACTTTCCTTTAGGAAACACAACGAGCAATCAGTCAAACACATCCAAAATGGCGACATTTCTTTAAAACCCCATTTTCGCTATGGGTGGTGTGCGTGCCAAATCATGATATTACTTATCTCTTTGAATAATAGATGTCGCCTAAACTTTTTAATTAATTTTAATACGTCCTTCTCACACGGGAAGTTTTTAAGGAAGTAAGAAAATTTCCTTCCCTTGTGCTGAGACGTGCCAGCACAATAATGTAGCTCCTTGTAGTTCCTTATATGATTTTCACTTTTCACTTTTTTTTTATATAAACAATAACTGTATCACAAATTCACAACACGACGTAATGATTATTAAATAATTATATTATCACCTCAAATCGCAGGTAAACATTTGTACAGCCATCCGAAATTTCGCAATTCCAAAATGGCCGAAGCTAATTTGCTTGCTGTAGAATTGGTATGCTGCCTGTACTCCTGGATTTTTCCTACCCCCGAATACTTCTCACCCGTAAAAACTGCCAAAAACTTCCGTTGCTATGATGCATCGTTTTGAATCACTTTTCGAGAATAAGAGACACACGGGGAGGAATTGGCCCGAATTTTGCTAGCAAAAAAACTGAATTAACAGAAAATATTCATATGGATGTGTACATACATACACAGTCAGAAAACAAACTTGGGCTTTGCTTTCCGGTAAATTCAATACTTCAGTACTTCAATATATTAAAACTACCAAACAGCATAGAAATAATTTTCTTCTTTGCATCCATTTTAGTTTTATTTACTTATATCATTCAACTTCAAAAGGCTGCTCTGAACAGCAAAAACGACTATATATGTAGTCACTACAGCGTGTTGCTCTGAACAGACTCTATAGCTCGGGTTTACATGCTGCAACATGCGTTACTTTTCGTCGATGAGCGGCATTCGGGATGAGGAAAAATTCTGTACTACACTTTTTTAAATTGTATACCAATAAGTATATATTTTGAAATTGTGAAATTTTTGATCGGACGGCTGTGCAGCTGCGATTGAGGGGATAGAATATCAAACGAGCTAAATGCAGACTAAATGTAGTGTTGTTGTTTGGTTTGAATTCAAAGCTGTCAGGACAATGGCTCAGTGCAGCACCTCATTAGGCCTTGTCACAGGAGATGACAGCTGACACCATACACAGAGCTTCCTATTGCGAGGGGGGGGGTATGAAGCCAGGGTGCCTGCGCTTGTTGACAGTGCACGGACTAGCTCGTCGTCAGGGGTGTGGAATCTTGGCTTCACCTCTAATAGGTTAATGAGTTCGCAGGTTGTTTGTGACCAAGGAAGCGGGGGAGGAACTATCTCAGAGTTCACTTCCTTGAGGTAACCACGGGGATATAAAAATAGTACAGACAGGGGAATGGTGCTGGAACAGGCCGTAGGCATGTTCGAAATGACTGACCAGACTCGGCTAACATCCGGGTGTCAGTCTGGCGGAAGATGTCCACAGCGTGTAGCTATGACATCTATAGTGGAACTGACCCACCCACGTACATCGATGGGCCGCCGCCATCGATCCCATACCAAATTAGAAAGACTGACGGAAAGGAAAGAGGTAGACAGGCTACCCCATCTTGAGTTCCTCGAGGGAGGTCGGAGACAGACGGGCGCCTAGGCAACTCTTAGCCCTAGTTAAAAAAAAACTATATAAACAGATCAGGACTTTTCGAAAAAAAACTATGCCTTTCTTCCAAGGTGATATATCTTTTTATTAGGTGCGAGCGTCCACCGTACATCGACTGAAGCTCATACAGATCAGAATAGCTATTATAAACTCAAATCTAATACAAAAACAAAAAAAGACAAGAGACTACATGAAAGGCTTAGGCTCCAACTACAATTATACACATGTCCAGAGGGGACTTAACCTACAAGGTATTAATCTGTACACATACATATCTAAAATTATACACATGTCCAGAGGGGACTTAACCTACAAGGTATTAATCTGTACACATACATATCTAAATCTTGCTAGCCTTATACTCATTCTACACCTGTGACTTATTGCTCATATGTATCTATAGGTATATATATATATATATATATATATATAAATTGACCAATACTATCGATCCCAACAAGGTAGGTACAAATTATTTTCACTTTACATTAATATATATAGTTGAACAAAAAGAAACTCTTATTCCTTTCATCATAGGTGATTAAGACATAATTTAACACTATCTAACGTCATCTTAAGACAGCTACTAGTTGCTGATATAAAACTACTAAAATCTCTTTACTGAGATACTATTAACGTTATGTGGCGACACCCACTATTTATTGCTATAATTACTAATATTTCTGATCAGTAACAGGTGGACAGGAGCGAGATCGCAATCGATAGGCATGCCCATGCGTCAGTATTGTTACGATATTATTTTAAGTTAGGTAATTCCTTGGATATATTCACTGGATTCTCGTATTTTTTTATCATTAAATTGTTTCTTTTATATTTTTTTTGTATAAATATATATGTATATATGAAGATATTTTTATATAAAAAAAATTTATGGTACTTACTCAGCCGGTCCCAGGAGGTGAAGGTTCATCCGCTGGACCGACGTGCGTTCCTGTAATCTTATTTACACAAAAAAAATCTAAAAGGCCGATATTCGCTACGCCTGGCACTTTGTTATATCAAGAGACTACGTCCCTCTCTATCGTGCGGTTTCCTTCCTATTCACCTTTTTGAACTCATTGACCTTAACGAGCTCCTACTATATCTAGTACCTAAAGATACTACTTGACCTATAAGACGTGATTATTCTGGCATTGGATTAAGTTGTGGTGACCTCCGGGTCTCTTCCTTTTTCCTTTGTTATTTTTGTAGATCTACCGCTTCAGGGTACTTTCCTTCAGTGCTTTTATTTGCACTCCTTCTATTCCGATGCTTGTTACTTTACATTTATATGTTTTTTTGTTTTCTTTTTATTTTGGTATTTGTAGCTCCGACTAACTCCACAGCTCTTGCTACCGATTCTATCAGAGCCGAGTCGGTTTATCTGGCCCGTTTGGGCTTCCTATTGGATGCACTTTGGACCTTATAATTAGGCGTACGAAGTAGAATGCCCAAGCTTGGTCTGATATTATTAGTTCTAATTCTGCCAGCGGAACACGACTGGGACCTGAGCTGGAGAGTAGGTAATTGATACTTGAGCCTTTTTGGAGTATTCGGAGGTATCACTAAAAGGTGGTAATTAAAGCAAATCGTACGCAGATATAAAAACTATGAAATATCTTACACATTGATAGAGCTCGATCTCTACTATGCAATTTCTTACTTAAGGAGTGTATATTTTCCGGGATGCACACGGTTTTTCTTAGATCTTCTAATCTGAGCGGATTACAGGAACCGATCTATGTAAGGTTAGACGTGAAGTGACAGACAATCTAGAGCATTCAGCCATGTCATCTGGAGTTTGACGTTTATCGATACTCGAATCGAAAGCTTAAGGACCGTCTTCATGAATGTGCCGGAGTTAGTTTCCGTGCGAATGCGCGACCTGCCAGAAGGGTTAGGAAGAAGATTTACTTTTCGCTTATTTTAACCTCGCACTTTCTACACTAACTGACAGCTAGTATTCGTCTTACTATAGTCTGAAACTATGCTCACGTTACATAAATTCCAGTTTGCATTGGAAATTTAGCCAGATAATTCCAGGGCTCGCTCTTGGATTTGAATTTTTCATACATATCAATAATTGTAACTTCATTAAAGACGTACACAATTATAATCGGTAATCATATAAGGAACTGCAGCGTAGCAAAATATTACGAGTGCAGTATGCTGCCTTGTGTAAGGTGGCCCATAGGGGTAAGCCATAATACAAAGATAACAAGATGGCCGATTCGAGAGGAATTTTTTGTTTTGCTATGTCATGAGGTGACTAAAGTCATTTCCAGCGAATTTGTTCCAGTTTTTTTTTGTATTTTATCGACATATTAAAATATTTAACAAAACAATAATTTCTTCGTTTAAATCACTTCGGGGAAAGTAATTATGTGTTAGTGGGAAAGCAAAGAAATTTACAAATAGAAAATTTGTTCATTGTGATAAGGACGATTGAAATTGAGACGAACAAATTTCTGACAATTGTCGCCAAAGGAGGCAAACAACCAATTGACAGATTTTCCGGTCATACCTAGTTAAACTTTGTATCATGGGGGTAAGCCACACGTTGAAAAATGAGGCTCGAGAATTTTGCTACACTTGTACATAGACATGTCATCACAATAATTTTGCTACGCTGTTCCTTTTATGATTACGGATTATAATTGTGTGTGTGTTCAAACTCCACAATTTCAAAACGACCTAAACTATTTACTTGCAGTAGTATTGTTATGCTGCTCGTGCTGCAGCTTACGCGAATGTTTTCCAATCAACCACGAAAAGTGTAGCATGTAGGAGTGTGTGGCCCCTAGCATAGCATAGGAATGTTCTCGTTTATATTAACAGTCGCTGAGATTTTAACCGATTTAAATAATCGAATTTCGATTATTAATCACTGACATGACAAGCCAACTGGCAAAGTCACTGACAAAGTGACAACTGTGAGGTGTATTTCGTGAGTCAGACGAGTTCGGGGAGTTTTGTAATTGTTTTCATCTAAAGCTTTTAATTATTTTTAAACAATAAAATAGAAAGTGTAAACTTTACAGTGTTCACAAAATATCCAGTAAATATATGTGAAATAATTAAAATGAAAACAATCGAAACTATTAAAAGTGAATATCCGTTGCATTGGCTCGTCTGGAATAACGACTACGAAGAACTGGAAGACACTCTTAAATCTGACAAGGTACTATATTTTTATCAATTTAAAAAAATAGGAAATATTAACAGTGAGCGCCAAATATAAATGTAAATGCCGCTTAATTTGTATATCTAAGGAAATAATTAAATTAGTGTAGTTTATGCCTCCGAATAAAGTCTTTCACCTTATTGGGCTAATTCAATTAGTAGCAGTAAGAAAACAATGTTTTTTTGTTACGTTTCAGTATGATAAGGAGAAGATTGATCCTAGGGGCCGTACCCCCCTAATGTTAGCTGTTAAACTATCTCATTTACAATCTGTTAAGTGCCTACTAGCTGCCAAGGGTAATGCAAATTTTGAATGTGATGGTTGGTCAAGTAAGTACATATTGGAGCAGCAATTCCAATTTTTTTTTGTGTTATGTTAACGCAACATAATTATATTTACTATAAAATTTCTGTTGATTGTGTTTTAGTTGTACAAGAAGCAGTATGTGCCGGGGATGAAGCAGTTCTAACGACAGTCTTAGAAGTCAGGGATCTGCAAAGACATGTACAGAGAGTTACTCATGTGCCTAAATTGCTTCAGCTTCTACTGGACGCCCCAGACTTTTATGTGGAAATGAAATGGGAATTTACCTCATGGGGTAAGTGATTGTTCCAATGAAAAGATAACCACTGTTATCACTTGTGTCAATTACAGTACCACTTATGTCTCGATTATGCCCGAGTGATACATATAGAATATTTAAACGAGGTGCCAACGTTCGAATAGATACCACATTACTCGGATTCGATAATGCAACATGGCAAAGAGGAAACAGATCTTATATATTTAAAGGACAAAGTAATTATTACATTGTTATGTTTTATAATATTTAATATTATTGTTATATTATACAACTTTCTTAAATTTCATATTTCCAGAGGATTCAGCAACAATGATTGAAATTGATCACGACACTCGTGAGGTACTAATCGAGGAACTACATAGCACTGTCGGTAACGTTGTAGCTATTCCTCCTCCAGTTGGGGCTGTACGTGCTAGATTGAATGCTCCTGTTATGATAAATAACATTGATATGGATAAGATTAGTTTTGAAAGAAATAAGTCTGGAATTTGGGGATGGAGAAGTGAAAAATCTGAAAATATAAACGGATATAACTGTAAAGTTTATGGAGCTAGTAACGTAGAATTTGTGACAAAAACAAGAACAGAACACTTAAAAGAAGATCAACTGAGAGTATATACATTTTCTTTCAATTACAATAAACCAAGTTACTCATATTTTTCAATTATTCATAGAGTAAAAATTCAAGAACTCCACTCCATAGTTTCCTTGGTCTAGCTGAGGATGAATATAATAGCAGTCCAGACTTAGCATCATATCGTGAAAGGGTAATTATATTATTTATATTATAATGAATGTGTGCCAGTCTGAAAAATAAAAAGTTAAACTTAAATCTTGTTTTGGGTTAAGCAAAATTGACATTCATATTAGTAAACTTTATCTTTGATTAATTCAAAAAAGTTTGGGAAACGTAATGCTTTGATCAGCATGTGGACAGATCTTGTAAATTGAAAAGCCGAGTGAGAAAATCCAAAATTCAGTGGAATTATTCAAACAAAATTTATAAATGTGGAAAATTTGGAAGCATAAAATTCGGTATTACCAGAAATAGTTGGGCGTAGATTATTTCGCATTTCTCACAAAGTTTCTCTTTTATTTAGACCACTAATTCAGGTCATAGAATTTTATTTAATGCAAAACAAATAGTAATTCTTTATCGTATTTTACATTAAACGTCTGCTCCCTTTTTCCAACCGTTTAGTACAATAAGTCATCGGCGTACAGATCAAAAGTACTAACAAGTAACAGTATACGCATATCATTATCCAAGGCAAGTTAGCCAGAGTAGCTTTTGCTGTTATCTGGTGGCTTCTACCAGATGCCATGTTGAGGTTAGGACGTTTATGGCGTACTGTAATCAAAATTTGCCTTAATTTTGGTTAGTAGTTGATCACTTTTGTTTATATTTTAGATAATTAAAGACATAATAATTGCCAATTATGACCGTACTTCGTACGGTATACAGAGCATGGCAAAAAAATGTCAAATTCACTTTATTGGGCTTCTCCGCTATCCATCTATATCTGATCCAATGTAATTATGTTTACCTTTGTTGAACCTACCAGGAATAGTCAAGACTCCGACAAATTATCCTTTTTACTAAATTTTTAATATATATATACATGTTACGTTATATTAATTTTCATAACCGCATAGTAATATGCCAAAATTGTCATCTCTTTCCAAAATAATTTTTACGCACATTATTTCACTTTTGTTTATATCTTGAATAATTTATGTCTCTACAGATTCCGTCTCCACATTCAGAAGTCAAAGTCGAAAACGGTGTAGATGATTCGCCAAGCAGCTCCGGAAGTGACACACCAAAAGCTTCAGTCACTGCTGAAGAATATTTTTCCGATGACGATTTGAACGGTAGAGATATCGGTCGTCCAAAGAAAATTAGCACCAAAGTAAGACATTTGTGTGTTTTTTTTTTAAAATCTACCAAGTGGACAATTTGTAATAACATATATTTTTAATTCGTCACTAGATACAGCGATTTAAGGCAAATCTATGGTTAAGTGAAGAGTTTCCCATTCGATTACAAGAGCAAGTATTACCAATTCTTGATTTAATGTCAACGATGGCCAGTCCGCACGTTTCAAAATTACGAGATTTTATTACAATGCAACTGCCAGCTGGTTTTCCAGTTAAAGTAGAAATTCCTTTGTTTCATGTTTTAAATGCTTGCGTTACTTTTGGCAATGTTTTTGGACTTTGCACTTCTGTAGAACAAGTAACAACAATTCAAGAGGATGAAAGACTGACTTGTGTTATTGATGATCATTGTTTTGAAATTCCGAGTGACTATGTCAACAGAGGTTTGAAATTGTTTTTAGAAAGAGAACGAGGATAAAGCATTCTGGATATGAAATTATAATAATACTATTTCCAGATAATGATTTACGCCGTCAATTAACTTTAGAAGATGAAGATGATTTGCTTCAATTTGCAATTGAACAAAGTCTTATGGAAAGTGGTTCTGAATTGGATCAAGTCGATATTTGGGAAGCTCTTCGTGGACAAAAGGGATCATCTCCAGCTCCTCTATCTGAGGAAGATGCTCAATTGCAGAGGTAATTTTATATCATTGATGATACTTTTCTATTTTTAATCGTGCGTATACTTTATATGCTATAGAAATACCCTTAAGCAAAACGATTGCAATCAAAATAAGAAATCACCATTTAAAACTAATTATAATTACATGAAGAATATATTTAAGTAGGAGTAATTGCTGGTTTACACACAAGATTTCGGTACAAATGTGAAAGGAATTAGAGAAGAAAATGGGTCATATTTTTAATTTTTAAATTCTCTTGAATTTTATTAATCGCTCTTCATTGTAAATATTTAATCTATACAAGTTTTAGAATTAAATGATTATGAAATGCTTTGGGAGAATTCACACGATTGAAATTCTATCATTCTGGAATGAATCCCGTCTTAGTGAGCTCATCTTTTTACAAGATATGCGCTGTTTAAGCTGTTAGGAGCCGTGAATGTAGCCTTTACCAAGGACGAATTCAACTGATATTTTTTGGTTGATATAGATCTGATATTTTTTACATCAGTTTGACATGAAATCTTGCTACCTTTTTAGTGTAGATCAGTAGGTCTTGGTTTGTTTTTTAATTAATTTTCTAGCAGAAGATCAAATCCAAATACCAGTCTGGATCTGGCAAAGGTAGAGCAAATGTAAAGAAAGCGTTCGGCGATCCTCTTTCCTCCCCTTCCCCGGAAGAATACATAATAGAATAGACATTGTCTTAAAAACGGGTAGCGTTAAGTTCCCTGTGATCAATAATGAAGCCATTTCTGTATTATCTCTTACTGTTCTCTATCTTTGGCAATTTAGTAAAGAAGGGGATTTCTTCAAAGATAATTAGTTTTGATGAGGCATCCAATCATTAAGATAACATACTCTGGTTTAAGAAAAGCAGTGCTAGAGCCGGTTTTGGTAAGCGGGTCAGCATTCTTATTTCCCATAATTCATTGTTCCTCCATGTACTCATTGTAGAAATTCGTATGTATTGTAATTATAGAGCTTATCCACTGCCTGACCAATCCCCCAAAAATTAAGATATAATTTGAGGGCCTTTTATAATTGCCTTGATAATCTGTCTGGTAGTCAATGCAATGGTATGTATTCAAGTTGAGTTTGAGTACAACATCCCCCGATTTCATACTCCATGCGCATCCAAAGATTCTTTTACATTGCGTGAAGAATCCAATAATCGCGGGAGCTCTTTCTGAGTCCTGGCGGTACTCTTAATTCCTTGACTATCTGTTATTAACTCTTTAATTAAATAAGAAAGTTTAAAGGAATTACATTTCAATCGAGTCCTCAAAAAATAAGAAGATTGTGCTTTTTCGTTCTATGCTGTTTTATTATAAACGTCGTTTTACTTTATAATTTACACGTTTAAAGTATACTTTTAAATTTTTTATCGATTGACTTTTAACACTTTTAAGAATTGGCCATTTTACTCTTTCTATTACTTTCCACTAGAGGCCTTAACTTAATATTTTTGTTTTTCCTTGCTTCAGAGCTCTCTATTTCTTTAAAATCGATCTGCAATGGTTAATACTCCCTTCCACTTGCACATTGATTAGTTTGCAGTTTCTTGGTAAATAACCCAGAATTATCTATCAAGAATTTTTCCAATAAAGGCAAAAAAATTAATTACATGACCAGACGACATTTATCGCGATTGATGCAAGCTGATTTTCATACACCAATTGTATGAAAATATTTACACCAGTCCCAAAACAATAGTTCAACTGCTTTATTTATTACATTAAAACGACAAAGGAAATTCGACGCCGGGGCTTCCATGGGGCAATTTCATTCAGTCAATATTTTGAACAACGGGTGAGAGGTAAAATCGTTTAGCGAGAACCATGATGCTTCACATTTTATCATTTTGAGTTAATTAGGTTCATCTATTATGGCTGATTGTTTTCAAGCAAGAAGGCCAAAGGTTTATTATTTACGTGTGGACAGGTGCCAGGTTTTATCTGCCTAAGAAGTATAGCATTGGACATGGCGACATTTTGAAATATAACCCAATATGTTGCAACTTGATCATAGTCGTGTGCGCTTAGTTGTTTGCTTCTAGTTTTGAGTCTTGTTGTCAGATCAGATATCTGTGATTTATGAATCGGAGATCCTTTGCTTGAATTTGTATAGGTTATGAATCAGAGACAATCGAAGTGGTTATTGGATGATCATGTTTGGATTATTTGGTGATTTATAACAAACAAAGTATTGTCGTTTTCATTTTGTAACAGAAAATTCTTGCAACAGTGTTTATGACCCTACTAGGTATTATTTTTCTAGCAAGAATTATCCAATGTATATCGATTACCCAGTAAATAAAAATTAGTTAATTAGAACTAGAAAAAAAATTAATTAGTTTTTTATGCTTACTTGTTCTTCATCGGAAGTAAATCTAATGCTGTTCTGTACCTCTCAAAAAGATGGCATATCATAGAGTATCTACCTTGTTTATGTTGTGCATATTAGTCGAATTGAATCGGTCCAATGAAGCATTACTTAGGGGTTTTTTAATAATCAGAGTGCTGTTGGTCATGAGAGTCGGAATAAAATAAAATAAAATTTCGGGGTGTTTCACAGGTATAGCATCATATATATAACATTTTCTTAGATTTAGACCATTTCGATAATATTCTCAAATCTTAATAAAATACTGTAATACAAGTTTTAAATATACCGATCCGTTAACCCAGAACTACCTGTGCCTTACCCATATTAAGAGTTATTTACTAGTTCGCATTATTGGAAAACTTGGAGAATTGTATAGATCCTTGTAATCCTGAACATCTCAGGAGTAACAGTTTCTATCGTCATAGACGACAATAATCCCTTAAGAAAATACCAATACCAAGCATCCAAAACATATGTCGAAAGTACCCATGTCTATGTTCTATGTGCCTGATGTGTTCACCTGAAATAATTATCGATACCCTTTCACCAATCTTCTCCTGGTTATGTTGAAATTCAATACAAATTTCGGTATTGTTCCAACATGTTATGCACAATTCATGCGGATTAAAATATTTATAAAAACTAGAAAGAAAAGCTAAATTAAAGAACAAAAAATTTATATGGCGATTTCTTAAATTGTAATTTTAAATATCAAATGCTAGATTCGCTTACTTAGATCATCCCTTATCGCTATTTTCCCTTTTATGTACTTATTGCTTTAGAGTTCTACAAGAATCGCTGAGCCATCTAAAAGGTGCATCTGGTTCACCGGTATCGGATACAGAAGAAAACAATTTTATTGATCCAGATCTAGCTATGGCGTTGCGAATTAGTGAACAAGAACAGAAACAACGCGAAAGAGAACTGAAAGAAGAGCAAGAAATGATGGAAAAAATTTTAAGATTAAGTTTAGAAGAAAAATAATTGGACGATCAACGACAAAAAACAACAACAACAACAACAACACATTCACACAAGTTAAACGATTTGGTGATAATATTCTTAATGCGAGTAAATTTTTTGTCTTTTCTTTTTGTTTCAATTACCTTGCAACACTAACGGAAAGAAAGATATCATTTAAGTCTGTAAATTTTCTAGTTTTTAGGTGGAAATCTATTTATTTTTCCTAAATTGAAACACTTTTGTTTTAAAATCAAATCTTTGTAAATTACAATAAATTACTATTGTATTTGAGAAATTTATTTTAATTTTAAATATAATTCAATGTTCGCCTGCTTTTAACAGTAAAATTAAAAATGAATTTAGTTAATATATAATATAAACTATGTGCTAATCACCATTGCAGAATTATCTTGTATGCCTAAATTATTCGAATCTATCATTTACTCTCAGCTATCAATTTCCTGCAAGAATTTGCTTTCTTCAAACCAGCATGGATTTATCTCGGGCAGGTCTACAACCATTAACTTGTTGGAATTTGTCTCGCATACCGTTGGCGGGTTTGCAAAAGGCTATCAGACAGATTGTGTTTATACTGACTTCAGTAAAGCGTTCGACAAGTTAACCCACTCCGTGATTCTTTTTAAAATGGAAAAGTATGGGTTTCACCCAACATTTATAAAATGGACGGAGTATTATTTAGATAACAGAACATATCAAATACTATTCCGTCATTCCGTCTCTAGAGTCCTGAAAGCTGACGATATTAAACTTTTCGCTCAGATTAAATCTGTTAACGATTGTGAACTGGTACAAGGCAACCTTTACAATTTTTACGTTTGGTGCAAAAACAATAATTTGGTTCTCAATATCGACAAATGTGAGGTTATGACTTTCCACAGGAATCAGAAACCAATCACTTATGATTATGTGTTATCGGATTCCACGATTCGCCGTCGCGAGGGTGCTGTTTGTGACTTGGGTGTTAAATGTGACCATAGATTGAATTTTATCTCGCACATTAACTATATGGTATCTAAGAGTAGTTCTATGCTGGACTTTATTAAATGTTGGTCTCGATAGTTCTCGAATCCAACCATAACAGTGCGTTCTATTTTTTTTTCTTATCTAAAGACATGTAATGTATACATCTGAATGTAGTTTGCGACTAAACCTAAATGTTAGAAGAGCTCAGGAACTCAACGTGGTAGAATTGTGACTCCTTTTTGTGATTTGACATTATATTATTTATTTATTTAACATTACATAACTTAAGTCATATAATAATCAGAATAAGATTTCTATATTGTATGAATTATATTGTTGAGCTGAAATGTAGTATGTGGTGTTTGACAATTTAAAAAAAAAAAAAAAGAGAAATTTTGAAATATATGTTATGTAGTACAGAGTTAGCAACCCTTCAACCCCCTTCTCATACCAGCTAAGCTGACTGAAAGGGGTTGAACGACATAATACTTTAAAGAAAAAAGAAAAGTAAAGTGTGAGTAATGTAGATGCCTTGTGGACATGAGAAAAATAAATAAATAAATAAAACATTGTTACTTAAGTAAATAATATTAGTGGCAGAATGATCAAAAAATATACAAAGATTAGTTTAACTTAAATTAAAATTTTAATTATGCTGACAAAACGCATGCCGGTCGAAATCTATCCCCATACAACAGCTAGATCTAATGACTTTCCTTCTTTAATCATCTTGTAGTAGTTTTTCATAAGGATCTTTCTTTTGGGCAGAACAAAATTTTACCAACAGCTTCCTCCTATCACCCGTAAACCAGCAACTGTGGGCCAGGTCATTACTGGAGCAGTTCACAGACAAAACGCACAACATCGAAACATCAGGAGGACTACCAGCCACATTGCGTCCTCAAGGATATCACATTGAATCTACATCATTTCTCTTTCTATCACAATCTTGTAGGTCGTTTTTGAGAGCATACAGCTTGCCAAGGAGCTGGCACCTAAGGGCGATGAAGCTCTTATCGATGTCAGCCCAACTCAGAGAAGGCAGCAAGGATATTATCCATATTGTCGGTCGTCACAGAGGCAGATTTAGGCCTGAGCTTGATTGACATAACATGATCAGCCTCACAAGAAGTATAGCGCATTGCGGATCCTGGTATACGAAGCATCGCAAATTTTGCTGCATGTCTTGTGAACCATAGCTTACACACATCATACTGAACCCTGATCTGCTCTACCCCAATAGGGATCCCACTTCACTACACTCAGCAGACTCCGCCATCAGAGGAAGTAGCTTAGCAAGAACTGATCCAAAAACACAAAGCACTGTAGAGCTCGAAGAGAAAAAGAATATCGGCAAGGGTCAGGTTTACTTTTTTAGTAATATATTCACAATGTTCTTTAAAGCTCAACTTATGTATTATCACATCTAAGTGTTTTATATCAATCAAATTTTCAATTATTATACTTTCAATATAAATATTACTATTATAACTTGAATTTATTGCCATGGAGTTTGTCTTTGAAGTGTTCACTTTAAACTTATTTCCCTTCAACCACGCACTTATATCATTTATAGCATTTATATCAGATTGAAGTTTTGCTTCACAAACCATAACATACTCTACCGCAATATACATCAGTGCGTCATCCACGAAAAGCAGTAGTTTACCATGTTCAAGAACACTTCCCAAATCGTGAATGTTAGTCAGGAATAAAAGCTTTGCATGGACTGATACTTGTGGTACCCCCACACTCATCTTTACCACTGTTTTCCCATTTTTAAGAACGATTCAAACCATCTTAATTCCATAAGCTATCCTATGTGGGGACATGAGGGCCATAAAGGCAATGAAATTGTCGACGGTGTAGCCAAAAGGTGTGGAAACTCCCTTCTGTCAGACCAGAGCCTTTAACTTCAGAGCACCTACGCTGCAACTGCGAAGCATTAGCTAGGCGGAGATTACTCCAATCAAACTACGTGTGGAATTTCAATCGTAGAATGGTTCTAGACTTTATTAACAGTCTTACCCAAGAAAGGGAACGATTTGAATGGGGAATCACAATATATCTTTCAGATCGCAGTGAATGCGCGGCTAGAGCCTGCACAACCCTCAACTAATCTTAATCCCGTACCAATTTTTTAATTAGTATTATCTTATCAACTGCATCGAATGCCTAGGAATACAGCTAGTATAACCTCACGCATTGTTTCAATGATATCCATGCTTTACGAAACCCTGCTTGATCTTTCACAAGTACATCAGTTTTTTTTATCTCCATGTACTTCTCCAATTGCATTTATACTACTTTTTCTATTCCCTTCTCAAATCGGAAGCATATTAACTTGTCTGAATTAGACACACTTTTTGGTACCAGCAACTTTTCTAATTGGAACTATAACAGATTCTTTCCATTCCTCTGGATGATGACTGCGCAGAAGAAGCGGAGGAATTTCAAACCAATCACACCTTGTGGGTCTAGAGGAACGCCACTACTCATATGTGCAGTTATTAAAACCGATATTTCACATATATTTATGCAAGTTCTTTATGTTTCTAGGTATTGTAAGTGGGAGATCATTTAGTTAAATTGCATCTAAGAGGAAGTCAAATGGGTCTAAATGGTAGACAGTTGAAAGATTTTCAAATACTGTGCTTCATTATAAAAGTAGAAGGGCTTCTGTATGTATAACTAGGAATATATTAAAATATACCGCAAGATGGCCAAATTGGAAGTTTATTTCCGTTGTGATCAAAAAATACCCAGAATTAAAGCAAAATAATTGAAACGGAAGTATTCAGAATTAAAATTTGTTCTTTAATTTACTTAAACCTAAAACACATTTGGACTTGATCAATAATAATAATTAATATAAAAACTTAAAAAGCTATACAAACATTGTACGCGCTCAAAATTAAAAAAAAAATATTTGATTAAATGTATTTAAAGCATTTTTGCTTATCATGCGGTATTCTAGTTTTAAAAAGAATGGAATCTGCTCTGTATTGGGTATTCAGTAGCGGAGTATATCCGAAAACCTAAAGAAAATAGAAAAGTCATTAAATTATTTCGGAAAAAAGCCCTGAGAATATTATATTTTACCCGTGAAAAGAAATTTATACATTTGTGCCTCTCTTGAAAATGAGTATCGTCTTCGCTTAATGATACTGGACATCCTGGACATCGGAAAGTCCATCGTGATGTAACTTTAACTGGTGGTTTTCGTGTGATATGTGAAACAAGAAAGTTCATAGCAATATCTTCGCAGTTCATATATTCATCAACTTTATCTCTAATTGCTTGTGGAAGCCAATAAGTATAAAGATATGTATAATATTTGTGAACAAATGCAGCTCCCGTAAGCACCATACTCAATTCACAGCTGTAATTAGAATTATAATTCCATCCATGATTATTATTAAGATCCCATGCATGAAATCTTCCTGGAAAGCCAACAACTCTGTCTCGATGTTCACGCCAAACACGAAATCCAAAGAGTATTTCATCATGCCGCAAATGAGCATCATCGTCTACAGATAAAATTGCTTCAGTTTCTATCACATCAAACGGAAGAAATCTGTTATTTAAAGAATTACGAGGTGCTCTAACTACAGAGACAGGAACTCCAATATCAGGCCAACGTAAATCATCTAAAGGTGGTTTCGGTGAATTCCATACAACAACCACTTTATGAAGGTATGGCAAACCATATAATCGTCCCAAAGAATCCATTAGTACTTGTTCTCTTTCATAAGTAAGCATAACAATTGTAAATTGTTCCCTTGGAAAATTGCCACCCAATGATTCACCAAACTCTTTACCAGCTCCGCCTGCACCTTTTCCAATTGGACGGAATCCCATATGTGATCCAATAAATTTAGCTTCTGATGGAAGAACAGGATCAAATGGTAAATGTGGATACAAGTAGAATGGATCACCCCAATCATTCCAAGCTTCACGAGATTGCAGTCTTAATACGGTGTAATTTCGTCTATATTGTAAACTTGCATATGGCGGTTCTATCGGTCCTAATGACTCCTCTGGCTCTGCATCAAGAATTGGCGGATCCGATTTAAGTGGCACAAATGATGAATTAAATACGCTTTGAGCTATAATGGGCGGAATTGGTCTTGGTGGAATTCCGAGACGTTCTCGTAGACTTGCTACTACTGTATCAACGGTTGCTTGCACAGAACTCAAATATCTCTCCCATATCAATCTACCTTGACGGCGCATTGCTAAAAGATCAGAATCTGGCACAGCGCGAAGTAAAAAGTGTAATTCTGTAATTCTAGCTTTTGGAAGCATAATTGATAAACGCCGCCATTCAATTGTTTCTGAATACGCAAGTTGCACTTGATCAGCACCAAGAATAACAGGAATAGCACCAGCACGTAACGCTTCATATATCCTAGATTGCATTAGAGTAGATGTAATTTGTCCACTACCAGGTGGGAGTATTAAAACAAATGTTGAATCCTTTAAAACACTACGTCTTGATGAATCTGTTCCACAAAGTGTCCAATCCTTATATGATAATTCACTCTTTTGTTCAGTTGCTGGCACACATTTGAATTGAATTAGAAATTTATCCTGTGTTGAGCCCAACGACATGTCATGCAAATGTTCTATAATAAAATCATCTAAGGCATCTGAAATATTATCGCCAGGAACTTTTATAGTTTCATTTTCAGGTTTGAGTTCACCTTGAAAAGATAAAAGATATGTACGACGAGCAGGAACCATTTGTGAACAGTCTTGCCATACATCACCTCCAGGTGGTCCTAAAACAGGTGGAACTACCAGATCATATCCAGGTCTAAATTGATATTTCAAAAAAGACGATTCTACTACAATTGCTCTCATTGTATTTTGATTATTGACAATATTTGTTGCGATCGAGGACAAATCTCTACGGGATAAATTAAGTAAAACATGATTCCTACCATCTCCACCCCAATAGGGTAGACTTAATAATTTTTCTAAATTTAGCGGTGTTAATTTTGGTACCTTGTCTTTTTCATCATCTATAGAATAACGATTGTTCCTCATTAGCTCATGTTCTGGCAATGCTTCACCAATTAATACAAGATAGATGCAAGCAAATTTCGGATCACTAACCAAGTGTGCATTATATCCGAGAGTTTGTTTTATTGTTGTTTTTAGGAATCCATCGATATCGTATCCTTGATTAAGCACATTGTGCTGATCCGGATCGTATAAGTAAACAGGAAATCCTGATGTTAAACTACATCTTGAATGATCAAAGCAGGTGCTCATTTCACAATGGGGTGTTAAATCTTTTTGAAGTGGGGGATTCTTTGTAAGAACGTTGCTAGGAAAAAGAGGCTTAGGCAATGCAAGATCAGGTGTATTTCTTAGAATTGCTTCACGCTGAGCTACTTGAGCTTGTTCTACGGAAATTTTTAATCGTTCCAATTCTGTTTGCTCTCGTAATAGTTCTTGCTTAAGATCTTCGATTTTTTGATTGTATATTCCGATGTCGGACTGCAACTTTTGTCGGCGTGACTCCAATTCTCGAAGTTCAACCGACACCGTGCTCTGCAAGAATATTAATAAGATAAAATAAAAGATAATTTTTAGAACTTTCTAAAGTTCTATTTTAAACTAATTTAGGAGAACTAGGTATGTTATGTATTTACTTTCTTCTCTTACCCAAAGGAGTAATGTAGACCTTGTGAAGCCTTAGTTTTACTTTTACATTTTTATATTTTTTGTATTATGCATTCGCATTTCTAGATTTATTCTTGAAACTCCGGTAAATATACAAATCCTTACTTTGCGAACAGGCAAAGAAAAAAATGTGCCAATTTCAAATAAAATCTATACCGACTCATATTAAAAGAAGTTTCATTTTGAGATTTTAATGGCTAATTCCAATAAATAGCTTTTACTATATTTTCCAAAATCTGACTATGAGTCAAGTAATTTGTGGCAGCTTGACAACACCAGCTGCGCGAAGTTAACGACCTTGGGCAGCCACACCGCATTTATACGGGTTTCGCAGAACATCGGAGGCAACTTGGTGAACTGGAAAGGGAACACGACAATATAGACAGGCAGTCAATTCACGATTAGTTGAGAGAAAGGGTTTAATTTTCATGTTATTAATTATCCAGTCTTATTCATGGCCAAGAATTACTTTTTCAGAGTCTCCATATCTAGGTTGTCCAGCGTGTATCCAGTCAGTGTAAAACGGTAGCCAGGTGGACTCTTTTGGAAAGAACAGATTATGCATTCTGATTCCACTTCTTTGGCTCATTCTGCTATCGAAGTTTACGCTGTGTTGACAAAGAGTCGGCTCTGAAGCCTAATTCCTGTGAGGTTACAATTTCATCCTGGAACCGTAATTCGCTGTACTCCGCCCTCAAGACAGTTCCTGCTGAATTATCTCCCGAGTCAACTCCAATTGTCATAGGGTCAATTCGAAGTTGAGTGACGGACATAATTGATTCTGCGATGTAGCATACTCCGTTCAGAGTGCAACACACACATATTAATATCTTTACATTTGTTGGTGCCACAACTGACTTACATATCCTTACTCCAAGAACTACAGGGGATACAAGCGCAGCAAAGGTGCAACACACTAAAGACCATAAATCTGTTGGAAGGACAACATACCCAGCTGTTCCTCTCAAACAGCTGATGGACATCTTACGCAGAAAAAAATTTGTGAGATTGTTTCAGATCAAATAGCATTGCGTTTGAGGCTCGAACAAATCATAGTTTAAATATAACGGATCATGAGACGATTGTGATTTCCAGAGAAATCCATGTTTCGCAAATGGAAAATATTAAGGGTAAGTTAGAAGTGCTCAAATATCGTAAAGAAATCTTTGAAAATGAGTAGAACATCTCACCGCGAAAGAATGGTATTTGAACGAACTTGCTGAAGGGCTACAAGTAAATATCGATTGAGTTGTTAAAAAATTAATAGTTCTTAAGGATGAGTTATAAAATTAATAGTTCTTAAGGATGAGAAATATCTTGGAAACGAATGAGAAAATAAAAAAATCCAGAGCAATATTAACGAATAAGGAAGAGGATTTGTGCAATTACCGTGTTTTACGAAACTTATATAAACGACGATTAGAACAGGCAAGAAACTTATATGAACAGAATAAGATAAACTCTGGTACACGAAATGTGAAGGGTATTAAAGACGATGGTTATAATAGTGAAGAAAAACAATACAAGTAATATATGCTTTAAGAGGATGATAGTAAATGAGGATCAACAGCTTGCAGAAAAGTTTAATGATTATTTTATTGATAGCGTGAAAAAAATTATAACATTCATCTAATACAATACAGAAATTTAATTGAGTAGATAGGACCCAGATTCAAGTTTTGAGTACTAACTTAGCATGAGTAATAAAAATGTATGAATAATAAAAAGTATTTCAAGGTAAGTAGTTAATAAAAATATGATCATGAAAAAATAAGCCAGGTATTACTCCAAATAATTAATGATTCCATGAAGACTGGAAACTTCCCTGAAATTTAGAAGGATTCAATGGTGTCGCCCTATAACAAAAATAAAAAATTCAAGTAACTGTGAAGATTTCAGACCAATCAATGCGACAAAATTCTGGAAAAGGTTGTACAACAGCAATTAGAGACCTATTTGGAAAATAAGAATAATATCATTGAGAACCAATCGGGCTTCCGCAAAAATCATTCATCTGAATCGGCTATTAATATGGTGCTAAATATATGGAAGGAACAATTATATCATAAGAAGAAAATAATATGTACCTTTTTAGATCTCGAAAGAGCTTTCGAAATGGTGAACAGGAGTATACTACTGCAAATGCTAGGGAAATATCGAATTACAGACGGAGGAGTTTACTTGGTGTATAGGAACTACTTGACTAATCGGAAACAAAGAAATAAGGTCAATGGGCATTGGTCAAGGTTTTTGCGAGTGGATATAGGAGACCCTCAAAGTTCTGTGTTGGGTGCACTTCTATTTATTTTGAAAATAACGGTTTCCAAGTGGTAATAAAAAATTGCACTCTGGCGCTATATGCGGATGACGCTACATTATTTGTGACTATGGATGATTTAAAATAAAAAGGAACGAGCTATGTAGGAAGACCTTGATATAGTAGACATGTGGATGAAAAGCAATAAATTAAAATTAAATGTGTCGAAAACGAAATGTATGTACTTGGTTGGTGAATAAAATATTAATCTAGTAATGGATGGAAGTAGAATTGAGCAGGTTGAACGGATAAAATACATAGGATTATTAATTCATTCAAAATTTAAATTTGATAGTCAAGTTAAATGACATGCAAAAAAGTAAGCAAGAATATTAGTTTCATGAAAAGGATCAGAAATAGGTTAACACGCCAAACAACGATCAAATTGTACAATATTATTACCACACTTCGAGTATTGCAGTACAGTTTTATACTAAACTAGTCAGGAAAAGCAGGATATCAAATGTAAAAATGCAAAATATAGCAATGAGAATGATATTAAAATGTGAGCAGTGGCTTCTTCCAAAGACAAATTGCTGCTGTGAACAGAATAAAGGCAAGGTTTTATATAAAGGAGCTTCTCTTTTCAAGGCGACGAGACCATTGTCGCGCAAACCGAATCACAAGAGCTCGGGATGATCGAAAAATTAATAAAATATCCACAGAAAACCATATTAAATCGAAAAAAGTATTACACAACTTGCTAACTGAAGTAGGTATTCAAATCAAATTCGATTGAGCAAGGCTTCAAGTGTTGCAGACCATCAAAAAAGCCTAGGATATAGAAAATATGATACGGTTTCTTCTAGAATGTGTGGTGAAACATGTAAAATATTCTACTAGCATAATGGTCTGGTATGTAATCAGCATAAATGGTACGTGAAGCCTCTATGTACTTGATGAAACCATGAGGCAGAATCAGTACCGAAAGGTATTGAAAACTCAGTAGCTTCCCCAAGTCTCCGAAAAGTTCCCAAAGGAAGACAAATTTATTTTTATGTACGATTCTGTTCCATTTAATGTCATAAAAGCCAAGTCGATAACAAAGTTCCAAGAAGAGAGAAAAAAAAATGTATTGCCCTGTCCAGGAAGCTGTCCGGACCTTTACCCCATCGAAAACATGTGAGAGATTCTCAAAGGAAAGATTGCGCAGGTGATGGCCACAAACAAAGGAGCTAATTGATTGATTGATTTGCATAAAAAGCATGACGCCAAGGGAAACGTGACAAGATATTAGATTTTTTAAGACCATATTAAAATAATATTAATATATAAAAACATAAAAAATAAGTTTTACAAGATAAAAAAGTTGTATTTACAACAGAACATAAAATATTTTAATTTATTTTACTTTATTTCCTTTAAATCTAAAACAATGTTGGTGTTTCTATTTCAGTAGCAGAGGACTGTAGGTTATTTAACGATTTGCCACGAGAAATAAACTTATTTAAAGGGATTGTGATTGAGTTTGTTAAAGAAAGCATCTGGATTAAGATTGAGAATTTGCGCTGTTTAAGTATTGTTATGTAATAGCTGTATAGCTAAATAAATGCATTATTATTATTATTCACAGTGATCGAGATTAAAACAGATTTTTCATTAGTGGAGAGAAAGATTCATTGTACTTTGGATCTTCGTGATAATTTTAAAAGTCAAGATACTGCTGGATGTATATTTATATGAGCATTAAAATGAAAGTATGCAGAAATAATTAGACTCACTGACTACACAGGAAAATACATGCGAATCTCAGACTGAGTGTACTATCCGATCCAAAAAGACTATGCTGGAAATGCACACTTCCCTGTCTTAAGATAAATTTAGGTAAAACTAAGATTAAGCATCTCAACGAATGACAAAATTAGGTAAAACAAAAATTAAGCATCATTTAAAGGAATGACAGTTTACAGTTCCATTTTTCAATTTAGTCATAACAAATGTACCAATACCTAATATAATTTATTTTCAGCAAGTCTAGGTTTAGTTGCTCTGTTGAATTTTATGTTTTCTATAGTAAAGTAAAATAACGCAGAACTAACATTGAGCTCTAAGATGCGGGTTGCAGTAAATGAACCCTGAGGGTAAGCAACAGCTGACAAACTTACTAATTTTGGAAAACTTAAGATTTGTCTAAGATCTGCATACTAAATATTCTTTGAGAATAGGAAACTGTTGTCCAGATGTCCTTAACGAGCTAGTAGGTACTAAGTTGATATTGGCACTTATTATTGTCCCCAATTTTATCCATCTTTTTAAAATGGCATGCTGAGTATACTAAGCATATATTATATCGTTTTCAAGTACAAATAACTTTATTCCTTTATTTCCAGCCTACATCTATGACGAATTCCTTGTTTTTATATAATTGCGAATTAATGAGTGTGTGTACATGAGTTACCTTAATCCGCATCATTTCTTCAATTCTCAATTTTAAATCGCCAGCTTTCATGCTACTAAAATCTTCGTATGCATCCAACTGGGACCTGGATCTATGGACATCGTTGGCAGGTACATCATTTTCAGGCTGCAATAATGATAGATTAGATTAGCTGATAATTTGTAATTACATGATATTCTTACACTTAATAAATTATAGTGAGCGAATATTGGTAAAAGAAACAGTAAAATTAAAACTAAAACAATAATTTTGTAGATTTTAACATGTCGAAACCAATTGATAATTCCCGATTGTTGGGTCCCAATCAAATGGTACGACACTGGACTGTCGAAATTTGACATCTCCAGAGAAATGTTTACACACAGATTTTCATTAGTTCATTGTTAATTTATAGCCTCTAGTATACTACGAATAGCTAAATTGATCGATTTTCCCGACTAATATGTTTTATTAATAGAAAAACTTTGTTATTACATATTAAATCACTTTGAACCGAGGCCCGTGTCGACCGTTCCTAACCCGAAGAACGTTGCAAACAGGAACACAGAATAGAATTGTCAAATAATTGGGTTTGTTTTTACTAAAGCCCGGTACGCTAGAGCCAAGGAATTTTTGTTCCTATAGCCCGGTACGCTAGAGCCAAGGAATTTTTGTTCCTATACAAAAACTATGTAAAAAAAGTGTCATGGAATGCTCAAGGAATTTTTTTCTTGACCGATTCCTTGAGGTAGTACGCTAGAGAAAAGTAATTCGAACAGAAAAACTCTACTTCCCGATTGACAAAAAGATGTCGCTGTTTTACGAAAAATCCATTTATGTCAATATTTCTTGAAGAAATAAGTATTATTAAAATTTATCAACAACTAGAAAAAGAATCTATAAATGTCATTTGTGCTAGGGAAAAAAAATGGGAAATAATTTCGAAACAAGCAAAATCGCCTGTCGAACGAAAATCTTATAACATACCGCCAGATCGAAATCTTCGCTTCGATGATCGCTTTCGATGCGAAGTTATAACATGTCACCACAGGGTTACGACCCGGCACGTTAAGCCCTTTTAATGTGTCGGCACAGTATACATATTGTGTCGGTGCCTTCGGCGACATCATGGCTTGTATTATGTTCCGGGGGTTACGAGTGCCCTAATGACATTTTATGTGTTAAATTTTAAAAAGTGGTAAAAATGAAAAAATTAACAAATGGAAGTTGATTTAATTGAAGATTTGTGCTTTCTATTAATTCACAGTACCATTTTTATTCCATTTTAAATTTTACATTGCACTTTTAATCATTTAAGTAATAATTTAATTGTTTGGATACTTAAGTGCAGCGAGTGCGACTAATAAGCTTTGTCTCTCTCTCATCAGTAAAAGGTGCAACGTGTACGTTTAGGGACTGGCTCTCAACCACGAAAAGCGTAGCATACTGTGTAGCGTATGGGCCCTAGCAAAGATCAGAAGTACCTGTGTTCAGCCATAATTTGAATTTCAGCCATCTTCATGTAAAAATAGCAAAAACAGTTCACTTTTGAAGGATTGTTGACATTTGCACACGTGTGGCTGTCAATCAGAGTTGGAATATTTTCACTACTTTCCTGAATTTTATATAACAAGATTAGAACAATAATATGGTAAATATATTTAAATACCTTAAAATATGTAATTGTAAAAATAAATAATACTTTTTGCAGGGCAAACATAAAAAGAAATTTATCGACAAGAAGCAAGCTGTAACATTCCACCTTGTCAACAGGAGTCAACATGATCCCTTAATTACCGATGAAAATGCTCCTCAACACGTTCTAGTTGAAGCAAAACCTTTAGAACCGAAGGAAAGAAAAGAAGAACAGAAAAAGTTCGGTATATTTTACGATGATGACTATGATTACTTGCAGCATATGAAGAAACCTGGAAAACATGTTGTCTGGGAATATGTAGAGATACCTAACAATAAAAGAAACGATGAATTAGAAGACAAACCAGCACCAATTCAATTACCCAGTTCAGTGTTTGCAAGTACATATGAAGAGACCGAAGGTATGCTTAATAAAGCTGCCCCAAATCCTGGTCCCAAGCCTGATTGGGATCCAGATGTAGTTGCGGCACTTGATGATGATTTCGATTATGAGAATCCCGAGAATCATCTTGAAGATGACTTTTTTGTTAAAGCAATGGACGAAGTTGAAGGCGAGGATGACCAAATGAACTACGATGAAGATGATGAAGATGGATACATTGATTCTGATGGTCCTTTTAATGAGGATGATGATGATGATATGAGTGGAGATGAGCTTCGAGATCGTTTAGGAGCTTTGATGAGAGATCGTCGATTTGATAATGAAGAAATAAAATCACGTTTTACAGAGTATTCGATGTCTAGCAGTGTTATACGACGAAATGAACAGTTATCCCTTTTGGATGATCGATTTGAAAAATTTTATACCACCTATGATGATCCTGAACTTGGTGCGCTCGATTTGGAAGATATTGAAGGCTACATAGACCAAGAGCATCTATTGAGTCTAAACTGCTGCATGGAATTTAAAAAATCTACAGAATTTGATCAATACAAAAAAGAATGGGATAAAAACAGGATTCAAAAGTATCGTGAAATTCATTCGTCAGATGAAGATGATTTTGAAGTAAAAGAAGTGGAGGATGATAAAGAAAAGAAATGGGATTGTGAAAGTATTTTATCTACATATTCGAATATTTACAATCATCCAAAACTTATTGAAGAGCCACGCAAAAATAATCGAACAACCAAAATTGAAATTGATCCCAAAACTGGTTTACCGAAAGATGCGTTGAGAGGAAATGATAAACTTACGACAAAATCTTTAGCAAAGCACGATAATGAGATTATAGCAACCAATTTAAAGGGTGGTCCGAAATCGTTATGCGATAAATCGGTGCTTTCTACTATTAGTGTTCTATCGATCAGGCCTAAGGATGAAACTCTTGAAGAAAAGCGGGAACGAAAACGTTTGCTTAAAGAATACAGGGCTGAGCGGCGATTGGAAAGAAAAGCAAATGCAGAAGCGTTCAAGGAAGAGAAAAAACGACTAGAGAAAATTAAGATTAATAACCAGAATAATATTCAAGGGAATCGTATTTGTTAAGTTTGCTGTATGTATTTGAATAAACAGTTACGTGAAATTTGAGATGTTTTTTTATGTTAAGTTCTTTGATAAAATTTTTCCATGGTTAGGGTACCGGAAAATATTAATTTTCACCTAATAGAGATCGTCTGGTGGCTTTTATATTCATTTTTGACTATGCCTTCGAGCACTGAAAGGCTTAAAGATGTTAGACGGTCTTCGGTTGTTTCGTTTTTTATTATTACATTGTGGGGGGGCGGCTAGTTTCACTGCATTTTCAGGTTACCGTTTACAAGCTCACCTCTGCAATAGACTACTTACTAGCTCTTTCTTCCCCAACTGTTGGAAGGCCGGTATCTTCACCCCCATCCCCAAAACTTCTTCCCCCTTTGGCCTTAACGATTGCCGTCCCATAACTATTCTTCCTTCCATCTCCAAAGTTTTCGATGTACTCATTGTTGATCAGATATCCGAATTCATTGAAGACAATCAGGTCTACCGGGGACCTAGATTCCAACGAATCGAGGTTATTCATATAGCATTTTTTACTAGTAAAATTAATCGCATTGAATATTCTTCAGCGTCAATAAAAATAAACCGGGAATTGCTTTCTATTTGGAAAATCTTCGATCGACTTAATATACGCGAAAATAACAAAAAAGATTGGTTTATTAAGAAGAATAAGAAAAAATATGGACACAGATACTGCAATTTGTATATATAACACAATTATACTTCCCCATATGGATTATTGCGCAACTATTATATATTGCTGTAACGCTGGAGAAGTTCGCAGGTTGCAAAAACTGAAAAACCGGGCTATGCGAATATTATTACAGAGAACCAGATTTGAAAGAATTTCTGATATGCTGCGTGACTTAATCTGGATGACTGTGTATCAAAGGATCTGCTTCAAGGTTCTGATGTTTATTTTTAAATTAAAAAATTATATGTTACCTGATTATTTAGTGGATTTTGTTGAATATGTACATGAGGTTACAAACTATCAATTAAGAAATATAAATGATTTCAGAGTGGTTAAATATAAGAAAACTAGTACACAAAATACATTACTAATTAAAGGACTAAAAATGTATAATGAATTACCAGATATATGCAAGAACGAAACAAGTATGGCTAGATTTAAGAGAAGCATCATAGATATAGTGAAAAATAAATATTAAACATATATTGTAATGTAAACAAGGATTTTATCCAATAAATTTCAATTTAACAGTAGAAAACGCTCCTTAAAAAAATTCGATTCAATATAGATTTGATCGAATCGAATTCCCCGGCAGGCCTGAATGGCTTTCTAGCTAAATACCAATCTGGCTTCCGACATAAGCACTCCACCAGCACAGCAACAGCGTATGTACTGTTAGACCTTAGCAGGGCATTTGATTCCGTTCCCCATGATATGCTTGTTGTCAGACTCGGTACTTCATTCTGTTTTAGCTCCTCTGCAAATTCCCTCATAGCTAGCTATCTTGCTGACCGGACTCTCATTGTCGCTGGTGATGGTCGTCGATCAACCCCTTGCTCAATCTTCCCGCAAGGGGCTGTCTTCGCTCCACTACTATTCTCCATGTACATTAATGACATCAGATATGAGTAAAATGACCGTTTTCTTTAAATTTCCGTGCATTGTGATTTTCGGGCTGGACGGTCAGGAGGAAAAACACCTCTTTAGTTTGTGAGAATTTTATTTGTTCTCCGACGTTTCGGCCGATGTCTCGAACCGTTCTCAAGGACACAGTCTAATTAAAACATCAATTTAACTATTGCTTGATATAAAAATAAAAAAATAAAAAAAATAAAAATAAAAAAATAAAGGCTACTTACGGATTAAACAACATTGTAAAAATATTAACAGATAACAAACATCAAACATTAATTAAAAATCACAGTATAAAAAATAAATAAATAAATGAATGACAAAACATGGTAAAAGAAGCTACAGGAGTTGTGGGAGGTTATCCAACCACTCGTCAAAAACAACTGGTGCAAGACGTAGCTATATCATTTCCCAAAGCTCTCCAAATGCACGCAATAAATGTTATTGATATTGTCTGTATCCGTTTTTTTGTTCATGGTATTGGGAGTTTTCTGAATATATAATGCCTCTATCAATAATCTTTTCTTATAGCGTTTTTCGTGGTGTAGGATAGAGGCATTTTCAAAATCTGGAGCATGGCTGGATAATGCACAGTGTGTAGTTAGCGCTGTTTTATTTTGGTTTCCGCTTTTTAAATCTGATTTGTGATTAGAAATCCTGTTCTTAAGGAATTGCCCTGTTGTTCCAACATACCTCATCGGACAATTTTCGTTATTCCTACCCTTGCAAGGTATTTTGTAAATTACGTCCGAACGTAATTCTTTGGGTGTCGGATCCTTTAGCTTAGTGAAACAATTACTTATTGTTTTGCGTGGCTTGAGGCCTAGTTTGATTTGGTGATCCTGGGGTTTAAGGAAATTTTGAAACCTTTCCGAAAGCCCAGGGATAGAAGTTGCACCTTTAAATCTCAAAAAACTTTCGGATCCACCCCCATTAACGCTTTCAACATTATGTGTGCTATGCTGAAACAACAGCCCTCCTGTTATTGATTTGGGGAAGACATTCTCGCTCAATATGTTCTTAATTTTTCTTATATTAGCTCTATGGAATTTATCGTGGCTAAGCTTTAAAACTCTGGAGATAAAATTTTTGGCTGTGCTTAGTTTCTGATGTTCAGGATGCAAAGACCTGTAATGTAAAAGCCAACCCGAAGATGTCGGTTTTTGGTACCAGTCAGTTATTATTAGGTTTTTTTTCCCTAATAACTCTAACGTCTAAGTACGGTAGGGATCCCATACTCTCTTCTTCTACAGTGAACTGTAGTTTTGGGTGATAACTATTGAGGGTATTAAGTATAGCAGGCAGATATGGAGAAAAGATCGTCAACATATTTGATAACTATCCGTGGCTTGTTTTCCATTTTATCAATAGAGATAGTTAATAAATCTTCCATTACAATGTTCGCCAGTATTGGAGATAGAGGACTTCCCATTGGTACACCGAACGTTTGTTTGTAAATATTTTTATTAAAAACGAAATAATTTGCTTCGGTTGTGCAGAAGCTAAGCATTTCCAAAAACTTTTTACGTGGTATGTCTGTGTGAGTACTAATAGAACTCCAATTATTTTCAATAATTTTGAGAACTAAGTTGACGGGAATGTTCGTGAATAAGGATATAACGTCAAAGGAAACCAGTGCTTGGTAACGTTAAATACCACATATACGCAGACGAACGCAGATTTATGCAGCTGCGGGCACCTGTGATCTCCCAACTCTGATAGACGCACTCAATGATATTTTCGTCTGGTGTCAAATCAATGGCCTGGCACTCAACCCGGACCAACGCCCGTAGTTTTATCGACTACCTCACGAATCTGCGCCTCCATGACCTGATTATCGCCCTTGCGAGCAGTCAGGTCAAGAATCTTGTCCTCCTCATGGACCCGCAACTTACCTGGCGGCCTCAGGTGAGCAAAATATACTCGAGAATTTATTATGGCCTCCGTTTTCTATATGCTGTCTCACACCGCCTGCAACAAACCATTAGTCTTTGGTATCTGCCCTCATCATGCCGCATTTTTTCTATGCTGATGCTGCGTTTTGTCCCCTTCAGACCTCTGAAATTACTAAGCATAGCAGGGCCCTTAGAGCATGTGTGCGGTACATTTATTGTCTCAGAAGGCACTCTCATGTTTCTCATTTGCTGCAAATGTTCATGCCGGCCACCCTTACCAAACTATTTGAACTCAGAGTTCTATGTCTAATTCACAAAGGGAGGTTAAACCTGCTTCCTTGTACATTTGTGTGTTACTCACATGGAGTACTCTCAACGATTTCAGGCTGGTTTCTCATGGAATGCTTACCCGATTTGGATCTAATTGTTTATTTGGACAGGGAATCTCACTTTGGAACTCATTACCTGAATCCATTAGAAATACGCACTCCACGAAACAGTTCAAGGAGCTTGCGCTGACGCAACTTTTAGACTTATAATGCCCTCTCGTGAGCATATTATTCTTTCTTCAAAATTCAAATTCAAAAACATCTTTATTGAATAACCTTAGTTACCTAAGCCCATTTTGCCTCATTTCTGTTTTATTTTGTTTATTTTTACTTCGTTTAAGTTCGTCAATTCAATTACTATAACTACTACCACTACTACTTTATTGTGTTCTACTGCAACGAGTCTGTACGTTGCGGCTTTGTTATTTTTCTAAACTATTTTACTCAATTTGTAATGCTAGTATTTCATATTCGATGTACCTAACATTGTAATGTCACGTAAGCTGAGGTTCCTTAATAAATACTTTAAATACTTCTCTTATTCTAACAAGGAAGGATTAGAGAATTATAAATCTGAAAGAGTTTTCTCAAAAAACTCATCGTTTTCCAAGAAAAAAAAAACAAAAAAGGATACTTAACATTTCGTGACGTGTTTTTGAATTTTTCTCATTAAGTAGTGAAAATTCGAAGATTTCTTCACAGTTCGGTTTATTTATTTGTTCTTCGTCGAAAGAGTTCATTTCGATCCCGATAGGTGAAAATCAATTTTTTGTACGGAAATTTTAGCAAGGCTACAAGCCCAGAAAAAATGCGAATTAGAGAAACACAAATTTTAGAATTAAAAAAAAAAAAAACTGCTTCTCGAGGATAAGGCAAAAAAGTGTCCAGTTACGTCCCGATACGTATCAAAAAGAAAAAATGCGAATTAGAGAATCACAAATTTTAGAATTAAAAAAAAAAAAAAACTGCTTCTCGAGGATAAGGCAAAAAAGTGTCCAGTTACGTCCCGATACGTATCAAAAATATTTTTAGTACGGTTATAGCACACAAAATTTTTACACAAATGTACAGCTGGTCTAATGTCAGACAGCGCAAAGCTCAATATCATTATTAGCTTTTTGCTTTATTCCAAGTCAGTGATAAACTACACGTCTACCTTTCATTTAAAATTTTACACAAAAATATTAGGAGCGGTTATTTGATTAGTTAACTGAGTTGTCCTGCTAATCAAAACAATGATTTTACTGTGTACTTTTACGAGAATTTTAATTCCAAAATTTCCTTACATTTTAGATTATTATCATTTTATTTTGTTCACAAAATACCTTCTAAATGTATTGCCCTTAAAATAAAGCAACAGGTCTTACAATCACAAGTAAACTTAAATTAAGCTAAAAAAAAAAAACAAAGAAGAGGTTTAGATCGGATCATCACCTTCATTTGCTTCCGGAATGATTGGTAATGAAACTTTTTGGTTTTGTTGATGTACATTTGGTGGAACCTCTGTCTTTTGTGGAATATCTGATTTTGCTACTACATTTATTTCAGGAATTTCAGCGTTAATTTCAGTTGTTGGCATCGATATTTGATCGACAAATTGTATATTAGTTTGTTGAGGTTGATTTCGTTTTATTTGATTTGGTCCTTGAACATATGAAATAGGTATTAAGCCCGATGTTTGACCATCTAAAGTTGCTAGTGCCCAGCCTGAATTCATCAATTTATGAGTGTTTTGAACTTCTTTCGGGGCAACTAATAACATTTGACCAGCACGAATTGAAAGTTCTGTATTATTTCGAGCTTGAAAATCATATATCACTTTGGATTGTATGGGTCGAACCCAGGTTTTTGGATTTCGAGCTGTAAGAAAAAAAATTGTGGTGAGATGAAATAGTAATTTAAGGTCACAGGTAGGGTTATTTTATATTTAAATAAGAATTTACAATTTCTAATTCTCGATGAATATGTGAAATCATGTGAATTATGGTGCCTGACTGTAAACGTAAGTTTTCTTAAATATTCCATATGTAATTTTAGCCCTATACAAATCTGCAAGAGCACAAATTAATCTCTTTTGTGATAAAGTTAGTGAATGGTTGAGTGACTTGATGAGTGCTGGAAAGATTTCTTGGTTGTCGGAGATTTTAATATTAACTACTTAGATTTAAATAACACCTATAGAAGAAATTTAGAAAATGCGATAGTAACTAATAGCTGTAAGCAAATAGCTACTGAATGAACTAGGATAAACGGAAACTCAATGGTGATAACAAATAATAGTCTCTTTACCGCGAAGACAGATGACAATTTAAATATTACAGATCATGAAACGATTGTAACCAGCGAAAATATTATATATAGTGCAAAAAACGAAAATCGTATTTTGAAAAATGAAAGAGAAAGTTTCCATACTGAATTTAATATGAATTACTTAGATTATGAAATAACAGATATTAGAGTTGATAGTTTAGCTGAACATTTCATTTCCAAACAGAATTAGATCGCGTGATAAATTATTTTTCCTCATATAAAGAGTTGAGATACGTGGAATTAATTTTATTTATTTAGTTTAGCTACGTGAACATGAATGATTACGTACCTATTTATGCGCACTCGGTTCCTTGACCATATGGCGCTCTACCTCTAGTTATATAATTCCTTAGTTTCTACACTTAGCCTACCTTATGCTAGGATTACATCTGTCTTTTCTAGTTCTATGATTCCTTATCCTATGGGTGTTAGATTGGGAGTGGTGATGAGTTGGAATAAACGGGAGTTTTTGGGCTGAGCTGGGTCGAGGATGGAGCTGAGGTCCGTGCTGCACAGTATGTTCTGGGATGTGGGGCAGGCTGTCAGTAGGTGGCATATGGTTAATGGCATTTGGCAGGTTGAGCAGATGGGTCTTTGGGATATTCCTATTATATGTCCGTGTGTCAGTTTAGTATGTCCGAGTCTTAGTCTGGTTAGGCTGAGGTCGGTGTTGTAATTTGGTTTTCTTATTGTGGGTCAGTTGGTTCGTAGAAAGGTGTCGTTTCGATTCGATTAATAAACTTGAAAAAACAAAAATGCAAAAAAGAAGTCATACGCTAATAAAAAATTCAAAGGCAGATTAGAACAAAATAAAAATAATTATGTGCGGAGTAGTTTAAATACCTGCTGCGATCAAAATTCTATGTGGAAAACTTTGAAGAAGCTAATTTTAAATAAAGGGGACAAAACGAATGAAAGTATATACTTTAATGCTAAGCTTACTGAAATCGACTATGAAATTGCAAATGATTTTAACAAATCTTTTATCCAGAGCGTAGAAAAAATTCATGGATCCATTCCACATATTTCTTTTGGTGATCAAATCACAGAGATCAATACAGTACTCACTTTCAAAGAGACTACAAATTTATGAATGAAAAAATGATCTTGGATTCATTTTCTAAAATTGCATCAACTTTGATTGCAATTATCAATAAATCATTGACATCCGATAAATTTCTAACAGTGTGGAAAGAGTCTTTGATAACTCCGATAAGAAAAGTGAAAAATACAAATGATTGCGGCAATTTTAGACAAATTAATTCGATATTAACTGAAAAAGGTACTGGAGGAATGCATCCATCTGCAATTGGAAAAATACTAAAAAACTAATCAGGCTTCCGAAAGAATCATTCATGTAAATCAGCAAGTAATATGGTGTTGAATATATAGAAGGAGAAGGTCGCGAATAAGTACAGCGTTATAGCTGTTTTTTTGGATATGAAAAGAGCTTTCGAGACGGTAGACAGGGACATTTTGAAAAAAAAAAAAAAAAATTCAAGTATGGTGTAAAAGATTGGGAATTGCAGTGGTGCGACGATTACTTGATGAACAGACTGCAGAGAACAAAAATTAATGCAAAAGTTTCAGAGCCTATAGAAAGTCAAGCTAGGCGTCCCACAAGGATCTATATTGGGAACTCTGTTACTTATAATATACATAAACGATATATAAACACTTGTAAATCATTGCAAATTAGCCTTATTCGCCGATGATGCCTTGTTATTTATTACATATGGAGATATGGAAATGGCACTACACTTAATTCAAGAAGACTTAAATAGTGTAAGCTCGTGGCAAAAAGGAAACCGCTTAAAATTAACTATAAAAAAACTACAACAAACAACAAACTTACAAAATTTCCGCCGTTTTATATCAAAAATTGGCCACTTATTATGTTTTATTTTAAGTATTATCCTTCGCTAGTCACTACTTTTTCCCATCTTTCTGGCAGCATACAGGTACCGTGTTGGAGAATGCTCCATATTTTGACACTATCCACGAATCGACCCAATTTTTGGATAAAGCGCTGCTAAGTGTTCATCACCCCGAAACAAGTGATAAATGGGGGGGGGGGGGACCTCCCAATTGATGGTTTTTAAGTAGGTTTTGACCAGCGCCGCAAGATGTGGAATGCAGGAGAATAATTTTGTCGTGTCTGCAGGAGTAGTAGTGAGCTCATTTTTCCTTGAGTGCTAGGCTTAATCTCATCAATTGTGTTCGCTAGATGGTTTCGTTCGGTTTGAGAAACTCATAACTCATCAGCTCCTCCTTGGTTTCTTGGATGAACTGGGAATAAGAGGTGTCGCCAATAAACTGATTGGAAGCTACCTATCAGACAGAAGACTTTACACTAGGATACAAAATGTGCACAGTGACCCGGAAATCCTCCACACGGGTGTACCTCAAGGCTCCATTTTGGGCCCAAATCTCTACTTACTTTATATCAATAACATACAGAATGCAAGTCTAAAGGGAGAGTACCACATCTTTGCTGATGACACAAACATTATCTACAATGCTAAGACTAGTGAAGACTTACAGAAAATCATAAATGATGACCTCGTAAAATACAAGCTCTGGACTGATGGTAACAAATTGTCGCTAAACGAAGATAAGACTAAATTTATGATTTTTCGACAACACAATAAGGCAGATATAAACCCTCAGATAAATATTGGTTCTACACAACTACAGAGAGTAAAAGAAATAAAGTATCTTGGACTTACTCTCGACGAAAAACTAAACTGGAGCACTCACATCTACTCCATAATAAATATGATAATCCCTTTACTGGGGGCTATAAAAAGAATGAATTTGGCCCTAAGTAGTCAAACGGCAAATCTGGTATATAATGCACACATACTCTCACACTTTAAGTACAACATTCTCATCTGGTCGCAATGCTCTAAGTTTTTATTAAATAAGGTGCAAGTAACAATGAACAGGGCAATAAAATCACTATACAACATACCATGGTTTACATCTACTAGAGAAATATTACAAAAGACAAACAAATTAAGCCTAAATCAGATAATCAAATTGGAGAAGGCTAAATTCATATACAAATTGATGAACAAGCTAATCAAAACAAACCTGAAGATCACCACTGCTTCTGAACTCCATACTCACAACACTAGACGAAGGAACGAAATAAGAAAGACTACAGCAAACACGGACAGACTGCGCACAGGACTACTAGCAACTTCTAGTGACGTATACAATGCACTCCCAACTGAGATAAAAAATACTCCCAGACTACACATCTTCGCAAGCAAAGTAAGGGACCACATTACCAACCAGGACATGTAAAATTCTATAACCTACTACCTCTTATTTCCTTTGTAACTAACAGTAGTAATGGTGGTGCTATTATAGTAGCTTTGATGAAAGTAAAATAGAAACAAATTGTAGAAAAATTGTAAGCTTGTAATTTCTAAATACTAAGTAGCTTCTATTCCTAAGTATACTAAAACTTTACTTGGCAATGTAGTATGGTGCTGTGTGACATTCAGTTTAGGGATCAGTTTAGTGATCATAGGATCAAATTGTATATATTGGACTAATGTATTTTTACAATTATCCACAAACCATGTAGTGGTGTCTGTTGAACATGTCAAGTATAATCGAATATAATTAAGTACAATAGTAGATAATAAAAATTCTAATTCTGTCATATAGTTAGATAACTTCACAACCTCTTCCTAATACCAGCACTAGCTGCCTGGAAGAGGGAATGGTAGATAGGAAGCATTTACTTGAAAATACAGGGCAGACTGTTTTGGGTTAAATTGTTGTAGATTGACAATAAATAATAAATAAATAAATAAATAATACACTACACTAACCTGATACCACCAAATACACAAATTCGTTTTTTCATGGCTTGGCTGTGTCGACGTTGAAGTATGGCTACGTTGCCCCATGATTACCTCCTCTTTGGGTTCTCATAGTGGATCAATTTTTTATCCCCAATTCCCTTGCTTTCGAATTATTCCTAACGATTTGAAAATGGAAAATTGTCCTCCCCGACTGTCTCTCATCACCAAAAAGTGAAATATTGGCTGTGTTGACGTTGAATTATGGCTACGTTGTCCCCATGATTACCTCCTCTTTGGGTTCTCATAGTGGATCAATTTTTTTATCCCCAATTCCCTTGCTTTCGAATTATTCCCAACGATTTGAAAATGGAAAATTGTCCTCCCCGACTGTCTCTCATCACCAAAAAGTGAAATATGCGTGCAGTAAAGCGATGTGGTGTAGGACGACCCATAGATGTTAAATTGAAGATTGACGGCATGGAGGTAGAACATGTAAAGCAAATGATATATGTAGGAGTAATAATTGACGATAAATTGAAGTTTGTTTGCTACCCATGTTGTTTATATATGCAAGAAAATTAAAAAAAAAAGTGATTTTATGAGAAGGATAAGAAATAGACTACCGCTTTCTATTAATCTAATTACACGATCATCAAGCCACATTTTGAATATTGTGCAACATTCCTATTTTTATGTAATCAGGAACCACTTATGCAGATGCAAAAACTTTAAAACAAAGCAATGCGAGTAATACTTCAGTGTACAGTTATACCAGTGTAGAATATATGTTAAATACGCTAAAATGTTCAAGTGCTAGACAAAGAACATCTTTGAATGTGTTTTTTTTTTGTATTTCAAATTAAGTCTGGTCTTGTTCCTATGTACTTGAGTGCATGTGTAAATTATGTAGGCGATTGTCAACCGTATATGGTTCGAAATAATGATCAGCCAAGACTTCCAAATTTTAGAAACAGCAACTTTCAAAATTCAATTTTAATTTTATATACTTTAATGCATTGTCCTGTGTTTCTCCTTCCACCTAGTTTCCTTTCATTTTCTGCAATATTCCTTAACTCTTGCTATTAATTGATTCTTCAATTGACATTTACCTGTTTTCTAAGGATATACTCGATATAAGTTTATATAACTTTGTAATTGACATGTTGGTATGTATATTGGAAATTGGAAAAACATGCGATAGACCTCACTTAAACCATCTATTGTCCTTTGTGATACCACAAGCCAACCACAAGAGTTAATGAACGCTCTCAACTTTCTCCTTTTCCATACAGCTTCTGAAGAAGACATTATATGGAGCTTGCAATGCGCTCTGCATGTTTGTCAAAGAAGCAGTGCCTTGTGATAACTGCGATAAGTTTTCCTACATCATTACGATTCCTCTTTAGGGAATATTCTGTCTTCCCAGGACATATCTTTGGCCATAGCTGTCTTGAAATCATGTATGTGGTTCTCTCCATCTGCAAATAACCAGCTTACAGGCCTATAAATCTAGAATCTTATGACCAATACAGATATTTTAATCCTACCCACCCAGTTAGAAAATTTTTAAGTCAACTATAAAATTTATCACACTAGTCTTACAACATTTCCACATTTCACTACGCTGAAAAATGAACTTACTAGAATATCTCGATAAAAATCTTAAACTTCTTTCAGAGTTGTTGGATTTTTTTTTTGTATATTCTTCCTTTTAATCATCTGCCCAAAGCTCAATAAAGAAATAATATAAGTCCCTCTACGCTACTGCAAAAGGAACTTAACCAGCCCTACTTAGATGTCGCGAAGAACTAAAAAATGCTCGCGAAATTTAACCTACGAAAACAACTATATACGTCCGACCACCAACATAATCAGTAATTGCGATTTTCATTATTATAACAAAACTAGGTCACGCAGATAGAATCAATCATATAGACGGAAATTTAAAAATATATTGAAAGCGTAAAAAAATCATATTAAGATAAGAAAGACGAACTTACACTCTTCAATAGCAGATTTGGTTACATCTCCTAAAAGCTTCATAATAAGATAGGGTGCAGTAAAAATAAATCCTAAAAATGCTAGTACAGGCCAAGCGGATTGACCTTTTGTAACTTTTGGTAATGCTGGGCCATTTGTTCCAGCTGTAGCTTGAGCTGCAGCAAAAGCTTCTTTAAAAGCAATTGTTGATGGGTCAATCTTTGAAACTCGCAACCAGTATAAAAATCTAAAAAATATATATATATTTATAATAACCCAATGAACGAATGAATGAATTAAATAAATCTTCCTACTTTCGATAAATCCATGTCAGTCCTCTATATATAGCGAATGTTTGCCAAAACTGGGCAAATACACCTCTAAGTCTTCCGAAATTTGCAGTTACACCTAAAATAGCTCGAAACGTACTTGTAATTGCGAAAAATGTTGAATCAAGCATTGAAGCGATATTTCCAATCGCAGCTACTAAGGATTCTATACTTTGAAATGCTGGACGTGAACTCTCTTCAGCAATTTGGATAAATTGATTTTCTGGATCATTTTGATTTAAGAATGATCCACCGAAACGATTAAATGATCCATATCCACCGAATCCTCCATATCCACTACCGCCGTATCCTCCATATCCACCAGTACCACCGAATCCCCCATAGGTATTACCGTAACCGTAACCTCCATATCCACCTCCATAAGGTGAGGAATAACCTCCGCCACCACCGAAACTTCCATAAGTACCTTGGTTACTAATTGGCGGTGGTACAGGGGGTGGTACTTGTTGTAAATTTCGTACATTCCCAAATGGTGTTCTCATTACAGATGATGTACTACTTAGGATAGGCTCATTGAAAACAGGACTTCTAAAGTTTCCTATACTGTCAGCCATTTTATAACCTATTTCCAAAAAAGCAAACTACGTGCGAAAAACTCTTATCACATCACAGACTTTTATAAACTACGTAAAAGTAAAAAGGCCAGTGAACTGTCTGTACACCAAAAAGAACTTTAAACTTTTTTGACAGATTTATTAATTATCTGTCATTTTGATAAGATTCAACAACTTACCATAGTAACCGCTTGTTAACGATTGTCGTTACTATCAGTAAATTTTCATCGTATTTTCTTCGCTTTATTATAGTTTTTGAAATGTAAAATTCTGCGTATGTATTTTGTGTAAGTAAGAACAAGCATCTTGAAAGATTGATGATTGAGTTGCAAAATATATACAAACTATAGATAAAATTCAAAAACAAAATAAGGAATTTAAGAGTATTGTTAAAGTTTTTTCGTGTTAAATAATGTTACGCCTGAAGGACCTAAATCCTTACGAACGGCATAAGCTTCTTATAAATGAATATATTTTGAATCAACCAGGATCAACAAAACTATTGCAACGGGATACATCTAGAGATAAAAGAGATATCGATGTTATTAGAGAAAACCATAAATTCTTATGGAATGACGAAGAAGCTGATACTTGGGAGAAACAATTAACTATAAAATATTATGATAAGCTTTTTAAAGAGTACTGTATAAGCGATTTAAGCAGATTTAAGGAAAATAAGGTATGCCAAGGTTTGTACTATCAGTACTTCTTCGGTAATTATTTGCTTTATTCCAATTTATTAGATTGACAATTTATTTTTTTAATAATTGAAAGGTAATTTGGTAATATGATTTATAAAACTTGGATCTATATTTCTTGAAAATTTTCCCAGGAGTGCAAACTGGCTGAGCAGTCGGTGATATTTTGGTTTTTAACTGGTCAGTTATATTTCATAGCGCCCTGGTCCTGGTACAATAGACGCGAATCTAATCAGATACCAGATTCTATTGTTATTGGGCTATCAATCAGGGTACCGGCGTCAGCCTATCCTTGTTCAATTCTGAGTCTCTGAAAATTGCAAATGGGCAAAATACTACTATTGTTTTCCTTTATCTTTTCGCTCGAACATTCCCTTGCATTAATGTGTTTCTTTTATTATTAATTTTTTTTTTGCTTTTATGTTTTAGTTTCAGTATGTGGTTGATATTGGTATAGAAACTGCTAGTAAAACTTCATATTTCTAATTTTATTTTAATTTATTTCTTCCATTAAATTAGTAGATAGTCATCCTTATTTATATTTACTTAATTCTGGCTCATTGAATATTTTAAAGATTGCACTACGCTGGAGAGTTGAAAAGGAAGTAATTTCTGGGAAAGGACAATTTGTTTGCGGCAATAAAATTTGCAATCAAACAGAAGGACTCCGAAGCTGGGAAGTGAACTTTGCATATCAAGAACAAAACGAAAAAAAGAATGCTCTTGTTAAATTAAGTACGTATTTTAAATCAAATTGAAATTTGTTAGCATTATAAAATTAACCATTTTCAGGACTTTGCCCTGATTGTTCCCTAAGATTAAATTATCGCTCGAAAAAGAGAGAAGTGAAGCGTATTAAAAAGTCATGTAAGAAAAAACATAAGAAAAAAGATGTTTCTAAAACAAAAGATACAGAAATCGTAAGTGAAGATTCTTCAACAAGTGAAAATGATGAAAACCTATCAAAGGAAGATGTGGATAGAGTAAGCGATAGTGAATTGGCAAATTCAGATGATGAGCGGGAACGCGAAGCCAACTTTGAGAATGAAATAGAAAAACAAGCGGAAAATATATGGGCGAATAGGAAGGAAGATGCTGCGGAGCCAAGTAGAGAACAGGAATTTGAAAATTATTTAGAAGATCTGCTTTTATGAATTTTCGAAATTTGTATTATATTAAATAAAGATTCTATCTATGATAAATAAAATATAATAATACTAACAATATATGTGTATATGGCGTGGAGAAAAGTAAATTGAATTTGGAGAATTTCTTTAACAGCTTTGAGTTCACCTAGATTTATCAAGTAGGCTTTCAGTAATATTATTACTAACGAAAGAAATAGATGCTGATTGAGGTTTCTCTTTCCCCTGTACTTTCTAGAGTAAAAATATTTGAGACCATTTAACAAAAAATCGAAAAAAAGAGTCCAACAAATGGCAATTGCAATGCATTGGGGTAATCTCTTCCTGAAAATGTTATCCCAACAATAGCGCACTTGTTAAGAAATATAAATTTTTTCTATTTACTACCAGTGTTTCACGAGGGAATTGCGGAAATATATTTTGGACGAGTGTTTAGTTGTTTGGGGCATAGGTAATGTTGGTTCTTTTTTAATTTGCTTTAAAATACATTTATTAAACGCAATGGCAGCAATGTGCTCTTTATAGATTTGAATTCGAGCCACGCTAGCGCCCATAATTTCGAGGCATTCTTCTGACAGGTTGCTCACTACAAAGCCATTAAGTTGATAAAAAAATGCTTTTGTTTTCATAAAATAAAAATAACAAGTCAACTTTTAAGGAAATAATCCAACCCACTATTTGATAAGATTTGATGACGAATGATAACAGCTACATGTGATACGAGCAGGCGTTAACAGCAGGCAGACAGAAAATGTGTCAATTTGTAGTTGTCAAGTGGAAAATTGCTGCGATGTGGAAGTGATATCAATAGAAAGGTGCTTCGTTTAAATCGGAATGATAACATACCTGGGACTATTTTTCTAGCTCTACAGCTTCGCATTCAACATAGAAGATAATTAAAATTGAAAAATTGGCCAATCGTGAAATTTATTAATTTAGAAAAATGAATTCTAAAATAGTTGTAATTGGTGCGGGTCCCTCAGGAATAGCTGCAGCTACAAAACTTCTTGAACTGGGACTTCGGAATGTTGTAGTGCTAGAAGCAGAAGGTCGAATTGGTGGAAGAATTTGTACAGTTCCTTTTGCATCAAATGTAGTTGATTTAGGTGCACAATGGTAATTTTATTCATATTTAAACAGATGATGAAAATGGTTGTCAGAAAATGTGAATAATAAATATGTTGTCTGTTCTAGGTGTCATGGAGAAAAGAATAATGTAGTTTATGAATTGGCAAGCAAGGGTAATTTACTGGAACCGTCCAGCGTTAAGTTTTATTCTTTCGATTGTATAAAATCAAATAAAGAAGTCGTATCGGAAAATATTACACACAGACTTGAAAGTATTGCAAACGAGCTGCTAGATGATGAAGAAACTTTAGTCAATTACAGGGATTCTTTGGGTTCTTATTTTGATGAAAAGTGAGTTATTTCTAGTTCTATTGTTTGTGCTGCTGTAATGTTATTATGCTTACTAATATTCTAATTATAATACATATTTAGTTTATTGTTTATTTTCTCCTCGTGAATCTTGTACATTTCAATGCAGGTTGTAGGTATTTGCCTTGATCTACGGAAAACTAATAATTTTTGTTTATCGCAATTTCCTATATATAGTACTGTGCAAAGTAGTCTTTCTATAAGGCAATACTGATAACTCTCATGCTCTTTTGAATTGCAGGAAGGCTAGTTATAAACTTGTATCCTGATATGAGTCCTATACAGATTCAAATTCAAAGCTTATTTATTACAAACCCATTCCATAGAAATAAAATAACGGATTTAATAATAAACTTTAAGCTTGCTAAGATTCGCTCTTGTGCAACTAATTCCTGGTATGTGACGTAAAATTATTGAGTAGGACTTGCTAAAAGATAAAGATGTTGACTCCAGTATTATTTAACCCAATGATTTCAATTCAATAGATAATTTTCTTGTGAGTAAAATATCAAATTCTGTTCCTTGGTGCATGAATCTCTTGATTCTTGTTCATATCGTTCTCTATTTCTCTTATAAAGTCACTAGTCAACAGGTATTCTTTATCCATGAAATTGAAGACTTGCAGATGTGAGTGGATATTTCTCCAGTAGTTCTTTATATTGTTAATTTAATAACGTAATGTTCTTGGAGTTCTTTTTTATCATTGTATGGAGAGCCACTCCGATTTGCCCTATCCCACAAAAAAATTTCCCATGGTTGGTCCTGAGACTTCGTCCGTTCATTCGGTATTATTTCCTGTGGTCTTCACGAATATAAAATATTAGGGGTCTATGTAGTTATAATATTAAAAAAATCATAAATGATAAAACACTCTTTTTCTTATTAGATTTCATGCAGTCTTAAAAAAGTCAGAAAATTCTGATATTGACCGGCATACTGCAGAGCAGTTCTTTGAATTTTTCAAAAAATCTGAGAATTCTATTGAATGCTCGGATAATCTACACGATGTCTCTGCCCGGGGCTATGTACAATATTGGAAGTGTGAAGGTGATATCCTTCTAAACTGGAAGGATAAAGGATTCGTATCAATTCTTCGTATTTTAATGGTATTGCACTAATTCAAAAAGGTTTTTTTTAATTCCCAATTTACAATAAGAAATTGTCTGCTTTCAGAAATCTAATAGAGATCAGGATGACTGTGGTATATTAAACAAAAGAATAATTTTAAATAAACGAGTTACCGAAATCGAATGGAATGGAAACGGTAATTCAAATATTTCAATCAAATGCTGTGATGGTGATAAAATTGAAGCTGATCATGTTATATGTACCGTGTCCTTAGGAGTTTTGAAGGAGCGGTTAGTATCTTTGTATTGTAGTACATACATATATGTATTGCGAGAAGTAGTGATTGACAATAAAAACCCCTTTCTCTCTATCTATGTTACAGGCATTCTCAATTATTTAAACCTATATTACCAGAACGGAAATTACATGCCATTGAAGGATTGTCTATTGGCACCGTCAATAAAATCTTTCTTGAGTTCTCACCAAAGTTTTGGCCAGATGATTGGTCAGGATTTAGTTTACTCTGGGAAAATGATGATCTCAATAATATTCGCAAATCTAAAGATGATTGGCTTCAAGATGTTTTTGGATTTTATACTGTAAGCTATCAACCAAATATTTTGTGTGCTTGGATATATGGTGCAAATGCTAGAACGATGGAAACAATATCAGAGAATGATGTTGAAAAAGGACTTTTACTTCTATTGAAGATGTTTTTGAAATGGCAAATACCTAAACCGGTTGCACTAAAGAGGTAAGTACGTTTAATGTTTACGTTGTTTTGGTATTTTCTATAACCATCAATAGCTATTTCGGTCTAATTTTGGTAGTAGTCAAAGTACCAATGAATACTATTTTGAGACCTTAGATTAGATTAGATTTGTGAAGGGTTGGGTAGGCGTTAGCCTCGCAATCACTGCGACCATAAAGATCTATTGTGAGTCTTCGTTAAATTTACTCCCTTTCTTGGTTCAGACTGTTAATAAAGTCTAGAACCATTCTGGGATTGAGTTTTCACACGTAGTTTGGTGGAGCAAAAGCATGTTCGATGTGGAATAGTCTCCGCCTGGCTAATGCTCCGAGGTTTCATGACCATCCTGACAGAAGCGGAAGGATGAAGTCCCAGCCAAGCCCATTTTGTTTAGGTTGTTTTGTATGCCCTTAAAAAGAAGAGCAAAAGAATGCATTTTAATTCATCCCAAACATTTATCTATCCACTGTGGATGTAAGAACTCTAATGGAATAAGCCGACATAACATTACACTTTTGTACTCATAAAGAGATCTGGGTAAAAACGGATGGACAAACTTGAATAATCAACGAGTGCTTTTTCCGAAATGTTCAGAATATGAACCCAATATGCACAGTACTCCTCCACGTTTCTCTTTTATGGCTATTACTGAAACACGGATTTGCCATTTTTAAAATTAATTTTAGAACATTTTGAATATTATTTCGAAATTTCGTGTGTATCTAAACTGTCATATTTTTTTAGATCATCTTGGTATAGTAATCCAAACTTTCGTGGATCATATTCATTTCGATCGATGAAAACCGAAGAGCTCAAAACTTCTGCAGCCAATTTAGCTGCTCCTTTAATAAAAAATGGCACAAATATTCCAGTATTACTTTTTGCCGGTGAAGCTACACACGATCATTACTATTCAACTGTTCACGGAGCTGTAGAGTCTGGATGGCGGGAGGCACACCGATTAGCCAATTTCCACAACAAGTAAGATCTGTTTACTTAACTCAGGTATTAATTGCACTGCATGCTGTCCTATTTTCTAATTTCTTTCTAGGAATATTTCACGCCTTTGAGTTAAACTACTTAAATTTTTGTACATTTATTTGCGGACGATTCAACAATATTAACAGCAACTTTTTACAAATTTTCTTGTATTTTTAGAATAGGAAATTTTTAACAGTAACACGCTTATTCTGGCTTATTTGATTGTTATTTTTTTTTATATATTATTATTAGGATGTGATTTAATGGTGGGATTTATTCAAAATTAAAAGAGCAAAAAAAAAACACTAACTCTCATCTCTCTTAATACTAATTCACTTAATTTAAAACTTAATTTCAGCTCTTGGGAGCAAAAAGTTGAGAACAGAAATATTTTCGACATATTGATTTTGGGAGCTGGCTTAGCTGGTATTGGAGCTGGCTTCGCCTTGAAAAATACTCAGAAGAAATTTGCAATATTGGAAGCCCAAGATTATATTGGTGGTCGAGTTAATACAACAGATATGATAAGTAGCAAATTAATAGAATTTTCCACCTCGCCCATTTGTTCGCCAGAAGAATTGCGCTCAGATATTGTTGATTCAGGTGCCCAATGGTTACACGGTGAAAAAAATGATTTATATCAGGTGGCAATTAATAACAATTTGTTGATACCGGAAATGTCTGAAGAAGGATTAGGTTCATATATTCGTGAGGATGGTTACGTTTTTGATGAGTTTTTCCGTCAGAAAATTGATTTTGCCATTGGTTGTATTCTTGAGAAATGCGAGAATTTTGTAACTAGTGATGATAAGAGCAATCACCCAAAATCCGTTAAACACTATATGGAAGAAGAATTTCAAAAATATTTAGAGCTATTAGATTGCCCTTGTGATCGGGAGCATGCAAAGCAACTATTCGATTGGCATCAACGATTTCAAATCATTGATAATTCCTGCTTAAATTTGAAAGACGTTTCTGCTAAGTTTTGGGGTCGATATTCATATAATGGGGAAAGCTGCCAGGCTCATATTAATTTTAAGAACGGTTTTAGTTCAATTATTAATGTTCTTACTGAAGAAATAGGACGGAATCATATTTTAACTAGAAAAGATGTTTGCAATATTAACTGGGATGTTCTTAATAATGAGAATAATTTGATAAAGGTCCGTACAACGGACGGTGAAATCTATTGTGCAAAGCATGTGATCGTTACATTTTCATTGGGAGCTTTAAAACATCAAGGAAACTTATTTAAGCCAATTTTACCATATCCAATCAGACACTGCATAGAGGACATAGGATTTGAGACAATAAACAAAATATTTCTACAGTTTGATCAGCCCTGGTGGGGACATGTACAGGGATTTCAATTTGTGTTCAAGGATGATAATTACGAGGTAGAAATTATTAATTTTTAATGTAATTAAATTTAATTTTTTGATATTATAAAAAATTATGTATTCAGGGTAAATCATGGACACGTTATTTGTCTGGCTTCGATGTTTTAAAACCTGGAGCATCAAATACTCTTTTAGCATGGGTTGGAAGTTTGGGAGCAATTCAAATGGAGAAATTAAGTGATGAAGAAATTATCTCTGATTGCATAGAAATATTAAGAAAGTTTACATCAATTGAAATACCTTATCCCATCAAATACTATTGGTAAGTTGTCTATAATAAATTATTATTATTATTATTATTCCAAACTATTTACTGTCATTTTTTATTTATTTTAGTTCTCGGTGGGGTACAAATAAGTATATTCGTGGAGGATACAGCTACATAAGTACGAAATGTGATAAATCTGGCCTTACGGGAAAATCATTATCTTCCCCTGTAACTGTTGAGAATTTAACAACAGATAAATCTCTTATTGAGAATTTTAAAAATCTTTGCGTTAATAATGATGAGAAAGTAAGTAAATTGTATCCTCTATTACTTTTTGCTGGAGAAGCATGTCATGAGCAGTATTTCTCAACAGCACATGGTGCTTTTTGTTCAGGCATTGAACAAGCTCAATCGATTTTAGAAAATCTTAAATAAGAATGCACAAAAATATATTTTATGAAATTAAAGAATATTTCTTTTGATTTATTTTCTAATTTTGACTTAAATCTGAGCTATATTATATTTATTTTCATAATTATTCAAGACGAAAATTTATTAATTAATGATATCGAAATAAATAATAAAAATGAAAAATGTATGAGAATCGTTTGTTATGTTTAATGACTTATAAATGGCAGAAATATAGGTAGATAACTTTATTTTGCATTTTATATTCGGCTAGTGCTGTCGGAAGTTTGAACCGACAAAATTTTGATGAATTAGAAAAGATCTTAGTTATAATGTTTTTACTTGCCTTTTTTACGCAATAAACAAATATATTGAAGTTTATTTAATTATTTATTATATATTTCTTAAAAAATAAACGAAATCTGAAATCCATTTATGAAGCATTTATATACATTTAATTCTATTTACCTGACTACCTATTCTATTTACCTGACTACCTACAATTCCAGTAAACTTATTAAGCTTTGATACGAAAATATGGAGTACTGGTTCGATTTTATTTAATATTTATACTTGGATAACAAAGACATGCAAGATTTTACGCTCGCTGGATCACATATAAAAATTCGAAGCGTATTTAATAAAAGAAAAAAGAAAAGAAAAAACATGAACATTTTTCTTTGGGCACGTTGAATTCTTTTTTTTAATGCAATTTTCGCATTTTGCATCCAAGTTCAAGTTCAAGTTTTTTATTTGCGCTGAATAAATTTTTTACACTTAACCTAACATTATTTTTCTTATCGAAACCTATTCCCTGATTATAATTCCTACGGGCTTTTCTTTGGCCCTGAGTTCAATTTATCTAGCTGAGTTTTCTTATTTTCTAAATACATGAATTACTAACTAACATATGACTTACTTCTAAACTACGGCTAGCGCTACCTAGTTATAATTAACTAACAATATTTCGTAATTCTAATACTTAACTAACTTAAGTACTAGCTACCTAACTTAGATATTACATCAGGTTGCTACTGTCTTCACTTCCTGGTACTGTTTGTAGTCTCCCTATTTCGGGTCTTGTCTGAAGCAGGGCGCATATATCCTGTCCTGCAGGCTGCAGTCCTCCTTCCGTCATCCTCTCCTAGCCTCTGTAGCTGTCTCCTTTTCCCTGAAAAAAGTAAAAATTCCTTCGCGGTAGTATTTTCTATGACAATTTAATATACAAAAAGGCGATAAATATTTGTTAGTGGGTAAGTGGGGAAAATTTGTTAGTTCCTGTACAATTGGGTTTGGCTGATTGGGGATTTTGGCTACCTGCTTCTTTATTACCTCAACCAGATAGTCCTGTATCGGAGAAATACCAGCTTTCTCGTACAGGACCTGATTGCGATAATACTTTATACAGGGCCTTCGGTAGAGTCCAGTGCAGATTCGGAGCGTTTTCCTCTCGAATCTCGCAAGGATATCCATATAGGTTGACGAAATAGTGTGCCATATGGGAAACGAGTACGTTAAGGTGGGCCTAATGAGCTGCTTGTACATCAGCAGTTTCGTGCTCAGAGTGAGTCCATTCCTATATCTCATTATAGGACTGACCATGCTGAGTGCAAAGTTTGCTTTCCTAGCAACTGCTTTTGCGTGAGGGTTGAACTTGAAACGTTCATCGAAATTTATACCTAGGTATTTGACGCTCTTAGTGGGTTTTATCACTTCATTATTGATGGTGATTTCGATGTTTCTTGCGTTTTGACATACGCCTCTGCGTGAACGTGCAGTTCTAATGCAGAGTAAACTCGATTTAGGGACGTTGATCTTTATGCCCCATTTACGATAGTACTCGTAAAGCTTGGCAATATGATCACCCACTTTCCTTGTCGCCAATTTGGGGGACTTAGAGTACGCATACGTTAATGAGTCATCCGCGTAGAGAAGGGTCGTGACTCCTCCATTAGTCTGCGGTTGGTCAAACGTGAACAGATTGAAGAGGAAGGGCCCGAGTACTGAGCCTTGCGGGACGCCCGCTTTTATGTTCTTATGCGCAGATATGCAATTCTTTATTTCCACAAAGAATTGTCTCTGAGATATGAAGCTATTTATCATCCGAATGAGGTAGGGTGGGAACTGAAATCCAATCAGTTTGGAGATAAGACCTTCTCTCCAGATGGAGTCGAAGGCCTTCTCAACATCAAGAAAACAGGCCATAGTATGTGTCTTTTTATTAAGAGCTTGGGTCACATCAGTGTGAAATTTTAATAGTGGGTGCAGAGTGGAGTGCATAGCCTTGAATCCAAATTGCTGATGCTGCTCCATCTCCTTCTCCACGCAAGTGTCATCAATGTGCTGTTTCACTAATCTCTCCAGAAGTTTTCCCAAGTTGGAGATTAGTGAAATCGGTCTGAATTCCGAGATGCTTTTAGAAGATGCCTTCTTCGGAATTGGTATTATCTTAGACACTTTCCAGCTGTTGGGGAAGTAACAATTGTTTATACAATTGTTGAAGATTATTGTTAGCATTTCGATTGCCAACGGTGGTAACTTCCGGATTATGAAGTTCGATATACCATCTTGGCCACTCGACTTTTTATTGTTGAGTGAGCGAATAAGGGCGGCTAGATGAAGCGGGCTGGTGTATATTTGCTGGTCATTTGGATTTCCAGCTGGATTTTCAAGACTAAATTCTGCCATTGGTGAGGTATTTTGTGTCTCAAAATTTTCTACTTCAGTTAAGACTTGCCTATGAAAGTTAGGGAGATGAGTTGGAGGCGAGCTTTTGAAGGTTGACTCAAAGTAGTTGGCGAAGGCACTGCTTTTGTCTTCAGGAGAATTTAAGCAGTTGTTGCCATCGAGTAGTTTTTCAGGGACTTGGGCTTTCCTGCTACATACTTTGTTGATTTCGCTAAAAGCTCGCGGACCTGGCTTAATAGCTTTCAACCTCTCGCGAAATTGTTCATCGACAAAGGTACGGGTTTGCTCGTCAATGATTATCGACAGACACCTAATTTGGGAGAGTAAAGATGAGTATTCCGGGTTCTGTGTATTCAGATTTCGCCGGTAAATTCTGTTCAAGGTTTTCTTTAACTTTTGCCTATACTTGTACAGCTCTTGGATTCTGGGCGGAAGGTTCTTATACCGGTAGTTATTAGGTTGGTGCGTAGTGGAGAAAAACGCTATGTTGTCCTGAAGAGCAGTTGTCAGCAATTCAACATAGAAGTCTATTTCTGTATTACACAGATTTCTATGCTGATCTGGCAAGAAATTGGGGAGTAGGCTACTCAGTCTATCCTGAAACTGTGGCCAGTCGACATTGGTCAGGGACGAAATTGCTGGAGCAATTAGTGTGCTCGCGGAGAATTCTCTCTGTAGAGCTATTTTTAATTCTACTGCCAAATGGTCAGAATCAGAGATATGGGCCTGGCAGGTAAAATTTCTAATTTGGGGGAGAATGTTTATGAGATTGTCAGAAACGAGGAAAAAGTCTAGAAAAGAGCCACTTCTGGGGAAGGTTGGTGTATCCTGGGAGACAGCAATAAAATTCTGGTTGTGGATATTATCTTCCAACCATTTAGCTATGATCGTTCCAGCTAAGTTGGTCGTGGGATCGTTCCATAAGCTGTGTTTAGCATTGAAATCGCCTCCAACAATCGTATATGTGAATTGTTGGGAAAAGGCGTTCAGCGCGATCAGATCACTACGTACTCGGGAGGCTGGAGTATGGCACGGAATGTAGAGTGAAACAAGTAGAAGAGTTTCACCGGAATCAAGGTTTATCTTAAGAGACGTACTCTCAAAGTTGGAAAGGTTAATCTGGGTGGGTTCGAAGTGGAGATTTTTCTTAATGAGAATAGCGGTGCCACGTTTACCTTCACCTGCGTCATTTCTGAGCAGAGAATATTTTTCTAAAGACACTGTGTCTTGCTTTTAGATTTGTCTCTGAAAGAAACATGAAATGGGGACGGTGCTCCTCCAGAAAAAGATTTAGGGAGACTCGTTTCCCGTGAGACACAATGGAGTTGACATTGAGGGCAATCGCCTTCAGTTCGCTTAATTTCTGCTTCCGCATAGCGAAAACGCGAATTGCAGATAAGCGCTTTGTTTTTCCGGAATGGAAGTCAGCTTCCTATAGCTAGGAAGGAAGGTGTTGATTTTGGCCATAAGGCCGAATAGATCACAGCCAAAGAGTGATTTTGCCTCCTGATTGCAGAACGTGTCTGCTCCCAAGGCACTGGGTGAAGAGGGTTTTGGATTGCCTGCAGTCTGGGGCCTGGGGACGGCTTCCTGGTTCTTCCTTCCTATGTGCGTCCCTGAAATATTAGAAGAGAGGATTTGTGCAAAAGACTTACCGGGCTTCACATAGTTTCGTGCAAACTCCCTGAAAGATTCTTCCCTCTGCTTCTTTGTCTGGACCGCTGCTTTCTTCCTCTCCAGGAGCTCCTTATATTTCGGGCAGCCTCTGTAGTTTGCCGGGTGTCCCTCCTGTTTGCAGTTAATGCAATAGGGTTTACCTTTTGATGTGTCCCTGGTGCAGGCACCTGGTCCATGTCTGACGTTGCATTTCACACATCGGTATGCAGTACCGCAGTTACTGGCTACATGGCCGTATTTCTGGCAATTCTTGCACTGCGAAATACCACTGTTCTGAAACCGCTCCCAGTGAACGGCTTGATGTAGGATTCTGTCTACCTTGATAACCCGGTTGACATCCGTTTCAGCCTCGAAGTTAACCACATAGGAGTCTACTAGGCGTCCGCTTTTCCTTATAGCGGGAGTTACGAGGTGCGAAACCATAGTCACCTTTATTCCTGGTAGCTCCTTCTCCAACGCTGTTGCTACTACTTTCGGGTCGAAGCTGCATTGAATCCCTTTAAGCACCAAGGTCAATTTTCTGTTGTTCTTGGGTGTAAATGTGAAGCAATCTACCTTAATTGCCTTCACTATGTTGAAGATAACCTGGTGGTCCTCTTCTGTGGCTGGCTTCAGTGTTGACTTCGTCTTATTATTGTTCTTTAAGAAGAACTTAGGGCGCTTCTCCAACTTCTCGAGCCTCTCGAAGAATTTCGCTACATTTAAATTGTAGCAGATGATTGGTGGGGGCTTTGCGATCTTCCTCTCCGTTGGTGCTGCATCGGTCTTGCTGCTGGCTACCTTGGTCTTTGGTTTCTCTGGTTTCTCCGCTGGCTGGATCAGTCGATAATAATTCCCAGTAAGCGCCTCTTGATCCCCTTTTCCTTTCTGATGTAGCTGCTTGCCCTTCTTCTCCACGTTGTTCGACAGTTGAGTCTTTGGCCTCCTCTTGTTCAAAACTACTTTATAGCTGTCGTCACTTGCTGATGTTGATATATCTCCAGAGTTCTCACTGTCATCATCCTCATCCTTTTCTTCCTCGTTGACGACTTTGCTTCTGTCCAATACTTTCGTGTCATCGGCATCCATAAATTCATCTTGTTGGTTTTCAAGATCAGAACTTTTGCATGATGATTCCTTTAAAACTTGCATCTGGCTGAGGATGCTATTCTCCACCGTCTTGGTAATCTCATCCTCTGACATGCGTTTAGTTTCGCACATCTGCTTCATCCGTCTTGCAAATGCCCTTGACAGGATTTTAAGCTCCATGTCAAAGCTTTCCGTTTGCTCCTTATCAGTCATTTTGGTTTACCTAAACTTCACTTACCTTACTGAGTCTTTTCTCACACGCACACACAGTAATAAAAGGTGTCCTTATCACCACACTCTCTTAGTGTTTATTATATAAGCGTCTTTGTTATATATATGTACTCTTACAAGCACTAATCACTAACTTGATACACTCACATATACACAATTCTCATCCACGCACTTGTGCATGAAATGTCGTCTGCAAAATATGAGAATTGCGGTTCCTTCGATGATATCCACTTTGATGTTTTTCTGCTAATTCCTTTAGTCCGCTCGATGTTCACTATTCGGTCGCTCGCTCACGAATCCAATGAATGAATCGAATCCGCATTTTGCACCCTTCTGATTAACTTTCTACAAAATTCTTCCACACATTGAAAACAAAATTAATAACTTGCAATTTTCGACAATTCAAATTTCAACAACTTAACTGGCCATAAATGGTTTGTAAATTCAAAAGTAAATTTTCTACAGATCTTTTAGAGGTGAAAGGCTATATTTTGTCCACCAATTATGCTATTAGTGACAATATATCTCCAGAATTTAAGCTAAACAAATTTTGTGAAATTTTGAAACATCTGTGGCGACACAGCCACACTTTTGTCACAGCATGTACTTGATTAAAATAAACCGCTGTATTGACCTTAGAAGTCGGGTGGTTTCCAAATCATAATAAACTATTTTGTGCGGCGTAAGAGAATTATAAGAGCTGCTTTAATTTTGCTTCCTTCCTTAGCTTTAGGAACCGCCCCAGAAACCGAATCCAGTCCTCAAAAACTGTCTAGCCAGACGCCCATCCTCAAGGACCGTTCTTCTCCAAGGACTGTCTGTGCAGACTCTCATCCAGGATCGATCTTCATCAAGCAGTTTCTGGATCCCCAAAGACAGCCTTTGCAGCTGACGCTCATTCTCCATGAAGTTGAAGTGGTAGAGTTTTTTGGATGGCCGTACACAAAGAACCAAGGTGGATAGTGAAATATCAAATAATAATGTAAATCGGCTAGGAATACCGCAAGGATTAGCAACACTTCTTTTTATAGTATATATAAATGATTTTGCAGACGATACATTAATTTTTATATCGGGAAAGAGCTTAAATGAATGTGTTGTAAAGTTGAATGAAGACTTAGGAAGACTGAATGTGTGGTTAAGAATGAATAAACTTAAGCTGAATGTAACAAAAACTAAATGTATGGTTCTAAATGTGGATGAAAGAGTTAATGTGTTTATGGATAATGTGTTGAGATAAAATACTTAGGTGTTGTTATTGATGAAAAACTTAACTTCAAAGCTCATGTGGACTATGTATGTGCAAAAATAGCTAAAAAGGTTGGATTTATGAAAAGAATAAGAAAGAATATATCTATGGAAAGTTCAATTAATATTCATAATAGCATAATTATGCCACATTTCGAGTATTGCCAATCAATTCTCTTTATGTGTACGAAGGAACAGATGGCAAGGTTACAAAATTACAAAACAGGGCAATGAGGAGCATATTTATGTTGCCATAAAAGAATGCCCATTAGTGCAATTTTAAATACTTTTAAATGGATGTCAGTTAATCAGCGAATGATTTGATTTTCAATGTATTAAAAATGGTGTTCAAAATGAAAAATAATCTTCTGCCAGTGTGTAGCGGATATGCAACCTTATCGATTGCGCAACTTGGAAGACTTCAGATTGGAGCGACTGAGAATCAGTAGGGCACAAAATACAGTAATATATAAAGGACTTCAATTATATAATAGTATACCAAGTGATTGTAAAAATGAAAACAATTTTATGTTTTCTAAAAAGAAAATTGTAGAATTTATACGCAAACGTTATCCGGTTCGATAGTATAATAAGAGTATAAAAAATAAGAAAGAAAGGTACATTATTAATATTATTATTATCATAAAGCATGATTTATTGTCTTTGCAGACGCTCATCCTCAAGGATTGTACTTCCTCGAACTATTCCTGTGTTCCCCAATGACTGGATATCTGTAAAAGCAGTCTTTTTATTACTACATCATTCGAGTCTCGCATAATCTGAATTTAATCAAAGAAAAATATATACATATGTGTGTAGATAAAGAAGGTATGCCTTTTCTTAAAATAAACAGCACCATTTCCTTTGTTTGGCGCATTACTTGTGGGGCATTTTTATAAGCGAATTTATTTTTAATTGTGTTATATTGGGTGAAAGACATTTTGAATTGTGGATTATTAGGTTACAAATACAACATCCAGTTAAAAACATTTAATATCTCAAAATTAGTTTCTTCAGTTTAAAATGACTTTGGGAAAAGTAAACCAATGCTGGTGGGAAGCAAAGAAATTTTCAATTAGAACTTCCTGTGGACTTTTTCAGCCGTTAAATTACATGATTTCGGTAATATTTGCAAAATTAAACAATTAAAAAGTCATGCCGTTATCAAATTTTAAAAGAAATGGCTACCGAAATTAAAACCAATTTAGAAGAAGTTTTTGACGAATCTTCTGCTTCGTTGTTTTACTTGTAGATTAGTTTTTAAAAAAAAATTATCAGCCATTTCATAGCTACTTAAACAAATCTATAATATTCAGTTAATTAAATTAGATTTAGAAGTTTTCCTTGACATATTTTACAATTTTCAGCTCTAAATACACTAAAGTTCGTTTCTGTTTTGAATCTTAATGGCAACTCATTAAACTTTTGAAATCCTCTAAATACTACATATGCTATTTTACGACGCCGAATTTAGGAAACGTGACAATCTAAAATCATCCGCTGACCTCAATACATAACGGTTGAACATCTCTGGTGTAATTGACGTGCACAGTTAAGTAATTTGACACCATGTTGAACTTAATTTTAAAAAGGAAGATAAAAACATTCCTCATTATTCTCTGTTTCACATTCAGCCACTGCAGAGTATCGATTATGCATCTTATGGGAGTATATCCATCAATTCTTAGTATAAGTTGCATTGTTTTATTTTTCAGCTTCTGAAGATTAGTTATTATTTGTTGATTACTTAAGAATAATATAGTCAAATAGTATTCAAAATGAGGCTTGACAATTGTATTATATTTTATATTAATTGTCGTCTATATGTTGATACATTTCTTCTGATTCTTGTCATTAAATCTATATTCTTCGAAATTTTTGCACTCGTAGTATTGCCGTGTGCTGTGAACATTAGCATATAGTCAATCACAACCCACAGGTATTTGAATTCCTTTAACTTTTCTACTATTACTCCATTCATACTCAGTCTGCGATCCTCCTTCCCATTTACCAACATTGTTTTTGTTTTTCCGGTAATTACCTAAGTTTTAGTTTATTTGCTGTTAACCTAACTTAACTAACTTAAACTATCCAGATGTTCTTGTAACTTAACTTGTATTTCACTGATATTATTGCCTGCTATACAAACTAACGTATATCAACTGCAAATAAAGTTAACTTCGAATGCTTAATCGCTGTGCTTATATAATTTATATACATTGAGAAGAGAAGTGTTCCCAAAACGGTTCCTTGTGGTACACCCAAATTCCCATTTAGAGCTAATGATATAGCCTGCGCGACCTTTGTTCTCTGGATTCTTCCGCATAGGAAACTTCGAAATCATTCCAGTTCTGTGTTTTTTACTTCTATACTTTTCCATTATTCGTAGAAGCAGCTGCATATCTATCGTCTAGAAAGTTCTCTGGAAATCTAAAAACACACACGCTCTTCTTTTTGAGGCCATTCCCTTTAACTCGTACACGAATTTGCCTATTTATATATGTATTTCTTTACTATTCTCGACACTCTCCTAGACCCACTTTTCGTCATCACAGCTAGCTGAAATTTGGCAACAGGTTCATGTCGCGTGACAATTGAATCTATCAAAATTTGAACCAGAAATTTCCATGGGAAACCCGGAAAATCGGGAAAAATCATTTGAAAATTTGGTACAAATTTGATTAGTGATAAATCCGTTTCAGGAAAAATGCAGTTTTCCGATCTTTCCGAAAAATTTTCCGTAATTTTCCGACTTTTCCGGTAAAAAAGTTTTCTAAATTATGCAGGATCAAGTTCCCTATCAACTGGCATCATTACTTTCCCTCCAACAATGGTGAAAACTTGTAGAAAAAATCGAGGAAAATTCATATAAAACGCTTTTCCGGAGTTTTTCAGACCAAGGAAGCGTTTGAGCGTTTTGCAACCTAAGACAAAATTGTAGAGCGAAATTAGTTGCATAAAGTTGCTTTTGTGGAAAACTCCGTGGAAAGCCCGGAAAAGCGGGGAAATCATCGGATGATTAGTGATAAATCTGTTTCAGGAAAAGTGCAGAATTTTACAATTTTTCTGGAATTTCGGGAAAATTTTCCGACAAAAAGGTTTTATAAGCTATGCGGAATCATTTTTTCAGTCCTACTGGCATCAATACTTTCTCTTCATAGTAATAGGAAAAGTCTGAAAACATTGAAAATCGTGAAAATTCATGTTATATGGGATCAAGTTGGAATACAGCTAAAAAGCGCTGTTTAAAAGATAATTTGAATTTCAGAAAACCGTTGCAGTACCTACTTCAACGATTTGATACTCGAAAAATTTTTGTTTTCGGATCGGCACCACACATGACTTCAAAATTGTTTTAAAATATCTCCATGCAGCACGTAATAACAATTTAGTTAACGTGAAAAAGACAGAAAATAAAATAAGTAAAAACCGAGTTTTCAAACAAAACTGAGGCCAAGCCGCATGAAAAAGTAGAAAATAAACTTTTCTTCACACACAGAGGTGGACTCAACTAAACCGCTGCTGTGAGTACTGAATCAGTCCTGAAACTATAAAATAATGAGGGAGAGGGAACATATTTGGAGTTGCGTTTTGTTTCATTTTATGCACGAAGTTTTCCGTAGTGATTCAGTACATTTTTACAGGTTGAAGTCCCAGCAAACATTTGAATGAAAAATCTTCAGGACGATATGTGGATGATATTGCCAAAGTATTTTCCACGCGAAGTTAAAGCAAATACTGATAACTGATTTCTTCCTTATCTTGCGTAGATGAAAAGAAGATGAAATTACCAACAATTTTGTTTTCTGATTTTAAATGTGGAGGCAAGAAGACAATAGGTGGCAATACTTCTTGAGGAATTGCTTTCTTATCATCTAAGGAACACGAATGCAATACTTCTTGAGGAATTGCTTTCGTATCATAAGAGGAAGATATCGTTGAGGAATCACGTTGTTGATGTACCAATGAGCATTGCCTGGAAGAGAGGAAAGCGATATCACCAAAATGTCTCGATAATATCGCATTGATACTAGAAGGAATTACATTATTTTTAAATACAACTTTATAAATGAGAGGAGTAACGTATTATATAGGTATATGTAGGAACTTTACTATAATTTATTCCGAACGCTTATTAAACCAGAATGAACAGACCTAAATTTTCAAGTAACCCATCCTTCTTCTTCATTAAAAATAAAAGTAAACCGGTTTTTTATCAATGTATTCTCTATGCAAAACTTATATAAGTAAAGTTCGTCCTTGGTTATCGTCCTCTTTTCGTCTGGAGGAAAAACACATAATTCCTTTTGCTATTTTATTGCCATTTTGTCATCCATGTAAAACTGAAACTGTAAGCAATATCATCCTCTTTTCGTCTGGAGGGAAAAAAGGTAAAACTCGTATCATCTAATTATTGCATAAAGCAATTTTCATACATTTGATTGCTCAAATATTCCGAAGATGATAACTAGAAGATATCCTCTAATTATCGCGCTGATGATTTTTCATCTCAATGTTTGCTATGTAGGTAAGCACTCGATCGCAACCACTACATCTTTAATATAAAAAGATAATACATACATATTCTGTATTATATTGTGAAAAATATTCACTTGAGGGCGTTTATTCTTCTTAATTTTTTTTTGCAATAGTTTAGCAGGTCTTCTGGTTAATAAATTTATCCGTGGTTCCGTCACTTTTCAACAAAGTTAAATATAGAATTTTTCTGATTTAAAAATTACAAAGAACAATAAAATCGATTGAATAAAAAAAAAACAACAATAACCACACAAAATACTTAATATCCAATTTTTATTAAGATAAAAAATAAATCTTTTATATACAATTGTACACAGCTTCCAGGTAGGCTGGATAACCGAACTTATATTCGGTGCACAATGAGAACTACTGATAAATAATAGCAAAAATCACGTCACCCTAAAATATTGAGTAAAGCAATGCTTATGATGAGTAGAAAATGTCTTGGGTTTGCAAGCTATAGTACACCATGTTCCGATCAATAATTGTGACTCACAAATTTTTTGAGTACTCCACTTTTCCACTGGGTAGTTTTTAATAGACCGACCACGATGAGGAGCCAGATATAACCGTAGATCAGAGTAATTATGGGAATATCAATGGCTGTACTAATATTCCCTGCATAACAGTGATAATTTGTATTCAATCATATTAAATTTTAACTTATGATAAAGGTATAAACAGTTTTTTTTTGTGATGTGTCATACACTGAGATTCCTGCATCCACTGTAATCTGAACTCATAGCCATATCTTCTTTTTCTTCAATTAGAAACTATTCTTGAAGAAGGCGTACTTAAAAAGTTAGCGAGTTGAGGAGATTATTGTTATTTATGAAGTGTTTTTTTTAGGCATACAAGACCCAAAAGATTTTCTAGATAAGAGCAATTGCTTTGAAACATCATTTGTAATTATATGATTTTTGATAAAAAATAAATTTACATTCATAAGACTTCATATCTTATCTACATTTTCTCTGTCGCTCTCCCAACAAATAGAATTTACATATAAAGCAAATAATATCTCTAATAAAAAAAAACTAATCACTGTTTTACTTTGTAACTGACGTTTTTCGACTAGCAACTGCTGCCACTAGTGCTGCTCCTCGCCCTGAACCATCCTCAGATAACATAAGATCAAATTGTACGACAGGTTTAACTAATTCCCGGATTTTTGCTGTCATAAGTTCATGGAAGCGTGGGTGAAACCGATACACTGATCCATCAACGCCAACCTGAAAATAACAATTATAAAAAATATAAATAAAATTCAAGTTTCGTAACATAAACAATTTGATAATATTTAAGAGTGAAACTAAATATAATAAAATACAATTTAATTCATTTTTTGTGTTTTTACTTTGTGAAATATTCTATTTTTGTCTCCATGCGGCGCTATAATTATTTGTTTGTGTATCACCTGCTCCCTCCCATTCATTCGAAGCAAAAAAAAAATAAACAAAATTTTTCTTGGCACTCGAATTCAATTCAAAATTATACGTCGAAATGCAATGTAAATTTTTTCAGTATTTATGTGTTATTCTGTTTTCATTAGAAATAAAACGCATAGAGGTGAAAGCACACGTCGACGGATGTAGTCATATTATTCTCGGGTAAATATTTAGCCATCATTAGCTAGATAACCGAGTTAGTCGTTTTCACACGGTTAAGAATTATTGACCATCTTTATCCATCCTGTCCAATTAATCAAAATAAATGAGTATTCTCATAGATGACGCACAAGGACTAGATGCCGCATGCTATACCAGAGCAGAGTATATAGATTGAGAGATTGGTAGTGCATACCGGAATGTACCATAATATGTTTAAGAGCGTGCTGACAAATATTATTGTTTTAACAGGGGTTTTGTATACATTTACTCGACGTATCCATAATTTCAAATGTTGTGATCCATTTCGGAATGGACCACACAGTCATATAAAATTTGTATATTCTGCTCTGGTATTGTGTGCGACATCTAGTTTTTGTGCCATATATGGTATTATACTAGAATCCAAACTAAATTGGGGCGTGTTAATACGATTTTCACAGGGTTCTATGATAATTGAAGAAAAATGTCGCACATACCCCTGGATGTATTCTTTCCTACGGTATTCTACTTTAGTGGTACGCCCTTAATAAGGCCACTGATGTCAGGAGTTTAACCAAAATCCAAAATTCCACTGCTCTGCATTCAATGCCAAGCAAAGCATAGGATACCATGCTCCAGCTTGAGATCTGTAGCCTTCACTCTAACCCAGAATTAAAGATTTATGCCCACTTTTGAGCTTAATGAAATAAAGGAACGTCTTCAATTATTGCAAAACAAAGCTATGTACATGATTTTAAAATGTAATTTATACATGCCGATCCAGTATATGTTGGAGACCCTGCAGTAGATGAATTTAAAGTAGCGATTAATATATAATTATATAATGCAATGGTTTTTATCTTTAAAATCAAATATAATCTACTTCCGGCATATTTAAGTGGAAATGTTGTGGTACATATCTGAAGCGCAGCCATACAATTTAAGGTAAAGTTATGCTAAGAATGTGGAACAAAAGCTGTACATAAAATTTTTAGATGTATAGGGGACTACAATATACTTCAATAATTTGCCAATCGAATTGAAAGCGGAGAACTAATGCATTTATTTAAACTAAAACTAGCAGAGTTTATCTATATAAATAAAAATCAATTGCCGAATGTATCATCACTTGAGAACGACTCGACCGATTTGGCTCATTTTGTTGTTGTTGTGTTCATAATTATCGCGACAAGGTTTGTAGGGAAAGAAAAATTGGAATCGACAACCTCTTCGTAGTGTTCCCATACAAAACTTGGGTTTTTCACTATACATTATGGAAATTGCCTGAGAACGTGAAGAGCTTAAATTGTGTACATGGGTTTTACAAAAAAATTAAATTTAAGTTCAAAAATGAGACCAGTCGGACAACTCCTTCGTACGATTACCATACAAAAATTTCGTTTTTAACTCTATACTTGAACACTGCCTGAGAACACGTTGACGTAGAGAGCTAAAATTTGGTGCGTAGTGCCTTCATAGCAATAGTAAATATGAGTTCAAATATGGACTAAATATGGCGACCTATTCTTGATGTTGTCATAGACAAATTTGGTTTTCACTATATATTTGGACACTGCCTGCGAATGTGTCGACGTGGAGAGCTCAAATTTTGTATACTGCATTTTCATATAAATTGCAAATAAAAATACAAAAATGGACCAAATCGGGCGATCCTTTTCTGATGTTGCCATAAAAAACTTTAGTTTTTCACTATATATTTGGACTGCTTCATGCGTCGACGTAGAGATCTGAAACTTTGTACATCGTCCTTTTCTAACAAAATGGAAATTTAAGTTCAAAAATGGGACCAATCGGGCAACTCCGTCGTACTGTTGCCATAAAAATTTCGTTTCTAACTATATTTTTGGGCACTGCCTGAGAACGTATCGACGTGGAAAACTAAAATTTGGATATGGTGTTTTCATAGCAAGCTCATATTGTGTACACGGCGTTTTCAAATACAGGTCCAAGGTGCAGCAAATCGTGCAACGCTTTCTTAGTGTTGCCATACAAACTTTAATTTTTCAAAATATATATGGATACTAACTTACGCGTTGACGGAAAGAGCTGAAATTTTGTACATGGGGATTTAAAAAAAAAAAAAGTGAAATTCAAGTTCGAAAATGGGACCAATCGTAAGGTTGCCATACGACAAAGGGAGCTACACTCTTCCAAACATATGAACGTATGCACGCACCCAAATGCACAGTAATAGGGTGAAATCATAAGAGTACGGAATAGCGCGATCGAGTCAGGTGACAACTTCGTTATTATGCATCCCCACCCTTTCAACCCTCACTCCACCCATCTATATTATCTCCGGGGTACGCCGGCGGGCTCCCCTAGTTAGAAATAATTATATTTACCAGGTTGTTAAATAAGTTTTGCCATTCGATAAGAAAAACATGACTATGGTTTGAAATATATTCTATTATTCAATATAATCTCCTTGAGCTTCAATACACTTGTTCCACAAATCTTCAAATTTATGGATTCCATCCTTGAAGTGCGAATCGAAAGATTGTCGAAATACCTTCCCACAGCTGCTATTACCTCTCCGTTTGATGAAAAACGTTTTACACGCATGAAAATTTTGAGATGTGAGAACAGCCAGAAAGAGCCAAGTCTGGCGAATAGGGTGATGTTGCAACAGTTCGTACTTTAATTCCCTGATTTTCACGATGCTTTTTGAGCTGTGAGAGAGGGTGTGTTATCTTGATGCAAAATGATTTTTTCTTCTGTAAACCAGGTCTTTTCTCACGAAGTTTTACATCCAGATGATCCAAAAGTCACAATAATAATCTGCGTTTATTGCTTGACCAGTTTGGCGATAATTCACAAACAAAGTTTCTTTTGCGTCCCAAATACCAAAATACCGGGTTCACACCACTCCTTTTTGATTTTGATTTAGGATCATGGTGGTAAACCCAAGACTCATCTACAGTGTTAAAACGAAGCACAAAATCCCTTTTATCCTTTCTAAAACACTCCAAATGCTGTTGAGAAAGTAGCATGGGAGTGTGTTTTTATTCCAGTGTTCCAGTGCGTTACCAATTTTGCACAAATCTGTAATCTGTAAAACACAAGCCTTCAACCAAAATATTGCTCACACTGCCTAAAGAGATGCCTAGGGCTTCTACTAAATCTCTCAGTTAATGGACGATCTTTCATAATCATATCCTGTATATTTGCTTTGTTTTCTGGTGTTGATGCATTTTTGGACGTCCTTCGCGTGGATCGCCTTGTATGGATAGACTTGTATGACCACTTTTAAATGCAGCAACCCATCTTTCGACTGTTCGAATTGAAGGTGAAGAGTCCTTTTATACTTTTAACTATCGTTCATGAATTTGTTTTGGTGCTACATCTTCCAAAAATAAGAATTTTATTTCTGCATGATATTCAAGTTTTTCTTTTTCTTTATTATTGATTAAAATCTAATTTTGTGGGCCCCACTTATGCGGAGGCTGAAGTATTAGGTTTCTTGGCTTGATTAATTAATTAATTAATTAATTCCAACTTTAAAATATTTTGACTTGTTCAGATTTGTTCACACTTGTTACACAGTATACTCTATTAAGGTAGCCATTTTGAATTTAGTTATTTATTTACATTTTTTATGCTAGACTTTTATTTATAGATTATTAGTATTAATTATAAATATATTCAGTTAGTTTGTTCCTTTAAGGTAGTATTAATAGTTTTAGTTTTAATATAGTTGTTACCAGCTCAGAGGATGGGACCGATGTGATTCAAGTTTTTTCATTGTTCAAAAATACTGTGACACATCAACTTTGAACAGCTGCAATTTATACGAATGAGTTGACAGATCTACACACTGACTTATAACAATGGACTGAGCGATTTGCTATTTCATGTGATACAAATATTGTGTTTCTGTATATCACCATTAGAGTACCCTTTAAAACGTTTACTACATAAAAAACATGTAAAAATTCTTTCTGCCTGCGGTGATTGCATCTGCAGCCAACATAAAAACATCAAATGGAATAAAAAAACGTTCAATAACAATATATTTTGTTGGTAGCTCCAACTCTGCCATAGGGCGAAAGAGAAAACTGTAAATATTGTGCCTTTCTTTCCTATAGAAAAGTGGCAGTCCATTGCTATAAGTCAGTGGATCTATGTACATGAAACTTCACGCTTGTTCATAAAAAGTAAGAATAGCGCCATCTTTTTTTGACCGACAAAACTTATTGAACATTTCATTTTACATAGGTACCGTAGGCGGCTGGAGTTTAAAACAATCTTTACGATTACTGGTTTTTAATAATTCAATAGACCGAATCTAACTGAGTAATGTACTTGTACCGTATTATTTGTAATTAAATTGTAATTGAATTTGAAATAAATTAAAATACATACCGTCACACTGTGTTCATCCATTTTATTTATAAGCGTAGCGATACCAGTCGAAACAAGATGTGCAGCTCTTGATGAAACACATTCACATATAAATCTCACATTTGCACAATCTTCATTTGTAGCATGACCTAAGCCTAATTCCTCGAGAACCATTCTACAATTGCTGTATTCATTTTCAGAATCTGATTCGATTTCTGATACATATTTCGTAAAGAATTGTCCACGCGTTGATAGAATATCTGATCCTTGGCCATTGAATAGAAGTTTCATTTTTGTGAATTTAATAAGAACAAGGCGTACCAACTCTCCCATATACATTCCTGATATCATTTTTTCTTGTCTAAAAAATAGATAGACACAATTTAAAGTATTGTTTTTAAGTTGTTCCATTTGTATAGGTATAAATCATTTATTGAAAATTAAATATATTTTTATTAACTTACATTTGCTTTCCGGGATTTATACTGTGCTCATCAACATCATGATCGTATTCTGTTCTAATGAAGTCCAAGGCTCCATTTTCTCCAAATGCACCCCATTCTGTGTTAATTAAAACATGCTCCTTTTTGTTTCCGGGTTCATTAAATAGTTCGGCATTTTCTACTTTTTCTACATAGCAAGCATTGCTTCCAGTTCCTTTAAGTAGAGAATGATTTTAAGAAAAGTTCATAATCTAAAGTTTTACTCACTTAGATAGGTACGGTAGTATATAAAAATTAATTAGTATTGCTATATTTTTGTATATCTGGTTATGTAATTTAATTTTTTACTTATTTATAAAATAAAGCCATGCACATGGATGTTTTCACTGGAAGATTTTTAACTAAAATGTGACCAACAAAATTTAAGTGAACATTTAATTAGAAATGATGGAATGTCATGCATGTTATAGTTACTGTCCATTACCATACTAACATCGGATATAATATATACATACATGCAATAATATGGGTCTGGTATTGTCCATCGATGAATTAAGGTTTTTTGTTTTTTTGTTTTGGTAGATTATACCCCGCTCTTAAGATTATTTTTGTAAATGAATCATGGAGGGCGATAGAGGACGTTATGCTTATGATACACATAGGGTAAATTTAGCTGGATATTTGCTTTAGGATAATTGAATTACCTAGTTAATTGGAGACCCCGCTGATACACATAAATCGGAGTAATTTGAATGGTAACATGCATGTCTGACGTTTAGAATGAATGTAAGATTGCATTAATTCGAGGAAAGCGTCAGCACGCGATGCAAATAATAATTTTCGAATTGTCACTTTTCATTTACACTTTGGTTATGGTTTGTCATTTAATACGTTTACATGAATACTTGAAGTATGTTTGAAGTAATCAAAATATCATGAAAACGCTCATTCAATGCGTAATTGGAAAATTTAATTCAAGAAAAATTCAAGTCAAGCAATTGGAATTAATTCAATCAACTGCCCTACCTGAGCTTCAAGTGAATTTCAAGTCAACTACTCAAGTATTCATGTAAACGTACCGACTGTCTATCGCTGAATAAGTGCTTACACAAATGTTATATATTTCTATCGCCTACCAGTTGGCGCTGTTATCAGGGTAATTGCAATTACCCAGCAATTTTTAAGAATATAGAATACCTCGCTTGTTTTTCGGAATATTTGTCAGAAGACTCAGAGTATTTGGTGACACACATGGAGTAAAAGCAGGCTAATTTAATTAATCAGTCAAATTTACCCTATGGGCCAACATACACGCTTCAGCACGAAACAGGAGAATTTTCCTCCCCTTGTGCCTAGATCTACTAGTACAATAATTTTGCTGCGCTGTAGTTCCTTATATGAATACCCAGGTTAAGTGTGTGCGTGTTCAAACAAGTTACAGTTTTTGATATAAACAAAAACTGTATCACAAATTCACAGCACGTAATGCTAATTAAATTATTATATTACCACCTGAAATCGCAGGTCATCGAATCAAAAATTTCACGATTTTAAATAGGTCGAAACTAAGTATTTCCTTGCTGAAGTGTTGGTATGCTGATTCGAAACTTGGTATTTAGGAAATTTTAGTCTCCCCGAATTCCTTTCACCGCTACAGCTCCCATTAAACAAAACCGCGCAAGGCGTGTTTTGGTCTGCGCAGGGCGCTCCACAGCTTTGCGTTCAGTTCATCCAAAACAAATAGTATTGAAAATGATTAAACTAGATAAAATTTGAGGGGCCTTACCAGTTTTTGTTTTCAAAAAAAAACCTCTGAATAACAAAATGCCAGCCGTTTGAAAAAACAACAACATTTTTTTTTAAACAGATGACCCCGAAATTGAATTTCCTTTCAATTGCGTAGAGATTCATGTGAATCGGTTCATCCATTGACGTTATAAAAAATCTTTGACAGCTTACTTCAGCTATTCTAGCACCATACAGAGGCTCTTTTCATCCTCTAAGAACTGATTGTGCTGAATCTGAAGATTATCGGTTTCCTGAAATTTATGAGGGTACCGCAGGTAGCGAGAAAAGATCTCCCCAGAAAGCGCACTTCGAGCGCCTCAGCTATCTGTTTTTCAACCGGGGCGCGGGCGGACGGTATCGCTCTCAACAGCTTGTGAATTCTAAAATACTTTAGATATGAAAATATCCTTTTACTTACGTGTTCTAAACACTTTAAGGATGATAATTATGTAAAAAAAAATCGAATTTTTCATCGTCATGAACGGTAACCTCCCCTAATGAACAAGTCAAAATGGCAGATATTGCACTATGATTGGCCAATTTGGCAGAAAAATGGCTTTCCATGAATTGTGGGACTTCAAAAAGACAATGGTATACATCACGTTTATCATTTTTTTTTTAAATTTTCAAAAAAATCATCTCGAAGCAGATTTTGGATACGTTGGTTAGTTGTTGGTTTGATTTAATGCTTAATTAATGGAAAATCGTCCCAATTGGAACAGTCAGTCCTAAAACATATAAGTTATTATACGGTTATACGTTATACGCTTTCGCACCAAATTTTATCCAAAATTTACAAAATGTTGATGCTAAAAGGTGTCAAACCGGTAAAACAGAAGAATAGTTTTACATTCTTTTTTTTTAATATTACCTTCCAATTTAATTATTCATTGATTCAAATGTGCAAGCTCATAGAACATGTATCTTCAATTGTTTGACATTGGTTGACAATTTGGGAATTTTTTCTAAAACTTATCGACTCTAGACCCGGCGAAGTATCCCTCCCAAAAGAAGGTAAAACCCTATGTGAAATTTAAGTATTGATTATTATGAATGTGAAATATAAATTAAGGTGCCCTAAATATTTATATGAAGGTGTGAAATTGATATGAGCGGCCAAAAACTAATCAAAATCTGACAGATGAACGACAAGCTTAAGTAATCTTTATATCAAAAATTATATTCAAAATTGAAATAGAACGGGCGAATTTTATAGGTGCACATGCGATAGAAAGAAAATTAATAAATGCGTTATGATTCAACGTAAAATTAGATTATAGAACAGTTACCTGCTTCCACCATAGATAAATAAATATCCAGATATCTAGAGACCTACCAGTGTCTGTCTGCTAGCCATATTTTCATTTCTAGCAGACATCATAATATTTGTGGATAATAAACTTATTATAAGGATTCTAAATTACTACATACGGGAGGTGAAAAAAAGCAACAGTTGTCTCATGCGAAATTTGAACCTGATGAACATAGCAAATTTATTAATTTCATTTCTATTGGATTCTAAAATTATTAGTTTTAAAGAAAAAAAAATACTTAGGAACATATGGGATGAAATAATGGGACTGATTTATAGGTACATATACACATGACAGTGTACATACAATAAATAAAATTTAAAATGATAGAAAAGAACCAAAAAATGACCAAAAAGAACTACACAATCAACAAAATTCTTAACGTACCGACAATCAATCCGATTCTGCAGTTTCGATTTTTCCATGCACACGACATCAACGTGCCCGTGGTATCGTTTAAGATGCCGCAAACATCAATTTGAACGTCCTTTTTTTTATTGTTTTATAAAATTATAATTTTATTTCAAAGATAGGAAAATGATTTGAATCTGTTGTATATGTATGGAGTATGTGTGTGTGTAGGTATTGTTCTGTAGAACGAACAAGATACTTGCACGATTTTACTGCTTTATTAGACATGTTAAGCTGTTTTCAATGAACCTTAGTTTTTCCAAAAATACTTTCTAGATTTTATTTTTAATATTTAAGATTTTATTTAAACAAACCGGTATTAAGTAGAGAATTTCAGAAAGAAAATTACTTCCACGTGAAAAAAATAACGAGTGTAATGTTGACAGTTCGTCTCTTGGCAGTTAACAACACTGGCAACTGTTATTGTTCCACCCATCCAAATATGGAATTGGTGCAGTAATCCGATTCTATAGTTGAAAAAGTGTGATTCCACTGACATTCTTATGTCGATTTCGATGGGACTTTGGTGCAACACCAGTAGTGCACTTTTTCCAGCAGTTCAACACTGAAAATGTTCGATGGGACAATTTTTATAGCAGAAGTGCAACACAAGTTTTGCACACACTTCCCCTACTTTGCACCAGATATTTTCTCGGTGTTACAAATACATATTGAGGTCGAATTGTCATCTGCTCTGTCAAAGTGCACTGTCGCGATTATTTGTGAAATTTTGGAGTTGAATGAATTAAATATTTTTATTTGGGTAATTGGCTTTAAGTTAAAAAAAAATTGTTTCTATATATCAATAAACAACATTTATTACGTTTGACAGTTCCGTGTATATAATACGTGTGCCCACAAATACAAGGAATATGACAAAAATATGTTCGATGTTCGATATGTTAGAAGTTGAATACATTTGAAACAAATTATTTTGCTCACAACGCAGTCTCTGAAACCGCAGCAAGGAAGTTGGTCAACTTAAATCCACATTTTGACGCAAGCACCGTAAAGGTTCTTTCACATCAAAACCGAAAACCGATAAGTTCTACACCGAAAATTCGCGTTTGCTTTCACATCAAAAATCGAACAAAAAATTTCCGTTAAATAGAAGTAAGGCCACTTACACATCGAAAAACGAAAACGAACGAATAAACGGTTCCACACCGAAAATTCGTTTATGCTTACAAATCAAAAACGAACGAATAAAAATTGGGTTGGGTTTGTATCAAATGTAAATAAACGGAAATGAGGTTATGTAGGAACGAAAAGAATATTCGTTCGTGTGTGGAACGTAGTATGAAACGAAAATTTACTTGACAGTTCGGAACGAAAATTTGTTTCTCGTACGAATAAACATAAGAATGTGTTTTAATTGAAATAAAGCTTTAAATATGGATATTTTTTTATCGAAACTATAATTAGAATACATATTCAATATTTTATTGAATGTATTCCGGCAAATTTCTGTTAGATTAAGACACAATTTGAGTTTTTCGGTTTAGTGTTTTCGTTTTCGTTTCTCGATGTGCAAACGGCTTTACATTTAATTATTATAAAAGTTGTATGATGAGAGCTCATACAAAAAAACATATCCTAATTTTACTTCAAAATCCCTATCCATATTATAATAATATAATAAATAATAAAATAAAATAATATAATATTCAATGTAAACACAAAAGCGAGGTTTAGTACGACCGAAAAAAATTTTCGTTCTGAAACGTTCCACATGTGGAACCGAAAAGAAATTGACAGATGCGACCGAAGTAAATATACTATTTTCTCAGTAAAAAATTCCTAGTTTATCCTATTTCCCATGATTTTATTAATCATTGGAGCAAAAATCTTGTTTTAAAACGAATAAATTGAGTTTTTCGGTTTTAATGTGAAAGTGTCTTAAAGAAGATTTTTGACAGCTGAAGAAAATGTTTGTTTTGAATGAAATTTGCAATATAAAATTAATTATTGAGCTGCGGGATATTTCAAATGTTACTCTTATTATTCGTATAAGTTTTAAAATTATAAAAAAAGCACAAAATTGAAAATATGAAAATTGCATTGAGCAACAGTTTAATTTTCTTCGTTTTTTGACAGTTAGCTGCGTAAACCTCTGCGGTGTATTCTGTTCCAGTGGTAAACAAGGGAAAGCCAAGCACGTCAATAGCAGCTCACAATGTTGAGCGCATGAATACAATCATTCGCGATCGCGATCAACCCGGCAAATACAAAATTAATCGAATTTCGCAAATATCGGGTATTTCTCATGCAAGTGGCAACAAAATTATCGCAGAAAAGATTCAGTATCGAAATGTTTGTGCCTCGGTTATTGCCAAATCATAAGAAACACTGGGAAACATCCTATTCTACAGTCTTTGGGCATAGATAAACTGATAGCAAACAAAGATTGGGCAAGTGAAACAAAAATATGCAACGTCTTGCTCGGATATAAAATCGACGATGTCTCGACTTGCTGACGTAGCCAAATGGTAAGCCAGCATTGCCTTGACCTAATAACTGATGTAGGGAAGGCCTAAATGTTTTCCTAGAAATTTACTAGACATTTTTTCTTTGAATTTGTGTGCATTAGTGGAGGCCGACAGATGTCTCGACCTTACTGAGGCAGACAACGGCGCGGCACACATGAAAGTATTTAAAAAAAAAAAACTCCAGTCTGACCCCAAACTGCAGAAACATTTTCTGGAAATTTCTAAAAAAAACAAAATGTAAAAATGCTAGAATTGGTCTAAGACCAATCCTTATGATACCCTAGATGAATGCCCGTATGAAATTTTGTATGGTCACCCATTTGAGCAACAGAAAAGACTTATGCCCAATCTACAATGCATGGTTAAACCACGTCGTCAAAACGATATGGATTTGTGTTTGCTTCCCACTCTTGCATTTGAAAATTTATGCTTGCAAAAATGTCCGTTCTCTCTCATTCATTTGACGACATGAGCACGAGCTTATGTGTAGTATTTAATCAGCACAAACGATATAGTAATACTTCAGGTGTATTCAGCATAATTTAGAACCATGTAGGGGAATTTAGAACAAAACAGCTGTAAACTGGAACTTGTACTTTCAGTGCTGAAAGCAATATTTTATATTATTCGACTTGTCCCAAGCAATTTCTTAGTTTACTAAGTTTACTATATCATAGTATAAATTATTGAGACCAAATACTTCTTTTGATGTAATTCTGCAATGAAATCGAGGAAGCAATTACATTTATGATAATTGACAGGTCAACAGCTGTTTAATTTGGCAGCTTACCACTACTTACATATTTCGTGTATTTATATGCATTCTTCAGCAAACGATATCGTTTTGACGACGTGGTTTAACCATGCATTGTAGATTGGGCATTATAACCAACTTTATAAGATTTCATATTCTGAAGAAGTTTTTAGTACAATAAAAATATATAGGTAGGACTGATCATTTTCATAGTACCCGTAAAAAACCTAAATTTTTATATGGCAACAGCAAGAAGGGGTTACCCGATTTATTCCATTTTTGGTTTTTTTTTGCTATTACTATGAAAATTAACTGGCAGAAGTATGATACCCTGACCAATTGTACACTAGGGCAGCTTCCAGTTAACCCCTGTGTAGAAACTTAGTTCAAGAACTTCTAACAGACCTAATAGGTTTATATAGACCTACTCATAAAAGGTTTGTTTAAGCAGGTAATAAAGGTATTGGTAGTGCATTTCTTATACCATATGCTGTAAGCACGTACTCAAAATCCTCTGGAAAGAACCAAAAGTAACGACAAAAATTTTTCCATTTGAAGTAGTAAATTTAACATACAAATTATATTACAAAATATATCTGATCTGGTCTAAACAGATATTTTCGTCTTTTAGGCGAGTAACACAACTTCTGGCCACTTTCCCCGGGGAATTTCAAAATTCGACTTTTTTTCCTTCGTACATATAAGTGAGGATATCATGAAGTTTCAGATCACTAAGTTAATTCTTTGTTTGTTTTGTTTTTTGTTTGAAAACCGAAAAGGTCTGCACAAACCTAAGTGTACATTTATATAATATTTTATATTAATAAATATACGCAATGTACATACTTAGTACTTATAAAAAGAAGTCACAATGTTATGGCGTCACACGTTTTTTTACTCGCTAATTGATAATAATTTTATTATTACGCTTGGATTCTTAAGATCTGCATATAAAATATCATCTGAAGCGTGAGTAGACTAATACTACAGTAAGTATTCTGTAACCCAACATAGTAGAAGTTACACATCCTCTTGCTCTCCTGTGACTAAACACACATTGAAACTAGAATCATAAGAACATACTCATAAAAATTAGCTCTAGCTAAAGGCATTCAATTACACTAAGCTTCCCAAAAATACTACCGCACTACTAGAACTGAAAATTGGATCTGGATTTGCTAATATCCGGATGTCTGGATACCCGGATCTGTAAACTATCCGATTTCTGAAATTCGAATCAAAACTATCCGGATGCGGATAGCAAATTATTCGGATACTTTCAGGTATACACACTACCTAAAAATTAAATATTTACTGTTCATACTGAATATTAACGCTAATTAGGGTCAATGTACAACTACTGACTTAACTATGAAGATTAGTTATTGCGTATCGTATATGTATGTTACTAGAAGTATGCCATGCTCATTTTCGGCCGCAAGTTTCAGTCCTATCATCTAATGTTAGCTTAAAGAAACTACTGAATTTGATTTTCCCAAACACAATTGTTTTTTTAATGGTAGTTTTAAAAGGAAATATTAACACTTATAGGTTCATTGAAAAGTAATTTTTAAACAAACATTAGTAGTACTTACGCAAAAATCTACTCTTTTTAATAGCAAATATCTTTTCATCATAATACGTGTTTTGTGTTATAATATGAGTACAGACAACTAATAACAGATAGGCAGGGTCCCTAGTCAAATGTGATGTCACTTAATTCATATTAACTGACAAGTCTTTTTTATTGACTTGCAATCGTGTTTCTTTTGCCCATTTTCGTTTGTAAACTGACATTTTTTGTTTTCAAATATTTATCAAACATTTGGGAAATTTTTTTTATGTGTGTACGCCCTTTGGCTTAATTGGTTGGATAGCTTTCTGGCTATCTATGTAAAGAATATAGGTGCCTCGCTCCAATATAAAATCAACGACGCACGTCTCGACGCTATCTGGTGTAGGAAAGACTTAAATTTTTTCCTTAGGAATTTAGTGTAAATTTTTTTATTTAGAATTTTTATGCATTCATTTATTGCAGGATGACAACGGGTGATTCTGTCGCTAACATTCATTTTGTTTTTTTTTTAAATCTACAGAAAATGTTTCGGCAGAAAATTTTATTTACTCTTAATCACAGAATGAAAATATTGTATCTGAAAATAACTCCTTTAGACTGATGTCGGCCACCAAAAGTGAATAAAAATTCTGTTGAAATATTATTTTCTGTAATGTTCTAAGAAAAAAATTGAAGGCTTCCCCGGCATCAGGTCGAGTCATCGTTCATTTTATATTGGAGCAATACAATTTTTTCAAAGACAGAAAGTACTAAAGCGGCCCATACACGTCGAACATGTTGTCCAACTAGTGCCATCCATGAAAGCTTTTTCTCCACACACTGTCAAACATGCTGTCCAACATTAGGACAGGAACACATATCAGGAGCTGCTCGAAACAGTTCATTGTTATCTTTTCTTTAATAGAGTTCATTCAAGAATGACGAATGCGTGACAAACAACATCGCCATACACGGTTCAATATGTTGTCAAACATGTAGCCCCGCCCTTAAAAATCAAACTAATTTGATTTTCATCCAACCGCTTGACATACTCCGTGTCATACTGCAAACAGGCCTTCACACGGCCAAATATGCGTGACAACATCGTTGTCTTACTCGAGTTGGCCAACATGCGTGACCGTGTAATACTGAAAAAAAATCATCACTTTCGCCCATAAGTGCTGAATATCTGTTATTACTTTTCTGTTATATGAGTTATGTATATGTATTGTGAGTCTGTGTAATACGTGCCATATATTTTGATAGTCGAATAATACCCAAACAAAATTCTAATTTAACGCAATCCAATTAGATATTATAATAAAATAAAATTAATTCGTATAACAGGCAGGTGCGTAGCAGCAATACATCTAGCAGTTTTATATATTTACTACAATTTTTTTTTCCACTTATTTTTATACCTTTTAATATTGTTTGTATAATGCAACTACAGATTTATTTCTAAAAATTATTAAAAATAATTATTATTTCTTACCAATTATGATACCAATTTTGCAGTTGCGATTTCTATGTGCACACGACATTAATGTTCCTGTCGAGTCATTTTGGATAGCCATAACTGCTATTTGTATATCCTACTCGCAATAATTTAATTTTGACATTTTAATTTTTCTGTTTCACTTTAAGTTTATGTAAATGTAGTATCGTTAACATGGCACACATTTTACATTAGAATAAACATAAATTTTCTTACTTCTCGACTTAAAAGCGCTTTTTCATACAAGCATATTTAAATCGAGAGGACGATGTCATGTGTATTGAAATGTTTGAGTTTTTTTTTAAAATGTTTTTAGCCTTTTTTCAGTACAGAATTTATATAGAATTTTTCACATTAAGAACAGTGACGGCTCCAAGATTTTTTTTAATCTGTAGTAGATACTTGTTGAGGTATACAAATTGTATGTGTATTTCCTTAAAATTTTTCCATTGTGTCTTAAGCAGTGGTCACGTGTAAGGGTAAGGAAATTAACTGAAAATTTTAAAGAGACATGCAGAGTTAATGAAACTCAAAGGCAATTTTTTGTTTGTTATACAGGGCCTTTCCACCTAGCCAAACAAAAAAATTGTATAGCAGGGGGGGGGGGGGGGTGTCCACATCAACCGTTTCGGATTTACATGGTGATTAAGCAAAAAGCTAGTTTTTCACGAAACACCCTCTATCTTAAAAAGTACAGGGTGTACGATCATCGTCTAAAGCTAATTGTATATGGCTTTTTTGCTCAACCAGCCACGTACTCCTCTGCTCTCAGGAGTTATTGTAGTCTAAACTAAAAATTTCGGATTCTCTTACTTTTTTTTTTACTTTGACCTCTATTTATTTATTTTTTGCAAAAAGGTCGTTAACATAATTTTTTTTTTGTAGACTCTTTTTTTTCAATTACACCTATGTGCTACCTGCAGCCGTTAAGGAGTTATTAGCTCGCAACTTATTCAGGTCATACCGAAATATGCCTATTTTTTTTTAAATGACGTGTTTTCAGTCACTACGGAAACAAATTATTGTTGAGAATAGCTTTGAGAGTAGGTTAAGAACTAATAACTCTTTAACGGCTACAGATAGCACATACTATAGGGTGTAATAGGTCAAATTAAAGAGGAGAGTCTACAGTTTTTATAAAAAAAGTTATGTTAACCACCTTTTTTAAAAAAAAAAGATGACAAACTAAAAAAAAGTTAGAAAACCGAAATTTTTAGTTTAGACCACCATAACTCCTGAGAGGAGAGGAGTGCGGGGTTGGTTGAGCACTCGTTGGAAGGCCCCCTGGCCGGATCTATGGGGGGGGGAATAGGGGGCACTTTCCCTCGGTGCTAGTTTTAAAGGGGCGGCAATACGACGGACTTCTGAACTCATAACTAAACGAGAAAAAATCTAATTACAAGAATTGAAAATTCTTTCACACCATACTTCACACTTCAGTCTATCTTCCGGAATCTAAAAGCTCCGTTGCTGATATCATACTTTGAACTGTGCAAATACTTATATAGTCAATTAATTTACTGTCTATTAAATTTAAGTCTTTAAGTCTCTGTAAGCTAATTAAACTAAAAATTCCTCTAAATTCTGAAATTGTTCCATTTTATCATAATATGAAATGAATTCAAAAATTGTACAAATATACTATGGTGGCTGGCAACCCTATGTTCCCTATCATCCACCAATCCTACCTCGAATGTAAACAGAATATAAAGGCAGAAACACATTCAAGGAAGCCTCTCAGGCTTCCTCGCAGCTCGCTTCAAGGAAGCCTAGACTCCTGGTGTGTTTTTGCCTTAAGACAGTAGGCACAAACACAGGGTTGCCAGACAAATATTTTTATGTCAGCTAAATTTAGTCATTCTAGCCGGAGTTAAGGCCTTTGAATCCGGCGTAAAAATCAGCTAAATCCTTTCAACCTGAGCGGCAGTACGACAGAATTCTTATCCAGAGTTTTTTTTTTTTTGAAACCGTCTCAACTATTAGTAGTTTTAGCCGGGAGGATTCATATCGGAAAGCGGATAAAATAAAAAACTAATCTCGAACATAATAAAATTTTTAATTTGTATTCCTTGTGTTAATACGATAAAGTGCATTTGTAATGATACGATTTTTTACATTCCTTTCATTTTAAAACAGTTTTAGATTCCAACGACAATTAAGATTATATAATAGATCTTAATTTTTGTATGAATTTAAAATTCTTTTTATTTAACAATCATTATTGTTTCAAATCCAACTTGTTTTCAATATTCTGGTTCTAGTTGCAGGGTATGCATTATAGAATAGGTCATCTATCATATACATACGGTGCCTATAGTATACCCAGGACCTGTAATAAAATTTGCCTCAAATTAAGATTGTTGCTGGAGAAGGCGGCAACTAACGTCTTTGCCCCCTCAAAAATGTCCTAGATGCGGCACTGGAAATGCCATGAAATTCCGCATACAATTAGCTATGGTGACCGTACACCCTGTACTTTTTACGATACAGGGTGCTTTGTCAAAAACTAGAATTTTTTCTTAATCAACCTGTAAATCCGAAACTGTTGATGTGGACCCCCCCCCCCCCCCATCGTCATAAATTTTTTTTTTTGTCTAGATGAGTACCTACTATCACCTCCTGTTCTATAGACCACCTAGCTAGCTGGAAACACCCTGTATATATATGCCGTAAGATCGAGCAACAGAAATGGTATTATGCTTATTTGTTGATAACTGAGTATCAATTATGCATTTTTTTTTTAATTATTGCCTCCTTTTTTGATCTTCTTCGCGGGTGCATAATATATGTACATATGTCATAAAATTTTCAGTCTAACTTTTATGTAGCTGTAACAAAAAGTACACAATATGAGTTTGGAAATATTCTGATACAGAAAATAGTCATTGCTAGCTATAATATAAGTAAGTTGTTAAATAGTATATTCTGAAAAATGCTTTTCAGTAGAGGCAGTTACGTTTCAAGCACAGTATCTACAGCAGTTATTCACAGTATCATATTGGAACCGCCAGTGAATTTTTTTTTTTTCATAAATAAAAAAAATATGTACATATTAATAAATACTATGTCCTGGAAAAAGGCTTCAACAAATTACTCAAAAATATTTTTATACTTACACCACGCCTCGCTATAGCATCTTGAAGCAATCGTACTACATCCTCACCAACAACACCGGAACAATTGAAACCTTTCGTCCATCGTACCAGTAAACCTTTTGTAAGTCCTAATTGAACTAATGGGAATGAAAATGTAAAACCTAGTGGTAGTGTTTCATGACTAACGTCTTGTTCCTAAAAAAGAAAAAAAAAATAAATAAATTATAATATTAGATAGGATGCAATCGCCTATGTTTAATAGTAAATTAAACTCTACCTTCATAAAATTAGCTAAACATTCTGCTATATGATCAAAAAGTTGAATTCCACTGCCAAGCATTATATGTTGTGGTATAGCATAAATTTTAGATTGCATTTCAAAATCATTTTCACCTTTAAGGCGGATAAGTAGTACCCGAAAATTGGTTCCACCGAGATCTAGGGCCAAAAATTTGCCTCTTTCTGAAAAATAAAGAAAGTTTATAATTATTGAAAAGAGTTTTATTTAAATATAAAATCTATAGCCATACCGTGTCCATTGGGCAGATCTTGTACATAAGTTACAAAACATTTTATATCTGCACTGTGATGTGTTTCTTTTGAAAGACCCTTTTTGATTTCGTTAAGAAATCTTCTGGAAAGTTCCTCTATTTGCTCATCTGTTAAAATTAAATTTCGGCAATGTTCACGAATCTGAAAAGAAATGTTCATAGTTGAAAAAAAATTTTTTTTTAAAGATTTCAAGTCATATAAGTATTATTCAAAATATAACCATTATTGAAAATTAATGCGAGCACCAAAAGGGAATGCCCATTTTAGGCCAGACATTAACAGATTATGAAAGATATCTTAAACAATGCATTATGATAATCTGAGAAAATTTTATTAACAATTCTTATTTGGATTTAGCGTGGGAAGACTTGGGAGGTCTAAGTTTGATCTAGCACATTTTGGAAAATCTAGTACAGAATCGAATTCCTTAGGTCCTGAGAAGAAGTTTGAGTACTCACATTCCTATGCTTAAATAACCATCCGCATTCTCACTTTTTTAGTATTTCTCTCTTTTTTATTCGAACTGAGGTACTCGATTTTTCGCATCTTAGATTGGATCTATCTAGGTAGTGTTATATCCGATCAGAGAACGGGTTATATTGTCCGCCTCAGCATTACCAGCTACAATTCGTAAAAGACAATTTTTCTCTGCATACTTTTAGGCCGGTGCTGTAGGAGTTCCCGGCGGGTGGGCCATGGTTCCAATACGCCATGTTGCATATCAAATTAAAGGTCTCACCGATCGGGTGGTGTATTTTTTTCCCGATTCAGAAAACTTTCCGGGACGTTTTTCTCGCTGTAAACCCCTTTTCCTGAGCTTGGGTCACGTACACCCCAGCTACTACATTTCGCATATATTTCTGCAGTTATTTCTTCTATGGACATAAGTATCTATTATGAACATTTTTCTCATAGGTAGTCATTTTCGAAGACGCACCAATTCCGGACAATCACGAGAAGTAGAAAAGTCCACTTGTTCACCCAAGAAAGTCGCTCAAGCTACATTCGATAGTCAAAGCTTCCCTTGCTTAATTGAATTAAATATTGTTAATAAAATATGTTCAGAGTATTATAATGTATCGTTTAAGATATCTCTCATGTCTATTGATGTCGGGCCTAAAGTTGAATGAAAAGTCGGCATACCCCTTTGTAAAAAAGGGTCAGAGAACAACCAATTTGAAAACCCCAATTCAGAATAATACAAAAGGACAGTAAAATTTGACTCTGACTAATAGCCTGAACTATTTTAAGGGTACGTGCACAACGAAGCAAGGCGAGCCTTCCGCGCGAGTCATCAAGAGTTAAGAGATAAAATAATTGCACACTAATTCTATGAAAGTGTTCATAACAACACTCTGGC